>JBCNYH010000013.1:13353061-13366732 GCA_039654325.1 Tandanus tandanus
GTGTGTGTGTGTGTGTGTGTGTGTGTGTGTGTGTGTTGGCCCTGCAATGGTCTGGCGAGCTGTTCAGGGTGTACCCTTCTTTCACCCAGTGTTGGCTGAGACAGTCTCCAGCCTTCCCTAATAGAATTAAGCGGTGTGACAAATGAGTGAGTGAGTGAGTGAGTGAGTGAATGTTATCTTCAGGGAAGGGCTTCATCCTTGTCAGACTCAAGGTGGGTCTGAAGTCTAACGCAGGTAAATTAGGTGTGAGGTGGAAATATACCTAGGATGGGACTGCAGGCCATCATGTACATGTACAATCACACCTAGGGCCAACACAGATATCACCTTCTGGTGCTTTTTTGAGGTAAGAGAAATGCAGAGAACCCTGAGCAAATCTATCTCTATCCAGACCACCTGAGCTCAGGACCTGGAGCTGTATATAATATATAAAATATACATTTCAAAGATCCTGCACCTTAGATAAACCAGAATTTACAATACTTTCATCTAAGGGAATTGTCTAGTGTCTTTTATGTGAGACTTATATTTCAGGCCTAGAAATGAGCTCTAGCTCCCAGCTACGATAACATCTCACAACACACAGAGTTTCTGGAGAGAGTGTAGCGGGGAATACTCTCGCCCGGTGTCGGCTGAGAAAGGCACCAGCCTCCCTCTGACCCTAGAAGTAGTTAAGAGACAGAATAAAAAACAAAAAACAAAAAAAACAAAAAAACAAACAGAAAAAAACACTAAATAGTTCTGGTACAGATTTGAAGCCATAAAGATCCTGTTTTGTATTTGCTAATTACATTTAGCTAAAAGACCCCTTTACAGAGAGCTGGACTACATTTCCCAGAATTCACCGCGCCTCTTTCCCAGGTTTTTCCCTTTTTTTCTTTTTCGGATTCGGGTTTGCACAGTAGAGGCAATGATGTCATTGTAAAAAAGCGAAGGAAACTGCAATGAGAGGGAGCAGAACCCGGGGTTGAGGGAAGGACCACTTTTAAGATCTTTAGCCCGAGTGTCCAGGACAGCCCGGATGCGTGTGGAGTGACACATCGGCCGGGGTGAAGCCCCTGCACTCGGTAAGTGCAGATGAACCGCATTTTTGTGAACAGAATCATCACCTAGCTCATCCAGATTGAAGATGCTAGCTGGTTAGCAGAATCGCGGATTGCTTGTTGTTGTTTTTTTCTCCCTCCTTCTGCAAGCTGATAAGAAATCGTCCTGCTTGCAAGGTAAGGATCCCAAAACACCTTCACCCCTCCCTCCCCCCGTAATAACAGCTTTATAACATAATCATAGCTGGTTTAGATCAGAAGTGTGTCTACTGCTGCTACACTGCTGAAAGAAGATCAGTGATCCATGGTGTATTTCCCATCTATTCATTCTGTACCATTATAATAATTCAATTCTCCATATGTTTTCCCATTAATACTGGTGTGTGTGTGTGTGTGTGTGTGTGTGTGTGTGTTGGCTTGAGAAACCATGCTAGGCCCCTTCTTCTTTATATTCCTTGTTTCATTACTGCAGTCCTTTCAGCATCCTTCTACATGCCTTGGCAACGACACCATTTACACACATGCACAGGATCCTCAGCTCATAGCAACATGACACACTAGGAAAAGAAAAAGAAAGAAAGAAAATGGCCTGCTCGGTCTGATTAACAAAAGGGAGACTGCTTCTCTAAAACTGAAATGATGCTCATTAATTAAACCTGATTATAGGTGGAGTCAGGCCTTGTCCTTCCCTTTGTTATTGATGGCCTGATCTTTGAAAAGCCTCACAGCAAGGAGGTCCCGGGTTCGAGTCCTGAGTTCGGGCGTTTCTGTGTGGAGTCTGCATGTTCTCCCTGTGCTTGCAAGGGTTTCCCCTGGAAACATACGGTTTCCTCCCAAGACATGCATGTTAGGGGGTGACTGGCTGTTCCACATTGCCTGTAGGTGTGGATGTGAGCGTTATGGGTTGTGTGCATGGGCTGGTCAGCTATTCAGGGTGTACTACACCTTCACGCAGTGTCAGCTGTGATAGGCTACAGCCTCCCCAGTGATAGAAAAAATCCATGAGACCCTCTGTCATAACCCAATCAACCGTAACATTAAAACCCTACCTAATATTGTGTTGGTCCCCCTTGTGCCTCCAAAACAGCTCTAACCCATTAGGCCCTGTACTCCATAAGACCTCTTAATGTGTGCTGTGGCATCTGGCATCCAGATGTTAGCAGCGGATCCTTTAAAGCTGCCAATTTAATATACCTGGTAAGTTAATAAGCCCCTTTAAGTCCTTCAAGATGTGTAGAGGGCCTCCATGGATCAGACTTGTTTGTCCAGCACATCCCACAATCTGATGAGTTTGGACACTAAGTCAACACCTTGGTCTCTTTGTCATGTTCCTTAACCTGTTCCTGAACATTTTTTGTAGTGTAGCATGGTGTATTATCCTGCTGAAAGAAACCACTGCCATTAGGCAGTGCTGTTGTCATGACAGGGTGTACTGTCCTGTAATAATGTTTCGGTAGATTGTATGGGTCAGAGTAACACTTACATGAATGCCAGGGCACAGTGTTTCCCAGTAGAACATTGCCCAGAGCCTCACACTACCTCTGTTGGCTTGCCTTCTTCTCATAGCACCCTGCACAGCATCTTTTCCTCAGATAAGTGACGCACATATACCCGGCAATCCCCATGATGCAAAAGTAAATGCAATTCATCAACCAGACCACCTTCTTCCACCTTCTCTCTTTTTTTTTTTTTTGATTGGACGAGACGGTTTGCTTTCCACACACATAAGGGCCATTTTCAGAAAAATGTACGCAGTAACAGTAAGGACATTTTCTAAAGAAAGACAGCCTTTTAGGCATTAAGCTGAAAACAATGACTAAAGATAGCATGTGAATTTCATTATTTGTGAGCTTTTTTTTTTTTAACTATTATCATTACCAAGCACATATAAGTAATCCTTTCCATAGGAAATGTTATCTACTAAAGAGCGAAATGTCCTTACCGTTACCAGTGGTAAAAATGACCTCTCCCTGTGATTTTATGGGAGGGTTTTGGTCAGATATATACAGATATCAATCTATGTGCATTGCATGTAAGGTCATTGTTTTCAACTTAATGCATAAAAGGCTGTCTTTCTTTAGAAAATGTCCTTACCGTTACTGTGTACATTTTTCTGAAAATGGCCCATAAGCAAGCATTGGGTGCCCCTGAGCGTGTCTCTGGTTCACTGGTTGTTCTTCCTTTGACTACTTTGGTAGATTCTTGCCACTGCTTACTGGAAACACCCCAGAAGACCCTGGCATTTTGGAGATGCTATTAGCCAATACAATTTGGCCCTTGACAGAGTCGCCCCGATCTTTACCAGGGCTGGGTTCAAAAAAATCGATTTTCTGATTTAGATAAATTTTTTTTTAATTACAATTTTTGATATTGATATAGTAGTATAATATAGTATAAAGTATAATTTCTGCCATTCTGCCATAAGACCACCTTTCGTGTTCAAGCAAAACAGGTACTGTAGCTGAAATATCCCTCAATGAATCGATACTGAATTGAATCGAATCGGGACCTTGTGAATCGAAATCGAATCGATTCAGGAAATCACTGGCAATACCCAGCCCTAATCGTTACACTTGAGCATTTTTTTCAACATTAAGAACTGAATGAATGAACTTTCACTTGCTACTGAATTAGTCCCACAAGATATCCAGTGTGAATCACTTCACCTGTGAAGGTAAAAGAAACTGTACTGAATGTGGTGAAATGATGAGCAGATTGTGACCAAACGCAGAACAGGTTTTATTATTACAGACTCCGACTGAATTTACCCACCACAGAAAGGATGTGTTATTTGCAGAAATTGTTTTTGGGATGTGCACCATTTTAGGGTAAATTAAATATTTCTCAGTCTGAAGTACTAGGAGAGGGACACGACTCCTTTCCCTGCAATATTTTGTCCAAGCTGTGATATATTATTATTCTTTTTTATTATTTTGGTTCTGTATATTATGTATCACCTTGAGCTGAGGGACTCTAATGCGCATTTGATGCTCTGTATGCTCTCAGATAATTGTGACCATGGAGGATTACGATTACCTCTTCAAAATAGTGCTGATAGGAAATGCAGGAGTCGGCAAAACCTGCCTCGTCCGGCGCTTCACTCAGGTCTGTTCTCTTTTATTTAATCCTGTGTTTTCTAAATCGCCAATATACTCAGAAATACTAACATGGCTTATAATGAATGAAAGCAGGTAAGTTCAGTTAACGTTATTCGTCATGCTGGCTTTGTGTTGTTATCTGGTTGGATATTATTATTTTAGCCAAATGAAGGGTTGAAATCAAAACTAACTCCGCTAGGCTCAGTTGTCTCTATAGAGCACTGATTTGGTTATTCTAATGTTATAAAAGGATTATATTATACTACATATCAAATGGATATACTGTATATTGATTGTGTTGTATCCTGTACCCCGTCTTTATGGTTCTAGGGTCTGTTCCCTCCTGGTCAAGGTGCCACGATTGGGGTTGATTTCATGATCAAAACTGTGGAAATAAAAGGGGTGAAAGTGAAGGTATGTTTTTGGTAGTGAAGCATGTACTGATTACAAGGGGGTGTGCCAGACGAACCACTGTTTTGAGCTGTGTATCGTTTAGCAGAAAGCCATGTAATCCTTGACAAACAAGGCCTCTGTTGAGTCACGAAGTTTCGTTACTCATCTTATTCAACAGAGTACACTAGCGTCACCTACTGTTAAGAGAAATGTATTGCATGTTGTAATTTCTTACATCATATCAGTGTTATGCCCCTGCGTAATCATGTGCATGTTCCAATGAAGCTGTAAAGTACACATAGTAACATCCCAGGGAACCATTATTGATTTTTGTTACCTTTCACGTGAGGAAGGTACTGTGTTGTGCCAATTTTTGCTTCGTAAAACATATTGATAGGTAGCAGGATTTGTTCGAACACAGCCTGTTTTTTCTTGCTTTTATACAAAAAGCAGCACTCGAGATGAAACACTGGCATATACCATACAAACATACTTCAAAACAGGGCTTCAACTGGCCACGCCCCCTTATACTCAATATGCGATTTGGAACCTTGGCTTCAGGCAGCCCATGACTAGTTTTTGGTCATTTTTTTAATGCGGTGATGCATAGCCTCAGGTTTACAGTCATATTAATATATCAAGGTTTAAGTGACATGTTTATACCTGTATATGTTGAATTGAAGTTGTGATTTATTGTGTTTTTATTATTATTATTTTTATTTATTTATTTATTTATTTATTTATTTATTCATTCATTCATTCATTCATTCATTCATTTATTTATTTATTATTTTTTTCCATCCCTCCCTTTCAATAAATTTCATGTTTCTGTCACACATTTGCACACAGATAATCTAATGATGGCACAGCTCTTTTTGTTGCATGTTTTCAGTATTCTTGTCCTTACAGTTATGTCTCTCTAATGGTTTTAATTTTCCCTATGATGGATTAAGTTTATCTTTTTTTCAGTTCTCAGTCTGGGCGAGACACCGTATGCCGTATAAGCTGGTTTCTTTGCCGATGAAGTTCTGATTTAGCTGCTATGTGGTGACACTGATTGATTTTTCTAATTTGTTCAGCTCCAGATCTGGGACACAGCGGGGCAGGAGAGATTTCGCTCCATCACACAGAGTTACTACCGTAGTGCCAACGCACTCATCCTTACCTACGACATCACCTGTGAAGACTCGTTCCGCTGCCTCCCAGAGTGGCTGCGGGAGATCGAGCAGTATGCCAACAATCAAGTGGTGACCATTTTAGTTGGTGAGCTGCATTAAAAAAATATGGAGAACGATTACATTATTCCTCATAGTACAGTAATAAATATTGAAATATAATATAAAATATTTAAATGTAATTTAATATTTTAAATATAAATATATATTTAAAATAATAGTAAACTTTCAGCTTTCTGTAAACTTCTTTTAATTTAAATGAATAAAAACAATAAATATGTATTGTGCTAAATCTGAAAAGATTCGCTTACATCGCTGATTAACCACAAAATATGTAATATGTATTATTGGGCGTTATGACTATCTGCTTTACCGCCTTCATCCCCAGTAGTCAGCTAACTCTCTGCTAATCAACCAGTTTGCATGTCAAGCGACATGTTTTAATCTTAACCAAAGACATACTTTAAACTTAACTCTATTCACACACTTGGTGATTTATTTAACAACATGTACTGTGACAGTAAGTGATATGGTCAGGTCGACACCATGTGAGTTTTGTTTTACATTGTAATATTCTCCACAAAATAAAATTATTAAATTAACATTTAAATCCAAACTATTTTGATAATCACTAACATGAGGCCTGCTAGCATAGCACACAGGATCAACATTTGCATCGTACTTTAATAATTGATGAAAAGTTACTCTTCTCACTCACTCTTTTGCTGAACTGCCTAATCCTATTATTTGGGTAAGAAGCCTATCTCAGCCAACACTGGGCGAAGGTGGGGTAAACCTTAAACAGCTTTCCAAACCATCGCAGAGCAACACTCAACCATTCACACTCACACCTAGGGCCAAGTTGGAGCAGCCAACTTTCCTGCTGTGCATGCAGACTCCATATTGAAATGCCCGAACCCAGGACCTTCTTAGTGTGAGGCGGATGTGCTAACCACTACATCACCGTGTGAAAAGGCACATTATTCTGCTAATCATAATAATAAAGATGATTATGTTAAGGTTTTGAGTTAAGAGGTGTCGTAATGTTATTTGCTTATTTTACTAAGCTAATTAACACTTAGTGTGGCACAGTGATGTAGTGGTTAGCACATAGTAAGAAGGTCCGGGGTTCGAGACCCGGACTTGGTGAGGGTGTTTCTCAGTGTAGTCTGCATGTTCTCCCCTGCTTGTGTGGGCTTCCTCTGGGTACTTTGGTTTCCTCCCACAGTCCAAAGACATGCACATTAGGCTATTTAACTGTTCCAATGAGCTGTGAGTGTGAATGGTTGTGTGTGTGTTGGCCCTGTGATGGTGTGGCGAGCTTTTCGAGGTGTACCCAACCTTTGCCCAGAGGATTAGGTGGTTTGGCAAATGAATGAATAAATAATGAACATGTAATTTGCTTTACTCCTACACAGATGTAGTAAATGTAGTACTACAGCTGTAGTAAATTCATGGCTTACACATAATGCCTTGAGAACACCACATGAGATTCAGCCACAGAATGTATACCTCTGTTTTTATTTTGTTGTTGATGTATTTTAATGTAGTATGATGCTTGCAGTCAAACCTGTAATGCATTTTTTCAACAAATTAAACAAACAGTGGCACAAATGATTCATTCAGCTACAATAGATTACAAATCTATTCTATATGTATCTATACACAATTTCCTCTGGGATCAATAAAATATTCTGATTCTGATTCTGAAATAAGGGTCATTCTCTGAAACTGGGTCAAATTTACTGATTCACATTTTGACCTAAAATTTTCCTAAACTATAATGGATTAAAAGAGCAATCTGTGCCCAAAACGTACCACATGGACACATACCACATGTCAGACAAAATAATTGGGATACGTCCAGTGGAAAAAAAAAAAATTCTAAATTTTTCTGCAAAATTGCTTGCGATGTGTGGATGAAAATTGTGACTTTTTTTGTTCCTTATGTTTCATGCCGCGCTATCGCCAAAGTATCAACTCAAAGTGCAAATAATAAACTTGCAATAAAGATCTTGCATTAAAATTTATATCCAATGTAGAAATTCCTATATTTTTCTTTGTGTACTGAGAATCGCACATCGATTTACGGTTTCGTACGTAACCGGTGGTGTCCACGCCAATTACATACGGAACTGACCCATTTTACCTGTGGGGGTGAGATTCCGTGCTACGACGTTCACTGTACAATTGAGTGACCTCCTGAAGTGTATTTATTTCACATGCAGTCAAGCGGTAATTAATTTATTTACCAAAAACAAATGTTATGAATTTGGTATCCATACGTGAATGAATTTGGTGTTACGTACGGATTTATCCCTGTTTGTTACTAATAAAAGTGCAATTATGTGCATGAAGTAGTTCTCACACTGTCCTTCTAACAAATGGTTCATGAATTTATGCTCAAATAGAGAGAAATAAGCTGGACTACATTGAAATTTGGGGATTGTGAACTTTTCACCCCAGTGTCACACTTTATGGTACCAGTTTCAGAGAATATATCCAAGATCAGCAATGATCCCGGGGTCTTCTGGAGGACGTGTCCCTTAGAGCTTCTAGTGACCAATTGTTTGTCGTCCTGAATAGGAAATAAGATCGACCTGGCTGAAAAGCGGGAAGTGCACAGACAGCGAGCGGAGGAGTTTGCTGAGGCCCAGAGCATGCTCTACCTGGAGACGTCCGCCAAAGAATCCGACAATGTGGAAAAACTCTTCCTGGATTTGGCCTGCGTATTGATCCGTGAAGCCAAGCAAAACACGTTGGACAACAACGACTCTGCACCTATGCCTGGAGAAGGCAAGAACATCAATTACCTAAGCTGCTGCAATATTAATTAGGGATATTGCCTGCTAATATGGCAGTGGGTACTTTTCTGCCCAGTGTGCAAAAATTGTGCTTATTATTGACATCCGCTGCGTAGATTCCTCTTTGCCTCCTCTTTTGAGGTCTTGGATGCTTTTTAACAAGTATGTGAACCTGGGGGTTTTAAAATCTACTGACTGCACAACTAGAAAGGGGAAGTGTGCTGCTGCCGCAGAAGAGCTCCTCAAGCTCCAGCGTACCAGCTAGTTGGTATATTCAAAAACCAGACAATGACTTTTATACAGTTAAGTACAACACTAAACATACGTAGGCAAGTTTACCTAATATATGAATGATATGAGCAAAAACACACATTTTCACCAGCAGCAATGTTGCTGTTTAAACTGTAATAATTGTGCATTGTGCATCATAACAAATATGAAAAAAGTGCATCATAGAGCATTATAATGTCCCCTATTTAAGTTCAAACGCACTTCTACAATGTTGCTGATACGAATTTAATTGTAGGATTTTAAGATTAATGTGTGGTTGGAAATGTGTAGAAGGCATTAGAGTCTTAATCAATAGAGGGAGAGAAGATGTGTATATTATAGGTATATTATAGAGTATCTGACATTTTGTGAAAGGTAATTCCCTAATTATAGCTTCTTTTGTTTGGTGCAGTTGTCAGCTTGTTTTAATTTTAAGTGCATTCTGTAAATGGAGCTCCACTGCTTAAAATGCATCTCCAGTAAGTTTTTAGCAGACATCAGGTAAACTGTACAGGCATTTGTGAACAAGACATTGTTAGACTCAGCAAATTTCAGGTTCAGGTTGACTGTAATTCAATGCACATCACAAAGACGAGCACTGGTTGTGCTTTTCCAATGCACTTAAATACTTAAACTGTAAACACTCTGAATGAGGGTGTATTCTTCCTTAATGAAAAATTTTTTATTTATAATGAAAAACACAACACCCCCAAGAATACTTAGTAGTCTGTATATAATAAACATACCTTACTCTGTTGATTAGCTCTATACTCCTGTACTTCGAACATGAAATGAAACAATGGTGGTTGTGTTAACGTATGCTCTATCAATGTTATGAGCCATTATTAAGATGTACTCATTCCTTGCCCAAAAAGGGGCAGCATGGTAGTGTGGAGAGCACATCCACCGCACAGCAAGAAAGTCCAGGGTTCAATTCCCACGCTCGGGTGTTTCTGTGTGGAGTTTGCATGTTCTCACCGTGCTTGCGTGGGTTTTCTCCGTGTACTCCGGTTTCATCCCACAGTCCAAAGTCATGCACATTAGGCTAACTGGCTGTTCAGAATTGCCCCCAGGTGTGAGTGTAAATTGTTGTGTGTGTGTTGGTCATGCGATGGACTGGCGAGCTATTCAGCCTGCACCCCGCCTTTGTCCAGTGTCAGCTGAGATCGGCACCAGCATGAAAGTCCTGGGTTCGAGTCCCGGGCTTAACGACGACGTTTCTGCATGTTGCCCCCATGCTTGTGTGTGTTCCCTCCGGGTACTTCGGTTTCCTCCCACAGTCCAAAGACATGCTAATTGGCTGATCCAAATTGCCCCTGGGTATGAGTGTAAATGTGTGTGTTGGCCCTGTGATTAAATGATGAGCTGATCAGTGTGTACCCTGCCTTCGCCCAGAATTTGCTGAGACAGGCTTCAGCTTCCCTGCGACCCTAGTAGGATTAAGTTGTTCGGCAAACAAACGAATGAATGAATGAAACTTTTGATTTTGCCCCTTAGCTGCATTACTTTTCAGAGGTGTCATGTTAGAAAATTGGTCACCACCTATTGACCAGTGAGTATAGCGAATTCAGCAGATCTGTGGTATAAATCCCAATTCTGTGCACTTGGTTTTAAGGCCATAGTAACCGTTTCATTATAAATCCAGGGTGCTGGACTAAAAAGACACTATAAAATACTTTTGAGCAGGTGACAGACGAAATACTGTAGTATACTATAATGTTATGCACAAGCTTCTCACTACAATACTTTTATTATTAACACCTTAGCATTTTTGTCCTGTGGAGCTTCATTTTGGTTTGTCTTCATGCTCAGTTCTGAAGTAGCCGTTCAGCAGTTATACACATGTATATGTTACTCTGTAATCTAATGGGAACCTTTACTGATTCAGAAACGCTTCAGAGATTTTGATATGGGAGTCTGTTACACAGTTATTTTCAGCACATTTATTAAAAAATATGTCTACACAATCAATCTTGGTGTTTGATCACATGATCCTGTGGGATTAAGCAGAATTTTATGTCCACAGTAATGTGTATGTGATGTTGATGTATTCCCTGTGTCTTGGCTTGTGTTTGAAACAGTTGAGAATGTGTACCTCCATTTTGTCTTGATGCTGTGGTTGTTGTGTGTGGGTGTGGGTGTGTGGTTTTTTATTTTATTTTTTTATTTTTTTGCACCTTTATTTCAACGGAACTGTGAATCTTTACAAAATTTCAGTGTTTTACTTGGCTGCTAAAACATCCTGGTTTCACTACCTTCAATCCGATCACCTTTTTTGTGAAATGTTTAGCTTTAGTTTTTTTTTTTTTTTTTTTTTTTTTAAATGATTGGTTTACTCCCAACTGTCTCCGCAAATTCCCCAACCCACAAATAAAATAGGATCCGTTAAATGATCTTTTATATGTTATTTAAGGGTCATCTTTATTTTCATGCCCATGTCCTAGTTATTGGTTTTGCAATTAAATTAGTTGAGCTTAATCCATTCCTTTTTCGATGTTTACCTCTTCGTGCAACCTTTTCTATTAAGACACTTTTAAAAGGTAAACCTTTTCTAATTTTGTATATACACACTATTTTTTAAGTTTTATGTTGTGCCATGTACAGTATGCTTTTTGACCAGCTTTATTTCACAGAAATGTGCCATGTAGTAACATTTTGCATTGTATATCAATGGGACTTCTGTTTAAGCTCTGTTATTAGTATTGTACAATTTTCTTATTCTACTTATCTTTTTATGGAATATTTCATTACTAAAATGTTTTCACTTATACTGTTATCAGAAAGATAATCATCATTTCATTAGTAAGAAGCCAATAGCATTCTTTGAGATGATTTCTGAAGATCACCACAATGTTGAGTGTTTAGTTTTTTGACTATGTAACCAGTCAGAATGAAAGAATATGTGTTGACATTTATTAATTATGGAAAAAGGACTCATAATCTACATCTATTAAGTTTTATTTCTTTTGAGATATTATACTATGGACAGTTTTAATGGTTTTTTTTGTTCCTTTGATGACACTGCAGGAAAATCTAAAAACTTTCCCCAATTAAATATAAAGTTGTGACACTAAATTTGTTTATCTTATAATTTTTTTCTATACAGACGCACATTTATATTTATTAGTGTTATTTGGTATTTGACAAATACCTTGTATGATAGACAGATGCAAATTATATTATACATTATATGTATATTATTTATTATACATTACGCATTACTGAAGAGTAAATTCTAGTTACTTTAAATAAGGACGTTTGCCAAATGCTGTAAATGTTAATGTAAGTACACCGATCAGCCATAACATTAACACCGCCTGACTAGTCAGTGTTGGCAGCCCCATACACCGCAAGCTACAATGCACTGTGTGTACAGACACCTTTCTATCATAACCAGCATTAACAGTTTCAGCAGTTTGTGCTATAGTAGCTCTTCTGTGGGGTCAGACCAACGTACTAGCCGTCATTTTCCTTACGCATCAATGAGACGCAGGCGTCCATAGATGGTTTTACACAAACACTTGCTCCGGAGCAACTTGTGCATTGAAAAGGTTGCCCCAGCACAACTGCCTGTGGAAAAAATTGCCACCCTGCACTTCCAAAAAAACAAACAAAAAAAAACCATACGTCCCAGGTTTAACCATCCCATATTGCGTCATACATCCCAGTCCTTGGCAGATAATCAATGTTATTGACTTCACCTGTCATTGGTTATATTGTTTTTAATGTTATTGCTGATCACCCACTTATCTCTCACGCCACTTAATTCTAATGTTAGGGTCGCAGGGAGGTGGACACTGCGGACACTGGGTGAAGGCAGGGTACACTCTGAACAGCTCACCAGCTCGCACACAACCATTCACACTCACATCCCTAACTAGGGGCAATTTGGAACAGCCAATCAGCCTATGTGAATGTTTTGATACTGTGGGAGGAAACCGGAGTACCCAGAGGAAACCCACACAAGTATGGGGAGAACATGCACACTCCACACAGAAACGATTCAAACTTAAGACCATCTTGATCTCAGGCGGATGTTCTAACCACTACGATCAGTGTACTGTATATACAAAAAGGGACCGGACGCTAACTTCAACTCCCATCATGCTTTGCGCATGAAACTACAGCTCGTCTTTACGACAGACGTAAAGTGTGGCGCCGAATCTTGTTGCACAAAAATACACTAATAATAAGACTAACACTTTTTATTCAATAACATTTTCTAGAAGCTTGAAAAAATAATAAACATCTGACTGAGTCCATCATATAATAGACTTCCAGCGTGACTTAATCATATGATTGTGGTTATATTGCTGTAATAACAGACAGTTCATGACTACTTTACTCGAATTATCTGACAGATGACTTCCTTCTTCCTCCTCTCTCAACTGTTTTTTCTCCACCGCTTCTCAGGCACAGCCACGCCCCCTGTAGGGGCAGGCCAAGGGCGTGCCCAAGCCGGAGAAGCGGTGGAAAGACCAACAAAGCTGTAGAATCATTAAACACACGGTTTGTCTGGGCTTTTCTTCCTGCCTGTCCATTAAGCATGACAGTTCCGGTTAAAACAGCCTCTCTCTCAGGGTTTCTTCTGATATTCCTTATTATATTTCATGTGGAAGCGCTTAAACCTCAGCTTTTAAGCAGAAGTAGTGTGACAAGAAATTCCTCCCAGCACAGGAGCGTGTTGTACAAAACTTTGTATTTTGATCAGCAGGTAAGTTATCACGTGACTTATACTATGAAGTACATTTGGGTTAGTAAACAGTGGCTTGAACAGTTTTAAATTGGAATTTAATTAAATTGTTCCTGTAATTTTGTTTGCATTACTGCATTTCAGCAGTTATAGTATTTACCAAACTGAAATGACAAAGGTTATAAAAAAAAAGAA
>JBCNYH010000013.1:13378911-13391830 GCA_039654325.1 Tandanus tandanus
AAAAGTGGGTCCCAAAACAAAATCATCTTTAGGGGACTTTTGAGTTTTTTGGGTAGCTGCTTTTCCCACTGGTTTTGTTGTGGTGGTTAGGGTTTTTTTTTTTTTTTTTTTTTTTTTTTTTTTTTTTTAAACTACCCATGATAACCCCTAATTTCATCTTAATTGGTGTCCCTGTACACATTTTATTTAATGTCTACAATGTAAAATGTATATAATATATATTAAATAATATCCAAAATATATATATTATATCAATGAGCAGTAATGTTGATATGGGTCATTCATATGTCTTTTTCTATGTCAGTAATGGAGGCCTTGACCCCTGGATGAGTGGCGGGGTAACTAAGAGTCTCTCTGACTCTCTCATTGCCATTTTGATCCCTGATGGAGCTCATCACCTTGACCTACGCTTTAACAATGATTATGACCCACAGTCAGTTCTCCATGCCCGGGAATTGGAAGTGAAATACTTCAAACAGTGGATCAAACAGAATACAAGTATACAATAACCAATCAGGTTGGGATACAGAGACTGATTCCGTCATGGACTAACTAAACCTTTCCTTAAGGATATTAAAAGGTTGTGCTGTCTACCAAAAATAGTTTTTTACTAAACCCAACCAAAGGTGTTTATATACTTTTATAACCTTTAAAAATATTTTTTAATACATTTTCTGAGCAGGTTTGTGTCCAATTGTGAAAATAAATTATGACCCATCTTAGTGGTGTGTGTAAGCCCAAGTCTGAGATCAAACAGAATTCTTGTTTAAAGAGAAGGTTTCATTATATCTATTGTACTCATTTACTTCAAGTGTAAACATTTTTTAACTATCCTCATGCGTAATTAAAAAATATATATAGAAACTACAAGACAACACTACCCTAACAAAATGTCTAATTTCCTGCTCTTCTTCAGCTGCTCTTGTGTGATTTAATGAAAATGCCACAACAGACGTTGAGCAATAAAGTGGCTAGTAGGAGGCTAGTAGTGTAAAGCATGGAGACTATGCTCCATGCAGTCTGAGCCATAGGACTCCTCCTGACTCCCATTCATTCATTGGCAGCACAAAACCCTCTGAATTGCTGTACCTTGACATCCCTTCATCTGCCCCCTGCTAGCAGGATTATTAATACTACAGCCGGAGTGCAGAGAAGCATTTGGACTTGATGGTGTGCTAAGGTTGAAAGGTGAGGCTTCGGAGACAAAGTGACATTTGAATGGGATATAGTGATGAATGATAATCACCATCTTTACGTGTTGGTAGCTCTTAGTATGAATCTAGTAAAATCAATATTAGGCTGTGGTGTCTAGAGATGTTTGAGGTAATTATACTTCTCAACACATGATTTGATTCAGTTTAGTTAAATACAGCTTTATTGACATCATTCTCACTGACTCACTCACTCACTCACTCACCACTTAATCCTATTAAGGTCGTGAGGAGGCTGGAGCCTATCTTAGCCGACACTGGGTGAAGGCGGGGTACACCCTAAACAGCTCTCCAGACTATCGCAGAGCGAAAACCATTTACACGCACACATACGGTCAATTTGGAACAGCCAATTAGTCTAATGTGCATGTCTTTGGATTGTGGGAGTACCTGGAGTAAACCCATTTAAGCACAGGGAGAACATGCAAACTTCACATAGAAATGCGCTTGCTGAACACAGGACTCGAACCCAGGATCTTGTTGTTAGGCAGATGTACTAACCACTACGCCACCATGCTGCCTCTAACTGAAATGCTGTCAATATTTATTTAATTATTTTTAAGGCGGCATGGTGGGGTGGTGATAAGCCCTTCAAAATCCTTAAAGCAGGATTGTGGACCAGGTAAGTGTGTGGTTTTCTCCTGGACACAATGGATCATGATCTTTCACTTTTTCTTCATGGACAGAAAATAAAAGACAAACATGGGTGGTGAAGCAGCCAATAATGTGGTCAGCAGCTCACATACCCCAAGACTGACATTAATTTTAACATCTTTTCTTCTCATCTGACATATCCATCAATCAAATTTGATATTAGTATTCTGCTGACCCTTGGAGCAGGCTGTGGCACTGCTAATACAGACCACACACTAGTGCGATAAGGTGTGTGTGTGTGTGTGTGTGTGTGTGTGTGTGTGTGTGTGTGTGTGTGTGTGTGTGTGTGTGTGTGTGTGTGCGCATTTGATGTTATTAAAGGAGGTAAATGGAGAAAAATCTGCAGTGGGTGCTGAGTTAGTAAATTCTCTGGACAGAGGGTGGGGTACACAGTGTGTAACGATAAGCAAACAATATGCAATCTGTTTGCTAAAGCAGCTTTCCTGGGGCGTGAATTGAATGCAGAAAGATAAATGGTGTTGCTCTGCTTGCCTCATTTGTCCCCCTGCCCCCCACCTGCCCCTACAGCACTGATTCACCTCAGTTTGACCTTGGTTACTGATTTGGTTCTTTTAATAATAATTTGTTTGATGTGAGAAAAATGACCATTTGTCTTTTGTATGAAAAAAGCTGTGTAACAGCAGTTTTAGCTACGTTTTTGTATGCTTTCCTAGTAAGCGTCGGTTCCAAACAAAACAGTCTGGGAAGTTTTTTGGAAGTTCAAGTGGTTACAAATTCTTTCTTCAATGTAATGCAATTCTCTTTTCCCTTGTCTCTTGTCTGTATTCAGCTCCCAACCCCCCCTGATCCCCTCATCCTTTTTGTGGCCATAGAAACTTGTTTCCGGAATCAGTGCGTCAGACCCTCAAATCTGAATGACTAGCATGTATAAAAGCTTTGTGCAGGAAGAGGAGAAAATATCAGCCATTAGTTTGGTGATGTCATTGTGCCAAAATTAGGCTTTGAAAGAAAGAGGAGGATGTGGAAACTAGTTTTAAAAGGAATGAATGGGCTAAGTGCACTGCCAAGGCCTTGATGCTTAGAGTTAGTATGATTAGAGATTTTAATTGAAATTTTGTTTTTGAAACACTGTAATCAAGTGTATTCTTTAAAAATACACAAAAACTCCAAATATTTAATTATATAATGTATATTTTATGGTATGACAGAAAAAGAGAAAACAGCCAAATAAAGCAAGCAAAAAAACAAACAAACAAAAAAAACAAATCCATGCAGTTGCTATTTACCCGCTGTTGTGCAGCTGTTAATTGTAAGGCGATTGCGCTTCCATTCAGTCCTGTAGCTTGAACTAGGCTACAGATAATTAGATCAGTGCTATCAGTTTCACTGTTCCTTTTCTTTATTTGAATTTACATGATAATAACACTCTCTCGATGGTCCCTCTTTCTCAAAAGTGCTTAGACTTTTTTTTACTCCCCTCTCTTTAAACATCCAAATGATTCAGTGCATCACCTAAAAATGCACTTGGAGGGTCTGTTTTGGGGGAGTGTGGGGGGGTTGGTGGGGAAGCAGTAATGCCTGGGAAAATTCCAAAAAAGATATAAAAAAGATGAACAAAGGCATGTGATGGCACAAGTGCAAGCAAGTTTCATGAGCAAATGCATAGTTAAAAATACCCTAATGTAGTTATCTCAATCTTAAGAGCTACCGAAGTCATACACAAATGTTACATTTGTCAGGATCATTAATAACATTTACACGAATGGGTCCATTATGTCATTTTGAGTAATTAAATTTTTTTTTATACCACCAGAGCTTAAATTCATGCCCTTGTTTTCCTTCAGCCAAGACCAGCTTTGGGCCCCTATAGATGTTTCACATGCTCCTATTTGAGCATTCACTGTTAGCCAAGAAACTTCCTGTAAATACTGGATTATTTACAGCAGCTGTTATAGTCATACCCAGGATTTCTTAAGGTCAACATTACTTTTGGCACACTGGACTCGAACTGCACTTTGGTCCCCTTTAATTTAACAGCTCCGGCAGCTTTTCTAGTTAAATCGACTGTTCATTATTGAGCCCCATTTTACGAAGGGGCTGTGAGGTGCAGTTTAATGAATCTCTGGCACAAAGATCCCTTTCACTGCAGAAGGAAGAATAGGCGCTATTTAGGCCCTGTAGGGTTGTATGTCAAAGGCAGCCCATAATAGTTGTCAGACAGAGGCTAAAATTCCCACTGGTGCAGGAATCAACTTTTACCACTAACTGATTAAGTCACAAGAAGGAAGTGTGGGGAAATACATACATGAATGAGACATTACCAGCTTGAAGCCATATAGTTTTCTTTTTAGTGCTTGCAATAGAATAATGAAGTTAATCAGATAGTTTATGTACCGCATATAAATATAATACATGCTATAGTGAAAATGAGCACTCCAAGGTTATGTTGTAATCTTCTTCCATAATGGAGGGGCCCAGTAGAGGAACTTCATTGTAGACTGGAAGTATAAAAATAAATAAATAAATAAAATCCAGAATATGATGTGAAATAATAAATATAGGTATACAGAACTATACAGAATATACAATTAATACACATAATATACAATTACCATATGTATTGAATGTTTCTTTACACCCAGAAAAATAAAAAATAAAATAAAAATCCTTATGGTTATTATTATACATGCCCGGACACATTTAACAGTATTAATGAACCTTCACTGGCTTTAATGTCATAACATTGTACTGATCACCTACACAATGAGAACTGCCCAGGATAGTTGAACAAGCAGCTATTGTCTTATTGCTCAGTGGGATGCCTTGGACAAATCCCTCTTAGTTGCAGGTGGTCAGGCGTGAGCAAAGAGTTAAGTCCTGGGAACCCCTGTCCCTCCCTCCTAATATTCTGACATCATTGGCCCTGCCTCCGAAGATCTCCTTGCTTTTCCCCCAAAGTATGTTTTCTGGTCCTGCCTTCATTAGAGTAGGAAAGAAACACTGTGTGCACTCTGTGTGTAACATACATTTAGTTGCCCTGGGACTATAAATTGAAAATCTGTTTTCATGATGATCTAAGGAACGACTGGGATTAAGAGTGGACAGACTGGGTTTTGTAAGTGGCTCAGAGGGTGATGGCTATTCAGGCTGCCATTATGAACTCGCAGTTCCTAAATTTTTGTTTTCCTGGTTCAGTTATGGAGTATGAGGTGGAGAAGGGTCTGGATGGGACATTCCTGGGTGAAGTGGACTGTGAGGGGGATTTCAGAGAGGCGACCAGTGACTTGCTCAGCTTCATTGACTCTGCTTCAAGTAACATTAAACTGGCTCTGGATAAGCCAGTCAAGTCCAAGAGGAAAGTCAACCACCGCAAGTATCTACAGAAACAAATCAAAAGATGCACAGGAATCATGGGACTGGGGAATGGAGCACCTCAGGAGGCTTGCAAAAGTCTCGACTCCCCCCCAACTTCAGCTAGCATCATTCAGAACAAAACACCCAAGCGGGATGGGGCTCAGGCCAACCTGCAGAGCAAAAGTCTGGCTGCTCTCTTCAACCATGCAAAGGATTTACGGGGGGAGAAGACGAAAAAGCCTCCACTGCGACACCGAAACCTGCCGCCATCCTTCTTTACAGAGCCAGCCAACAATGCCAGAGTTACATCCACTTCCGGCATGTCCCTCAAAGATCTTGAGCGGGGAAATCCAGATGCAACAGAGTTCTTTGAACTCCTAGGACCTGACTACAGCAACATGGTGTCTGAGCAGGAGCTCTTCCACACTATGCCCAACAGGATCCAACAGCAGGGAACTACAGAACCGGAACAAATCTCTTTTGACTCCCACAACTTTGTAACAGGTGGTTTTCTGTATGCAGAACCATGGGCCACAAGTGGTGGGGTGTCCAAAAAAGCAGGGGACATAAAGACAGTTCCAGGGCAGTCATTACTATATGGGAACACAGACTCAGCTTGCCCAGTACCTATGGAGCAGAACTCGACATGTTCACTGACCTTCCCAAACATCTTTTCAGACTGCTCCATCTCGCAGATTTCATATGATCTGGCTAGTGGATACAGCCGAGGTAGTTTTCCATCTCTTTAGGTGAAGCAACTCTTTCACATTTTGAAATAACCTTTTTTTTTTTAACAAAAACAGCACACAAGCAATTTTTAGCTATGCATCAACATGATGATTAATCAGAAGGAAAATTGAGGATCAACTTATTTGGTTAAATGTTGGCTCAATCTGTGCAGAGGGATAATCTTGCTGCTTATGTGAAGTCAGGGACTTTTACAACAATCTTTAAAAGCTTAATGTTCAATACTTGGAATTTATGCCACCCCTATATATGATATTGGTACAGGAATTGATTTATAAGTTTTTTGGATAGGTCGAGGGATTGTTTTAGAATATTATCTCAGGGTATTATTTCAGCTGTTTCCACATATTGAAAAATAAATATGATCATGCAGTCTGAAAAGAAAAAAGAAAAAATTAACAGCAAATAATCACTACTAACTGACACAACTTATTACAAATTAAGGCTACAGAAACTGTGATTAGAAAATTATGTTTTTCAGTTTGAATTATGGAAATAAAGTCATATTTTGTAGAGCAGTTTGATGATTTTATATTCAGAACGATGCCTGGCATCCTCGTACTTTTCCTCATAATTATCTGCCAGTAGTTGAATGTGCTATTTTATCTAAAAGACTTGCTTAATAGCATGTGCTCTTTATTGAGAGAATTACGTATATGTAGTATATATTCCTTTAACTTTGGAATAAAAGCAAATCCTTACTACAGTAAAATGCTGGAAGGAAAGCTTCATAGACAGGGACTACAAAGTGGATATTGGTTTATCACTACAGTCTAACTCTGGAATAGAATAGAAAATGAGAGTAGATATTCCAAACTTCTGTAGAAAACATGGAATCCAAAATATAACACATTTTAATGGGTAGTGAAATATAATGATATAGGTTTTTTTTTTTAATATGGCAGGTGCCTTGAATGTATTTGGAACATATAAACTGATGAAAGCACTGATAACTTGGTTTACTGAAAAACAAACAAACAAACAAACAAAAACTCCAACTGTAAAGGATTATGTCTTGGGATCTTACACTTGGCTGCTCTCTTGCACCATTTCTCTTCAACTAATGTGAGCAGTAGGAGCAATATGTCTGAAGACCTGACAGTAAATAAAGAAAATGTAAAAATTCTGCTTGTTCAGAATGTAATAAGGCACAATAAAGCTGGTCTTTATTTCTTTATGATTGAAAAAGATCATTTTCCTCTGAATTTTCTTTGTGGCTTCTGGCAAATGCTCAGTGATATTAAACTAGGAACCAAAAAAGTTCACATTTTAGGCTGGGTTTTCATTCCATACTGTTTATAAACATATAGCTCCCTCTACAGGTTAAGTGAGAGCTTATAATATAGCAGCCACGTCACTGATTTTCCAGTTTGATATTCATTGAAGATATTCATTCATTCATTCATTTTTTTGAACCGCTTAATCTTAATTAGGGTCGCAGGGAAGCTGGTGCCCATCTCAGCCGACTCTGGGCGAGGGCAGAGTACACCATGGACAGCTCGCAGGACAGAAACACGCTGATGGCAATGCAGCCTACTCTTTACGAAAGACAGCAATGGTTCTTTTACATGCCTCTCACCACAGACAGTGAGAGACATGGCTGGCCTTTGATAACCCAGGTAGCTGCACTGGGGGGACAGCAGTGACAACCCGGTGATAGTGGGGCTTGAACCACCGACCTTTGGATCAGTAATCCAGCACCCTACCACCGGGCTACCACTTATGAATAAAAAATTAAGAAATTGATTCACAAGCAAGGCCATATTTAATAAACAACACCTAAAAATCTCTAGAATTCCCCCCACTTATCTGGTAATAGTCACTGATGATTTAATATTCAAAATATCTGTATGTTGAGGATAGAACAGAAAAAAAGATTAATACAAAATAACGTCCTGAATAAATTTCTTACAGAGCAGATGTTTTACAATCACAGGTAGAACATACAACCTCCAGCCAGAAATGCTCAAGCCCGGAAATCCAAAGCAGAACCTTCTTGCTGTGAGGTGAACATGCTAACCAGTACGCAACTATGTCCCCCAACTTTACATAAATACATTTCTAGACATCTTAACATAGAATCCTCAAATAAATCCTCTAAAATACCACCACCAAGAAGAAGAAGAACAAGAGGAAGAAGAAAAAGAAGGAATAATAAAACCCGATTCAGTGCCGCCAGCAGTACCAGAATACATTTAGATGTAAAGATGCAAAAAGTCTGTGAACCTGTCAGTGATGAACAAAGTAGTTTTGATTTTTGGTACATTTTCTAGGCCTCATTCATTCATTCAGTCATTCATTCATTTATCTACAGCATCCTCTTGTCTCCCTCAACCTCTGGTCAGGGTTTCAGAACACTGGAGACAAGGGGAGAAATAACCCCCGATAGAATGCCAGTCCATGGCAGGGCAACATGCACATAAATCTAAACACCCACTCTTAGGAACTCCTTTTGGGAGGACCCTTGCAATCACATAAAAACAAAAATTTGATTTGATTTAGAGGATACAGTGCAGGAAATAAATGCATATGAAGGATACATAAAACCACAATATATCAGCTAATGTAAATATGAGTAATGGAAACAATGAACTGGTATTACAGTGCTTACAATAAATAATGTAAATGCAATTGTGTGCCACAATAATCCACATATAACACTGCACACTGTAATACAGAGGGAGAGAGAGAGGGAGTGAGAGAGAGAAAGAGAGAGAGAGAGAGAGAGAGAGAGAGAGAGAGAGAGTAATAGATATGTGGAATAGCCTGCAGGTCTAAGTGGACAGATTAAGCTTTAAATCACCTCTATTCTCCTAGTGTCTCACTCTTTACTCAGCGTGGGAATTATTACGATATATATAGTGACACAGAGGTGTGGTTCGTCTCATACAAGACTGATTTCCATTGGAGTTATACTGTATGTGTCATATCCAATTTAACCTAATTTAGTGTAATATTATATTTATTAACCCCTTAATCCATTAACAGTTCTACATATACATTAATCTTCTAACTACCTGCACTCTAAGGAAATGAACCCTAGAACAAAAAGTGTTTCTGTTTAAGAGAGCTGCGATACAAATAGACAAACTACCCCAAATAACACTAAATAGCACTTTTTTTGGTCTGGGTAAATTTTTGTGCTCTTTAAATCATGTAAAGCGGTCATTATTTATGAATACGTAGCTGTACAATTTTAGTTACAAGAAAATATTGGTGTGTTGTAGTCTTACTTATGAGGATAGAACATTCTGGTTTGCATAGACCTTATCAACATCTATCAAAATATGATAGATAGAATATGATATTTTTCATTTCGTTTTTTTTTTTGGGGGGGGGGTTAGACCACTGTGGCTTTCAGCCCTTCATTTATACTTTAAATGGGGCTGTCACAGTAGTCAGCACTTCTGCCTCACAGAAAGAAGGTAAGGGTATTTTTGTGTGGCATTTGTGTGTTACCCTCATGCTTGAGTGGGTTTTCACTGGGTGGCCAGTTTCGTCCCACAGTCCAAAGACATGAACATTAGACTTAATTGGATATTCTGGATTGCCCTTACTTGTGAGTGTGAATGGTTGTGTGTCTGTGTTGACCCTGCAATGGTCTGGGGTGCTGTTCAGGGTGTACTGTGTCTTCACCCAGAATAAGCTAGGAAGGGTTCCAGCCTGCCAGCGACCCTGATAAAGGATGGTTTGGAAAATGAAATAATATGGGGAAAAAAAGCATTGTAATATCAATGATAAAGTCCAATCTTATCATATATTATGTGAATACCAGTTACTGTTTATTACCCTTCTCAGGAACAGAAGATGATGAGGGATGCCGAGGCCTCTAAAAAAAAAAAAAGCTAGGTTTCTTTGCTGTATTGTTATGACTGGAACAGAAATACATATGGTCCAGCTGGAATGAGAGAGGAGTGTGTCTTTAAAGTGAACAAAAAGTGTGATGCCAGTGGGACCAAGCTAGCAGGGTTTGTGGAAGAACTTCGGAGTAAATGAGAAATCCTGGGAGGAGAATGTAAAAAGAAACTGAGAGTAAAAAAAAGGTATAAAATGAGTCAGGTGGAAATGACTTCAGTGGGGCAGACATAGTAGTGTGGACTGAAAACACCATGGTGCCCCCATTTGTGCAGAGCCAATATATTATTCATTGGCCAAGTTCACTAAATTTTTTCCTATTGTTGCAAATTTACCTATTGTTGCAAAAAACATGTTAGTAAGGTTGAGTGATTCCCATCCTCAGTAAAAAACATAATCATATCAGTATCATTGAGTGATTCTCATCATCAGTAGAAAGCAGTAACAGAAGGTTTAGTGATTTTAATTCAAATTAAAGTACAAATGTATAAGTTAGCACATCATACGGTGGCTGCTGTGTATATAGTTTACAATTGAGTGAGGGGCAGTAGTGGCAGTAGTAGTGGCCTTTGTTATTGATATTCAGCAAGAAAACATTATTTTCATGTTTGAGGAGCATAGAGTTTTCTTGGCAACATCTTTCCCTGACCCCCCAAATTTACCCAGGCTTGGGAACAGTTGCATGGCTGGGCAGATCCATTCGCACCTAGGGGCAATCTGGAATAACCATGTAGTATAATGGGCATGTCTTTGGCCTGTGGGAGGAAATTGGATCACCCAGAGGAAATCCACACAAGCACAGGGAAACACATGCAAACTTCACAGAGAAACAACCTCCCCACCATGGGGATCAAACCCAGGACCTACTTTCTGTGAGGTAAGAGTACAAACCCCTACGTCACGGTGCCCGCCTGCTCTAATAATTTAATCACTACTGCGTCATTTTTGTAGTGATATATGAGCAGATAATGTCAAAAACGAAAATGTTTAAGCTCAAATTTCCGGATGACTAGAAAGCTTCAGTTAAACCCTTGAGCAAATTCTTAACCTTGAAAAGATTAACTTGAAAGATTTAAGGTCAAGCATGCGTTAAATTTTTCAATATTTACTGAGCTCTTTCTGTTGACAATGTTTAAAATGCAGCCTGTAAATTAAGATTGTATTTTGTTGTATTTATGTCACATCACTATTTCATAACCAGCTGCAGTGCCATTGTTTTACACACGATGGCAGTATTGTAGTTTTGACCAATATCCTTTTAAACCTGTTTATGCATTAAAATAACAGGGTTTTTTTTTTTTTAGTAATTTGATGCACAGGTTGATTCAAAACACATGACCTGTGCACAGCCCATGTCACGTTTATACACCATTTAAATAGTTGTAAGAGTTTAAAGAGTTTGCTAAATCCAACATATTAAAAAAACAAACAAACAAACAAAAACCCTGTATCAGACTTTGGTAATTAAGGTAGAAATAACAGTTCCTATAATAAGTGCTAACCATGCAAAGGAACCACCCACAAAAATAATACATTCGATGAAGTCATGCTGATGGACAGCTAGTAGTCGTTCTTGTCTCAGCCTTGCTGGATCCTCCATCTCTCGGATGACATGGACATCTAGTCCCCGTGGAGTCTTGAGGAGTACTGATTTCTCGTTTGAACCCCATTTTATATACCAATCCCCTAAACGCTGCCAATACGCCCATAATATGCTAGCTGTAAGTTAGAAAGACATTAAGTAAAAGTTCTGTGGTTGTCTGGAACACATCAGATACATCTACATATGTCAATATTGGGGGATAAGTTTGGTATAAGTTAGCTATAAGTTTTCTTCGAGAGGGGCTGGACCTTGTTTCATTCATTTTCTGAACCGCTTAATCCTAATTAGAATCGTGAGGAGGCTGTCACCCAACTCAGCCGACTCTGGGTGAGGGCAGGGTACACCCTGGACAGCTTGCCAGGCCATCGCAGGGCATAATTTCACTGATATTTGAAATTAATTGAAAAAAAAAAAAAATTAAATTAATAAAATGCTCTGCAGCTGAAATTTGGCAAAAAAAAAAAAGAAAAAAAAAAAGGTTTTAACATGAAATGTACATCTTGAACGTAATTATTCCCATTTCCCCCTTCTTTTCATGCTATTTGAGTATAATCTTCAGCAGTAAAGTGGTTTCACCAAGATGTCTGGCACCCAGCTTCAAAATTGAAACACTAATGTGCAATCTAGTCTATTTTTTTGTTTTAGATCAGTGATTGAAACAGGTGGAAGTTGTGGCTACTGCTTGGTTGAAGTGAAAACCTACACCTACACTGGCCCTTTGTGGATAAAATTAAATATCCCTGATTTAAATACATTAAATAATTTTCTGAACCGCTTAATCCTAATTAGGGTCGCAGGGAGGCTGTCGCCCATCTCAGCCGACTCTGGGCAAGGGTGGGGTACACCCTGGACAGCTCAGCAGGCCATTGCAGGCCAACACTCAAAAACCATTCACACTCACATCCACACCTAGGGGCAATTTGGAACAGCCAATACTACTGTGCATGTCTATGGACTGTGGGAGGAAACCAGAATACCCACTTAACACCCACGCAAGCACGGGGAGAACATGCAAACTCCACACAGAAACACCCGAGCCCGGGTCTCAAACCCAGGACCTTCTTTCTGTGAGACAGATGTGTTGAACGCTACGCCGCGGTTAACAGAAAACACAAAAAAACACAAAATGGCCGACTCAATATTTGAGTTATAATATTAATAATAAGTAATATTTGTGAATAAGTATAAAATTATAATAAGTAATATTTGAGCCAACTATTTGTAGGTGAACCATCCTAGGCTCTGCTCCCTTTTAAACTGCTAATCCAGCATGCACCTTCAAATCAAAATTTTGTTTGTGTGCATATGTCACATATACTCTACACACACAGTAAAATGGCCAGTATTGAATTATTTGAGTCCAATGGGCTCAAATAAACTCTGAAAGACATAATTCAACACTGGGGAATATTCTGTGTATGTGTATGTATGGGGGTGTTTTTTTTTTTTTTTCTGTCCCAATTCAATTCAATTCAGTTTTATTTGTATAGCGCTTTTTACAATTGACATTGTCACAAAGCAGCTTTACATAGTA
>JBCNYH010000013.1:13439943-13450769 GCA_039654325.1 Tandanus tandanus
CACACACACACACACACACACACACACACACACACACACACACACACACACACACACTCACACACACACACTCACACTTAGGGACAATTTGGAAAAGACTAATGTGCATGTCTTTGGACTGTGGGAGGAAACCTGAGTACTTTAGGAATCCCACAGGAGCATGGTAACAACATGCAATCTCCACACAGTAACGCCAAGCCCGGGAGTCGAACCCAGGACTTTCTTGCTGTAAGGCAGACATGCTAACTACTATGCCGCCATGCTGCCCCACCAGGATCCATTCTCTTACATTAAGAGCAGTCCTGAAAATGTTTTTAAACACCTTGCTTTTGATACTTTATCTGTTAATAGTTTTGTTAATATCAGGGTTAAATCAGTGAATAAGCTGAAATTAAAAAGCAGAACTGTAGGTCTGCTAACTCTGTAATTATAAACAAATGTTGCTTTCAAAAAGATTTTCTCCATTGATTGATACTGTTGTTTCTACGTTATGTTCATTTTACAGAGAAACATATCTAAGCCATACAAATGATACCAATGCTATTTTCTGGCTTGTGTTAACCATTATTAACAGGAATGAATATACTCGATGTGAATTTTATTTCTTTAAAACGTGTCTACTGTATTATAGATCATTCTGTACTTTTTCTTTTCTGTACATGAGAATGTAGTATAATGCAGCCTTTACTATAGTAATGACTTTCCATGAGCTGTGCAATGATCTGAATTGAACTTCCAGATCTGCTGTTGTATTAATTCCATCTGCCTGGCAGGCTTGCAGTAATTTACTATGACTTATTGAGTTTTGCCGTTAATGTGGCCATTAAATCATGATGCCGGGATTAGGACCGAAGAACCTGGCACCCCTCGACGAGATGTACAGTGCTTCAAAGCAGCTCAAGCACCAGAGCCAAGATGGATGGGCCGTGGTGTGGGCTGGATAAGATGGCCTCCGTTGGGCAGTTTGGGTTAGCCGAGGCCATCAATCAGAGAGACAGCAGAGATCTAGGCTCAGGTGGTGTAATGATCCGGGTAGCATGTGGTCACCCTTTCTTTGGCCGCTGGGTTCAAGGGTCTGCCCACTTCTCTGGACCCTGTGTTCTGTCGTTCATCACCAGAGTCATCTGCACAGGGGCAGTGGAGTTTGCAGCTTTGTGGTCATTGTCTAAAGATAACTTTGGGTTAAGTCAGACATGATGACCTGAGGAAAGCAATTACTAAGAGTGGAGAGGCTGGAACTATTTATTGACCCAAAGTTCAGTGGAAATAGCATAGGTTGCATCAGAGTCTACTGAACAGGTGGTACACACAGTTGAACATACCACAGAAAATGTTAATTTACACCAAATTCTTGGCTCTCTTTAAATGACTGGCCAAGCAAGACTGGTCATGGCAGTTTGAGGCAGTTTATGTTTTAAGCATGACAATTTATGACAGTTTTTATATATATTCTAATTATAACTTGGCTATTAGTGAAATAACCATTACATTTAAATTAAATTTATGTCATCTGGGGAGGCACAGTGGCGCAGTGGTCAACACGTCCGTCTCACAGCAATGAAGTCCAGGGTTTTATTCCTGGGCTTGGGTGTTTTTGTGTGGAGTTTGCATGTTCTCCCCGTGTATGCGTGGGTTTCCTCCGGGTACTCTGGCTTCCTCTCACAATCCAAAAATATGCACAGTAGGCTAATTGGCTGTTCCAAATCGCCCCTAGGTGTGAGTGTGGATGGTTGTGTGTGTGTTGCCCTGCAATGGCCTGTCGAGCTGTCCAGGGTGTACCCCGCCCTCGTCTAGAGTCGGCTGAGAAGGTTTCCAGCCTTCATGTGACCCTAATTAGGATTAAGTAGTTCAGAAAATGAATGAATGAATGAATGAATGAATACTGTTTATTTTGTGATATTTTGGGGCCGGTGGCGTAGTGCTGAGGGTGCTGGGCTCATGATCAGGAGGTCGTGGGTTCGAATCCCCATTAGACCCCCACCGTGCTAAGACCCCTGGGAAAGGTCTTAACCACAAGTGTGCTTCTGTCCATCCAGCAGTATAAATGGGTACCAGTAAAAAAAAAACTGGTAAGGTAACCTGCGATGGACTAGCGTCCCGTCCGGGAGGAGTTGAACTCCTAGTCGCTTCACGCTACGGAAACCGGGGATAAGCACCGGCCTGATGAGCCACTAGGCTCGGGTGTAAATGGCTAACAGACTTACCTTGTGATATTTTACTTTCACCCTGTATTATCTAAAACAGATTTTGATATAAATTGGCATGGAGGACACAGAAGATTTGCATCACATTAAGAAGTATAATATTTTTCCCTACTATATTTTCCCATTTAGTATTTGGGAAAGCATCCTCACAGCTATGACTTGTAACATTCACTAACTCACTGCAAATTAATATGTGTATTTATTTTCTCTGTACTCCCCGGATATGAGCCATTCTGACTGGCTAGTCTATTACTAGGATATCACCACATATACACATATACCATTTCTGTAGTCACTACACAAAAAACGCTGACACTCAGACTAAGCTTTTGTCTCATGGTAGCTGACTGTCTCTTCCGTTTATTCTTGACTTATTCCATGAAAAAGGCAAAAATATTATAGAATGAAAATATTTGATGGTGGGCAGCACAGCGTCATAGTGGTTTGCACATCTGCCTCAAAACACGAAGGTTCAGGGTTTGAGTCCTGGGCTCAGTGATCATGTCTTTTTACTATGGGAGGAAACCAGAGTCTCAGATAAAACCTAAGCAAGCACAGGGAGCACATGCAAACTCCACACAGAAACGCCCCGAGCCCAGGAATTGAACCTTCTTGCTATGAGGTGAACGTGCTAACTACTGCGCCACCATACTGCCATTTTAAAGAATTAGACTTTAGCATGCCATTTATTTATTTATTTATTTATTTGTTGTATGTATGTTTGTTTGTTTGTTTGTTTTCACTAAACACATCCTTATCAGGCTGCTTCAAGGAACTGACCTCCATTCCTTAGTGTTGCCTGATGCCAGTGACTCAGGGAGGGGCCATTGTTTTCAGTGTGTGGCAAGTGGAAGCGTGTTGAAAATTCTGAGCTTCGGCCACATGTAACTTTACTGGCAACAGACTGAGTTCTAGGCTAACCTGCTCTTCAGTTAATAACTGAGGGTAAGAATGTAATGTATATTTTGTAATTTTCAAGAATTTAAATAAAGTAATAAAGGTACTTCATCATTACTGGACATAGGCATGAAAAGCTTACTGAACTGAAATTTGTTTAATCATATTCAGTGTCAGCACATCTTCATAGCCCCATACAAGAAAGCACAGAAATAAATGCTTGACCTGCTACCTATAATGGCTCTGGTAGCTTCATATTAAAGATTTAAGGCATATAATTACCATACATCAGTGCTTTAAAATGCATCTATGTTGGTCTTTTATGTGCAATAAGATCGAATTCTTTCTATGCTTTGTAATATGGTGATATTAAACTGATTTGTATTGCATTTCTGAAGACAATAATAAAGATGAATAGATAAATACTAAGGTGCGTAATGATAAATTATATTAGCAAATATTTACAGGACTATTTTATGTGACACAGACCACTTTATACATGGGTGCACTTTTAAGAAGAATAATTCTGTTAATAATTTATAAGATGAGGAATACTGAGATAGGGAGTCCATTAAGGTGCTGCAGAGATGGGGAGGGGATGGTGTAGAGGAATACGGAATGCTTTGAACCATATTAATGACATTCTATATGTTTTTGTTGTTAATAATGAAATATTACCTATTGAACTATGCATAGACTAGTCTTGTTGCCATACAATATATTTGTTTGCATTATGTCATCTTCAGCACTGCACTGTATCTATTATATAAAGAGTGATGCACTGTAATGAGGATTTGATTTATTGATAATGAAGGAGATATCTTCAATAAGGCGTACTGAAAAGTTGAGCTATTAAATTTAAAACATTGGTAACAGAGCAGTAGAGGGTCAAATCTTACATAATAATATTGATTAAATGGTTATTTTTTGTAAATAAAAAGCTGCCCCTTCCATTTGCCAAGTTATAGCCAGGTTTGCACCATTTATACAGCGGTTCCCAGGGAAATAAAAATCTGGCATTTTTAGCAAAACAATTACCTGATCTGCCCTTTAACTGAGATGCAGTATGTTGTAGATGCTCTTCAAACAGAAAGATGCAGAAAAAGACTACTAACAGAAAGAGCACTCAGGGAATGTGTGTGTGTGTGTGTGTGTGGGGGGGGGGGTATTTGAGATCGAGAGAGAGAGAGAGAGAGAGAGAGAGAGAAGCTTGCAAGACAGATCATTTTATCTAATGGGAATATTTAATGGGTCTCTCCATCATTTACTCTTTATATGGCCTTCGTCCTCAACAGTTTGAGAGACTACTTCTCCTTCCTCATTAAAGGACAGATTTTATGATGCGTCATATTCTTTATGTTCAGCACACAAACATATTATGGCCCAGAAAAAGATGTCCTTGGAGATATGTTAGAATGGAAGCATCACAAATCCATTCACTACAATAAGGCTGGACTGAGGTCTTGGAGTTCGTACATGCTTTTCTATGACAAAGGAAAGTTTCCCCAGAGTGTTCTCTGAATCGATTCCTATTCATGGCAACACAAGTAGGAGAAAAAAAGTGTTACTGAAAATGAAATGTCACAGCCAACAGGGAATGATTCTTTCTTGCTAGGAAAGTGGTTACAGGTGCCGTCCCTTGTCTTCCTATTAACTTTTCAGGTGTTTATGGAGGTCTGACATTTTAAAGGATAATTTGAAATGTACTGTGCAGTCCCAGAAGTAAATGACTAGGCAAAGTAATACTGCTTTGAGTAATAGTCAGTTTAATCATCCTTCAGTTTAAAGGGATTCTGCATTAATTGCCTTGCAGTAATCGACTGATTTATCACTAGCGAGACAGTTTTCTCTCTGTGTGCACAGTGTGATGATGGTTTTGCACGGTTTGATGCTGGAGACCTAAGCATTGTCATTTGCTGTATGCAAGCACTACAAGTTCAGATATGTAGGCATTCTTACTGTCTCCTAATTATCACATAAGCAGTACAGGACCTCTCAAATGCTGTGAATATAATTCCAGGCTTAAGTGTGGAAGATTGGGGATTTGGATGAATTCAGAAGACCCTCAATTTATTAATTCCTCACTATTATGATTTTTGTGTCGTTTAATTGCTGAAGGATATTATTTAAATATGAAAAGCTGAACAATGAACTAGGGATTTAAAAGAGTTCAGGGTTAAGAGACATTTCTTATTTAAGAATGACAAGACACATAAGACTCCATCCACTGAGCTTTTTAACATTTACCCTTCAAAAGACGTCTTCTTTTGATGTTTCAAAGATGTCTATTCAGTAGCCAGAATCCAAGTTTTTATGATGTATTTATAGCCATCTCCAAAATGTCTATTAGCATCATCATTATTAAAGTTTATTAAATCAAACTTACTTCATATATCCTTTATAAAATTTGTAAACCCAATTTAGGCATTCAACATGATTTTCACTTTAATGCATTGGATGAGTTTGACGCAGTGCCTGTAGCAACACCATGACATGGATTTCATCAATGTCCAGCATAGTGATGTCACTATCATCACTGTGTTTTAATAATGGCTTGCTAGGTCTTACTAAAGACATCATCCTTAGGCTCCAACAAAACCTACTTAATAAATAAATATTAATATACAGTATAATATTTCATTATACAAATAATTTATTATATAATGCATTAGAAATTATATATTTGTTATTCATTTTTGAAGTATTAGCAATTAGCATTGAAGTATTTTGGATGATTTTTTATTTTTTGTAATTTATAGCAGAGCTCCTGAGCGTAGCACCATAGGCATGGAACATGATTTGGATGGTTGTCCTGCATACGTGCCTTTTCTAAGCCGCCACAGGAAACATTGCTGCTGTGTCATTAAGTCGATGCTAATTTGCTGTTTTAAATCACTGATTTGCATGAGGATATGCAGCAATATATACCAAAAAAAAAAAAAACAGATACATTATTAATAATGAAATTCAAACCCAAAAAACTAAGGCTCATACACCACTGATCAATCTAACTCTGGTAGGCAGACAAACTTTTGTCAAGCAAAGCAACACAAAACATTAACAGGAACACAGAACATGATGAAAGGCAGTGAAAAAAAGTCCAATGTTAACCTCCAGACCAAACACAGGGGAGATTTATTCATTTCCTCCAGGGCTCAAGTTGATTCATCCCTTATAGGAGTTGTGTTACTCTTATAACATCAGCCTGCCCCTATTAATAGAGATATCTCTCGGAAGTTCTGCTTTTAAGCAGTGCCTAAACCTAAATATTCCTTACTGGAAAGTTAATTTAGCTAGCTGGTATATAACTAGCTGAGTGGTAAGAAAATTAATAAATTTCATAAATTTTCTGAACCGCTTAATCCTAATTAGGGTCACGGGGAAGCTGGCGCCCATCTCAGCCAACTCTGGGCGAGGGCGGGGTACACCCTCGACGGCTCGCCAGGCAATCGCAGGGCCAACACACATACAACCATTCACACTCACACCGAGGGGCGATTTAAAACAGCCACACTGGAAATCCACACAAGCACGGGGAGAACATGCCAACTCTACACAAAAACGCCCCGAGCCCGGGAATCGAACCCAGGCCTTCTTGCTGGTAAGAAAGTTATTAAAGGTAATTATTTGTCACACACCATAAATACTACATAAGTGAAAATATAGCAAATTTTGTCTTTCCAGTCCTTCAAGCATAATTGTCCTCACTATACTACTGCATACACTTACTACTCTAGCATATTTATAGTAGTATATAGACTACACAGTACTATATCAGGTGCTGTAGATTTGTAGACTTGTAGATTACTTAAGCTGCACGAGAACATGCAATAAACAACAACAACAATAACAACAACAACAACAACAGCAACAATAACAACAACAACAACAACAACAACCATAATAATAATAATAACAATAATAATAATAATAATAATTAATATTATTATTATTATTATTATTATTGTTGTTGTTGTTATTATTGTTATTATTGTTGTTGTTATTATTATTGTTATTATTGTTATTATTATTATTATTATTATTATTATTATTATTATTATTATTATTATTGTTATAATCATCTCTGTCCCAGAGTTTGTGTAAGTTGCTTGGATTCATCTCTCTAACATTTTCTGATCAAATTCCCCATTAGAATTTTACTTAGGTTAAGGTCAGTGACTAAACGGTGTGAGACCATTTCATCACTGACAGCTCTTTCGCCAGATTTTATTTCTTGCATAGCTTCAGGGTGTGTTTGGACTGGATTGAAATTGAAGTATTATTCTGAGAATGATAAATAAGTAAAATGGCAATGTAGTTATGACAGGTAGTTTGGGCATGGCATGATATGATATGCTAATGGGGTGATATTTGAATCTACATTTAAACATTAAAAGACAGAATTTGTGAACAGATATGGGAAGAATCTGCGAGAATCTTCCAGGTCTTATTGCTAACACATTTCTGTTTGCCTTCAAGTCCTGAAACCATTCATTGGTTGCAAATAATTCACAACTCACAGGACAATAGGTAAGGTAATGTTTCTTCAAATGAAATAATAAATATCTTGGAAGTAAAACTTTATTCATATGAATGACTTGGATTTAAGTTAGACTGTAGGTTTTGGCATCTTAAATATGTAATGACTTAAACACAATAGCGCCTGCTCTCAGTGTGATTTCTTGAGGATTCAATGCTGAAAGTTACTGACAGATCTAAGGAGAGTAACAGTTACCACCCCCACCCCCCAGCCCCCCCATAAAGGGATTGCTTCCTATAAAACCATTTAAATAAGTAGCATTTAAAAGTTGTGGACAGTCTGGAAGGAAAGTTTCTGTTATCTTTTATATTATAGCAGCTATAAACAGTAATTTCCCAGCAGCTGGACATGTTATTCAGAAACCAGAATGCACAGTGTGCTCTGAATTACAGGCAGAAATAGTGTCAGAACTTCTGTTATAGAACATTTATCAAACCTGTCTGACCAATCAGATTCAAGAATTCAATAATCCTGTGGTACAAGTTTGCCTAACTCATCCAAATCTAGTTAGAAAAAACCCTGCCCACCAGAAATAATAATAATAATAATAATAATCATCATCATCATCATCATAAAAACAACAACAACAACAACAATACTACTACTACTACTAATAATAATAGAACCTTTAGTTTAATTTAGCAATGAAAAGTCACAAAAAAACGATTTCCAACCAAAATTAATCCCAGTGCATTTAACATATTTAGGAAATCATGGAATATATAGATTTCGGCATTGCCTTAAGGCGCAGCTCCCGATAGATATCTCTATTGATAGGTATCCGAGCCTGGTGTGGTGTAATAAAATAATAATCAATTTAACCCCCGAAGGAAATAAATAAATAAATCTTCCCTGCATATCCGGACTGCAGTCTGAAGCAAAAGCATGTTATTTTGCTCGGTAAAAGTTCTGTCTGCCTACCTGACTTCGATTGTGTGTTTTTTATTCTATGTAAGTCTGAACGGTAGTGTATGAGCCTCTATTTTTCTTTTTTTGTTTCAGTTTTGTTATTAATGATAAATCAGGTTTTTTTTTTTAATTGGTGATGCAACAGCCTTATTGGGCTTCCTGTGGAGGTGTGGACACAAAATAACCATCCAGGTCATGTTCCATGGCTATGGGGCTCCACTAGGAGCTCCGCTAATATCACAATAGATAATCAAGTGAAAGCATTGAAAACATCTGCAACTCATGTAAAACTATATTAGATAACAGTTACCTTTGATTAATACTATTTATCTGTTTACCTAGTGTCTCACTACATTTCCCAGCAACCACCCTAAGGTCACATGACTTCATGTGCATATGTCACAGCGTGTTATGGCTTTTGGCTCATGTTCTTCCATCCCTTGCTTTTTGCTTTGCCTTATTTAGGTCTATGTTTTGTATTTTTAGCTTTGCTTAGTTTATCTTTTGTTATTATTGTCTGTTTGCTTTCCACTTTGTTACTCATATAAGTTATGTTTGGCTTTCTACACTGGCGTCTGCCCCACCATCCCCATCATGACACCTTAATCAAGTGTCTGAATAATATGAAACTCATAAACTTCATTTGTCCGCTTGTTATCTTCTGGAAATGTTAATTTTCATGTAGGAGCTAATGCAATAAGGTTAAAAAGACATTTTTATACTATGCTACCTTTTATTTCTTTATTTTTTATCGTGCACTTTTACAACACTTTGTTTGTAAGGTAAATTCCTTACAGTACACATTAAAAATAATGTTCCTGCTTTATCAACCAACAATTGAATCAGCAGGAATAATACTTTCAGGGCACCTTAGGTGACTGTTACATGCACAAAGGCATATTCCATCACATTTGGTTCTTTTTTTATAGCAGCACTATTATAGGTACCTTCATGATGAGAATAAAAGTCACACTGATTTAAGTGACATTATGATTTATTAATATAATTTAACATTGTTTCACCGGAGTAAAGTTTAGTAAACATGCCAGTGTTGTGGCTCCACACAGTACAATGGATAAATTTAGTTGAATAGATTTGGTTTCTGAAAAACAGTTTTAAAATTCTACCGAGGGGCCTTAAGTTTCCATTCTGCTTTCCCCCATATGTACATATTTTATAGTTCTCTGATTTCATGCAGCCTATGTAACACAGGTCTCTTATTTTCCTTGTGTAAACAGTGGAAAATGATCCATCTGTACCAGTTTTTATGGTGGCATGCAATTTCTGATTAAAAACATAAATTGGATTTCCAGGGTAAAAGACTTATATTGTGTAAGTTCATTGCTTTTCTCCAGATAAAAGAAAAGCTTAATTAGAATTTTCACATAAAAAGGACATTGGTTTTACTTACTACCCTAACCAATTGACCATGAGCAACAACAAAGCAGCATCTTGCATCATCTCCAATAATCTGTTTTGTACAGTCATGCTAATTTTCAGTTATGTGAAAAAGAGCTCCCCCCCAACACACGCAATGCAATGACATTCTCAGTTGTTCTTTGTGTTTTTCTTTTTCCATATTTCCATAGTCCACTACTGCAAGAGTATTATAGACGCTCACAGTAAGTGCTTCTCACTCTGTTTACAATGTCTTTCTTGAATGTCTACATGCAGATATTGCTTTACTCACTATACCTATTGAAACAAAGCCAGTTATGCTACTATGTTACTTAGTCTTCATCCCTGCAGCAATAAATAACCCTGTATATATTGTATATTATACTCAACACCAATAATAATAATAATTATTATTTCATTCATTAATTTTTTTTAACCGCTTAATCCTAATTAGGGTCGTGGGGAGGCTGGCGCCCATGTCAGCCAACTGTGGGCAAGAGCAGAGTACACCCTGGACAGCTCGCAAGGCCATGATTAGCTTTCCACTCCATTGTAGTGCCAACACACACACAACCACTCTCACTCACCCATTGGGATATCTTGGAACAGCCAGACTATAGTGGAGTCTAAACTGGAGTGCCCATTAGAAACCCCCACAAGCACGGGAAGAGCATGCAAACCCCATGCAGAAACACCCTCATCCCTACACCACCATCCAAAATAAAAGTCAAAAAACATCAAGATTACAACTCACAACTCAGTCTAATAGTGAAAGTTAAAGCAGTTACACATGCACAATGTGACAAGAACTCAGGAAAGAAAGAAAACCACTTGTTAGTTAAAAAAAACAAAAAACAAACAAAAAAACAAAAAACAAA
>JBCNYH010000013.1:13484722-13495514 GCA_039654325.1 Tandanus tandanus
AGAAACATAGAAGCGCACTATGTCTGCATACTCTGAATGTGTGTGTGTGTGTGTGTGTGTGTGTCACTTTCTGCTGGCCCAAACACTATCAGAAGCACTGACCAACATTTACAACTTAAATTCTTAAATTCTTGCATTTGTCCCATGAAATTGTACTTGAATCTTGGCTGCACTGCTTCCAGTACGTGTATGCGGATGTTAGATTTTTTGTCCAATCAGATTTCAGCCTCTATGTGCTGCCCAGGGCCTTCGGAATCAGTAGTGCTGGCCGATGTCACTTAAATCATATTATCAGATATAATCAGATTTCAAATTCGCCTTACAGGGCCAGGCCCACAATAACGTCAGCATTTTTCAATCCTCTGATTGGTTGGTCAGAGAAAAGAAATGAGGATGGATTTTGTCTATAAATAATCAGCATCTCTGGTGAGTATGATGTAATTTATGAAAATGTTTTATATTTTTGTCATGTTATTAGATAAATATTGATTCTGAACTGCTCCAGATGATGTTGTAGTGTAGAGGTTTGGATCTGTCTGAACCCTTTATCACCGAGCCGTTACATTTACGCTTGTTACATTTGGCCGAGCTCCAAATTTACCGACAGCTTCCACCGGTGATCGCTGGTGGAAGTTATGTAATGCTTGGAGTTATTAGCAGAAATGTAACTTAGGGGTAACGGCGATGATGAATTCGGAGATAAAGGGTTAACTGGGTTTCTTTAGTGATAATGGTATTCACCCTCAATATGTGAAATGTCTCTCTCTCTGAAATAGCAGGCCTTGTTATATTGTGTTTTTTTATATTACTGATGGTTTCTATAATTGCAACGTGATAGTGGTGGTATTAAGAGGTGGATTAAGTCTGTTAAGTCTGCACTCCAGGCCCAGGTACCAAATGCACGGCCTGCCACTGATATATGAGTTATTTTGGTTATTTTGTCCAAAAGCAGAATAGATCCTAACCACCTATAAATCAACCTTTTACTAGCTGTCTTAGAAATTCTGAAGCCATATTATTTGCTTTACTAAATTACAAGTGAAAAGACAGTTTTATCTACAATCTCTGGGTAGAGACGGGCAGAAAACCCTACAGCTGTTTATTCCTACTGGGAGTTGTTTTTTAGTTTATTATTTTTTTTTGTTGCTTTTTTGCTTTGTAAGTACAACAAGCTGGAGAGTCTCTCTATGTACAAGAGTTTAAAGCAGTTATCAATCATTTTTTCAGTAGCTGCCAATCATACATGCCTGAGCTGGCTTGTGTACATATGACATATTGATTGCTTTGCTTTCAGTTCAAACATAATGCCACCATATACTTGATTTTGAAACAAGTGGAAGAAGGGAACTTAAGGAAAAAGTGAATTAGAGGAGGTTTAAATAACAATGATGCACTAAAGATGCGGGGGATGTCGCAGAATATTCCCCAAGACGGAACATCGTTTATTAGATTTAACAGTGCGAGGCTGTGAGCGAAGGAGATCCAACTCACTGCTGTTCTAGAGCTAACAAATAACTTTAATGTAACTTAGAAGTGAAAGTTAATTAAATAGTTAATTCACAATCTGAATATGTTTTCAGAATCATAGGGCATTGAGGCAAGACTTTGCACTGTTGATTGAGGAAGCATCTATGTCACAGAGTCCTTACTGGTTGTTTTGTTGCCAAAACAGCTCAGAGTTTTTATTCTGTCAAGCTCAAAAAGCGCTTCATAAGTCATAGGGATTGGCCATGGTGAACTTTCTGCTGGTTTTCACGATACCGCCGGTCCGTGTACAAGGTGATATCCAGGTTGTTTGATGTAGTTTGGATAAATCTTAAGAGTTTGTACACCAGCTCACCAGCACTATAAAAGCTTTCTGCAACTTCACGGCTCAGAGGATTTTTATAGAGTTGGTTGAATTTCTTCAGACTTAATGCTTTTAAAAATGAATTTCGCACTTTATTCACTTCACTAAATTTCAGACTGCCTGTGATGGAAAATGTCTTGTTGTTCAGTTCATATCGAAGCCAGCTTTACTCTAAGCTCTGCTCTGGCCGCTCACACAAAGGTAAAATTTCCTTAAACACCTGTTCCACCCTTCTTTTTCCACATCTTGTATTTCTGTTTGAAAGTTGTCTTGCTGTGCAAACCACTCTAAACAGCAAATGGAAAATGAAAGTTTGGAGAGACATGTACTTAGCACTAGTAGGAGTTTGATGTCAATATCTTTAAATCTCATTCACAGTTTGAACATTAAACATTAAAAACCCAAAGGCCATATTGTGTAATTTTCTTTTATTGAATTTTTAGGATTGCAACCTTTTTAGGAACTTCAAACCTTGAATGTTGGTCTGTCATTTCCATTGAGGCATTATCCAGTCAGAATAATGTTTTTTAATCCCGAGATCACCAATCAGATCACTATGTTCATACAAATATCCAAAAGATATACTATATTTTATGTCATGTGGGTATCCTATCTTATAAAACAATTTTCCTTGAAATCTTGGTTACTTTAATGATGCAACTCTTGGGGGTGGGAGTGGAGGTGGGTGGGTACTTGCAGTCTTCATAGGTATCAGGCAGAAAGGACCAATTATTCATAGAGGTGTTCTGGGTCACAAAATATCATTGTCAGGTTGTCACTGAGTGCCACATAAAGCAGAAGGAATGAAGACAAATCCCAAAAGTGACATGACAGATGTCCTTCTTTTCTTCTTTAACCCCGACATCCCCTCCTATTGGCTCTGATGGGAGGCTTTTTTGAAGCTATAAACACCACCTATCATATTTCTTGAGCTCTCCGCTAAAACTTGCTGCAGAATAGATCATATATTGTGGCTTGATAGGGGGATTTTATCCACTCTGAGGTGAAATTACAATGCACTCACCGGCAGTGAAGCATGTCTTCTTCACTAAGAACAGCAGCAACAGTGTACAGGACATTAAATTAAATATATGTAGTATGAATAATCTCATTTTTCATGCTCAGAAAGTTTGTTTTATTTCGCCTTTAAAGATCCTTACTAAGTACTCGATTTTGTCACAGTAAAGTTCTGATCCTACTCATTACTTAATCTTATTTGTTTATCTTTTTAAAATAATATAATTTATACAATAACAATTTTCTTCATCGGCTGCCACCCGGCTCACACCCCGGGGTCGACCCAGAACACGCTGGACTACGTCTCTCGGTTGGTCTGGGAATGCCTTGGCGTCCCCCCGGAACAGCTGGAGGAAGTGGCTGGGAAGAGGGATATCTCGACCTTACTGCTTAGGCTGCTGCCACTGCGATCCGACCCTGGAACAAGCGGAAGAAGATGAAGATGAAGCTATTTTCTTCATTTTTTTCTGATGAGTAGAGAAGCATCTCAGAATAAACAATGAGTGCATGGGCTACTACATAAGAAAACCAGAATAAGTTACTGTCCTGTCAGCCAAGACCAAGAATTGGACTATACGGGGTTAAGACTGGAAAAACGCCAGGTAGGAAACAACGCATGATGCAAGCATTAGTACACATGTCTGATCATACATTATACTGATATATTTGCTAAAGGAAATTCGAAAAGTTACATGAAATGTGTACATGTTAGAAAAAGAAGACATTCAGCTGTTTAACAGTATATGTCACAGTCAACCACAAGACTCTTGTCCATCATTATCGAGTCTTGGATTTTGTGGCACAGTGTGAAATTAGTCTCCTTCCTACCTGAAGGATGACATGGATCAGATCCACACTCTCTACTGGTATCCCACAGGGCTCAGTACTTGCTGTTCTTCTGTGCTTGATCTCTTGGTGAAGTCATATCCTCGTATGGGTTTACATATCACTTCAACTACAACTCAAGATGACACTTAACTCATTCCTCCCTTCCCTTCCTCAGACACTCATGTTTCTGTACAGATCCTATCATGGATGGCAACTCATCATTTGATCTCAGCAAAACTGAACTGCTGTTCATCCCAGCTGATTCATCTGCATGCCAAGATCTTGTGATCTCACTGGACACCTCAACTCGCACCTTCTGTCACTGCACACAACCTTGGGGCGACCATAGACAACCAACTGTGCTTTTTCTGTCATATTGCAAGTCTGATATGCCTATGCCGATTTCTTCTATCCAACATCTGAGGGATTTATTCCTTTTCTTTGTTCAGCCCCTTATCATTTTGATACTGGACTTCTGCAACTCTGTATTCTATTCAATTTCTGAAACTGATCCATACTGCAGCTGTACAGATTTTTTGAACTTCCTAATACTCCTACCTCAGTCCTATTGCTACACTCGCTCCACTGGCTTTCTGTAGCTGGCTACATTACGTACTGATTTAAAACACTGATGCTTGCCTACAAAGGCAGAAATGGACCAGCACCCACTTACGTAAAAGCTCTTATAATTCCAGTCCTCTAGCTTTGATCAGCAGGTCCCAGCCCAGATACAAGGAATTTAAGGACTATTCTCTGTTCTGGCCCTGATGTCCAATATCCGAACAGGTGGGTCACTGGCTGAAACAGTAATCCAGAGCCTTAACCACTGAGCCAACACTGCCACTTCTAATGATGACTAAAAATCTACCTCTTCAGGAAGTAATGAAATTAGCATTTTATTTAAAATGTTGTTTTGTCTGTGTTTTTCTTAATATATTACCTCCTGAACAGGCTGATAGTATTCTTAGCCTGTGATCCAGTAAATAAGTATTAGGATGTACATCTGGATAGAAATTTCAAAGCACTTCTGTAAGTTACTAAGTCTATAAGATATACAAATCTGACATGTGGTGCATGTGTAAGTTATGGAGCACTGTTTGAAATATGTAGACCTTTATTCAGTTCTCTCGAAAAGAAATCACTCTGGTGGGACTATAATTATTATTATTATTATTATTATTATTATTATTCATTCATTCATTAATTCATTCATTCATTTTCTGAACCGAATAATCCTAATTAGGGTCATGAGGGAGGCTGGTGCCCATCTTAGCCGACTCTGTGCAAGGGCAGAGTATACCCTGGACATCTCACCAGGCCTTCGCTTGGCAGTATTATTATTATTCATTCATTTATTCATTCATTTTCTGAACCACTTAATCCTAATTAGGGTCATGGGGAGGCTGGCGCCCATCTCAGCCGACTCTAGGCGAAGGCAGAATACACCCTGGACAGCTCGTCAGGCCATCACAGGGCAATTATTATTATAATTAATATTATTATTATTATTATTATTATATAGTAGTAGTAGTAGTAATACTATAATTTTGCATGGTGTAAGTGGCCCCTACAATCTGAAGCTGTTAACTCTTTGCACACAGCCCACACTGGTATAAAATGACGGATATAGAAACACACACACATTTGAAAAAAAAATAAAAAATGCTAATACATTTTACACAATATTGGCAAATAAAGGAAAAGGGGAGAAATTGCCAAATGTTCCACCGAATGTTTGAATCTACTTAAGAACTTATTCATTTACATTTAAGGCATTTGGGCAGGCGCTCTTATCCAGAGCAACTTTTTTATCTCCTTTACACAACTGAACAGTTCAGTGTTACAGGCCTTGCTCAAGGGCCAAACAGTGGAAGTGGTGGTACTGGGGCTTGAATCCCCAACCATTGGATCACCAACTTGGAACCTTAACCACTGAGCCACCACTGCCCCTCTGTCTCTAAGTCTCTTATGTTTTAACTCTAAATTAGTCCTCTATTAGAGGCAAGGGCAATTGCTTGGTGAACCATTACCTTAAGCCTATAATTATCCCAGAGTTGATAATAGACTGTGTTGTGTGCTAAAAGTACCTAATTAGAGGTGTCCAGAGCAGCCTTTTCCAATTATAACTGGTCTCCCCCATCATCTTGATTACTGAAATCAATTAGTCATTAGTCTTGCTGACACTGAGTGATAAGAACATCACTGTGTCAAGTGCCTGACTTCTTGATTTAAGTGCACATATAGAAATATGAGAAAGAAAATAATATCAGTAGATAAGACTGGATATCATTTCTTTATGGTTGCCAATCTTGACAGTGCGGGTGAAATCTCTGTATTGACTGTTCCACTGCCAAAGAGGCCATGAGGGCATGGCAAGACTGATAGCAACAGGTGGTAGTAGCAATATCCACTGGGTACATTAATAAGTATACAGTTCCATATCTATAAATTCTGTCATTCCCCCTAGTCAATTTATCAGGGTTGAATGACTGCAGCTGTGAGAGAAACAAATGTATATGGAAGAAATGAAGACCTGATCCCCAAGAGAACAGGGCATCTGTGCACATAATTTATGTCCATAATGTTTCATCCACACACAGACAGATACATGATACTTCTTAATATGTGACAAGTGTAAAATATCATGAGGTAGTTCACACAGTTATGTGGAACACAGCTAAAGTTCTGTTTCATAGGTAATATAAACAAAGTTCTTGTGCATATGCCAGTACATTCAACCAGGATAAACTTTGTGTTCATCAAAATCTTCTTAAGACACATTGGTTTTTTGTGGATTCCTGACAAGATGTTGGTTGGCTTTGTTAGTTCAAAAAAAGCATTCACAATGAATTTCATATTTTCTTGGTACTTCATACATCCCATTTTTTGTCTAACGAGCGTGTGTACCCAAGCTGGCATACATTCCACAAGTTTTTGTAAATCCTGACAATTCATATTAGAGTAAATCCTTTGGAGTGTTGTCTGAACACATGCTTCCGTGATATAAATTAAACTCTAACTGTTTATACAAAGGAATGAACAATTCTGCACGTATTTGTTGAAATAAAAATTTGCTTTTGAAGTAACTGCTTTACCAAATAAGTGAACTTGCTATTAAGAAATCAGTAATGTAGTGTTTATATTTTTAGGCACTTTTTTGGCCAAAAATATGGGGACACCTGATTATCACACCTATGTTTGTGCTTGCTGAACATCCCACTGCAATGTTAGTGTTGACAGAAGGAAAAGGATCCACATGCAGATAGAAGTGGTAGAGAGCACAATGTTTAATATATAGGCAGAGAATCCAAATCGCAAACTCATGGACAGAAAACTGGCAATGGTCCGAGATATCTAAGAAGTCAAAAACAGAGTATGAGGCAAAGGTATCCAGAAACTAGCAAGACTGGTCAAGGAACAGGCAAGGTCAAAAACTACTAGGCAACAGATTTACAAACACTGGAAAGGCACAGGAGAAAACTCTGGCAAGACCTGGCAATGCTTGCGGGGAAATGCTGGTCTTAAATAGGCAGATTAGTGAAGCAGGCAACGGGACACAGGTGAGTGCAATAATGAGTATGTGGAAAGCCAAAGGGGACAAACAAATGCACATGATACCAGAAAACAAAATCTAACTAGCTGAAGTACTAGCAGTATCCCCCTCTTATGAATGCCTCCTGGCATCTTAACTGGGAGGGAGTGGGTGTTTCCTTAGAAAGTCCCTGACAAGTCCATGATCCAGAATGTCCCGATCAGGAACCCAACACATCTCCTCCGGACCACAACCCTCCCAGTCCACCAAGAACTGAAGACCACAGCCCCGGCAACGGACCTCCAAAAGCCGGTTAACTGTAAAGACCCCCGATCCATCGATGAGCCATGGAGGGGGAGGGGGCTTGGAAACTGGGCCATATCCTAGGTTTAATCCTGGAAACGTGGAAGGCGGGGTGGATGCGGCGGAGGGTTGGGGGGAGCTTAAGCCGCACAGCAGCAGGACTCACAACCTTCACAATGGGGTATGGACCAATAAAACGGGGAGCCAGTTTCCGGGAGTCCACCTTGAGGGGCAGATCCCGGGTAGAGAGCCAGACGCGCTGACCCTGACGATAGGGAGGTGCTTTAGAACAGTGTTGATCCACCTGGCACTTCATCCTGGCTGAACGTTGCAGAGCCGTCTGTGTCCTCCTCCAGTTCTGACGACAACGATGAACAAAGGCCTGGGCGGACGGTACGCCAACCTCCTCCTCTAGAGCGGGAAATGGGGAGTTGATATTCTAGACAACAATCGAAGGGAGACAGGCCTGTGGAGGCAGAAGGGAGGGAGTTAATGGAGTTTTCTTCCCAGGGCAGCTGACAACTCCAGGAAGATTTCGGAGGAACTGCTTGAGCACTGATTCTGCGAGATGGAGAAGGTGATGAGGAAGCAGAGTTGGGTATTAAATCATGGGTTGACTCCCTGGACAGGTGTGGAGGTACTGTTGTGGTGGAGCTCTTTGTGCTGGGTGGAATGACCCAGGATTGGTTGGCAGGGGGGACTTTCTTCTTCATAAGCTGATTCTGCTGCTCATACAAGCGCTGCATATCCCTCTGGAGCGAGCTCAGTGCTGCATTTAGTTTTGATATAGCATTGTAATGATCACTCAGTGGAACACTCGTCTTCTCTGAATAATGTTCAGGAGGAGGCAGGCGAGGTTCCAAAACTGGAAGAGTGGGCTGTGACGAGGCTGGTGCTGGAGCAGTTAGTGGGTTTTGAGAGAGTTGAAGTTGTTGTACCTTTGCAGCAAGATCAGTGATGGCTGTGGACATGACTGCCATGGTTTTACAAACATCCTCCATCTGGGTTTGTTGTTTCCCCAGCATGATTCCATGTTGCTCCAGTACGGCCATCCACTGGTTTAAGTCTGCTGTATCCATGTTAGCCAGATCGTACTGTAAGGATTGACAGAGGGAAAAGGATCCACGCAGTTAGTCCCCACATGCTACTATAGCATTCTCGATTCATTTGGAAAGGGTTTACACTAGATTTTAAAACATGGCTGTGGGAATTTTTTTCCCATTCTCTTACAAGTGCATAGTGAGTTTTGACAGTGATATCAGGTTAAAAAAAAAAAAAAAGGCTGGAGAACAACTGATGTTACAATTCATTTGGAAGCTGTTCAGTAAGGTTGAAGTGAGGGTAAACTATGTCTTAATGGAACTCACTTTGTGCACAGGTGCTTTTCATACTGGAAGAGGGTTGTATTTCTTAGTTCCAGTTTAAAAATAAACCTGCAGTACACAAGACATTCCATAAAATTGCATGCTTTCAACTGTGTGTCAACAGTTTGGTGAAGACCTGCATATTGGCGTGATGGTCAGGTATCCACATACATTTAACTATACATTGTGTATTCTATGGAGATCGCTCAACAGACATAATTAAAAAATAAAGGAAGAATTCGTATATCTAAGAATATATGAAGCCTTCTTAAAAATAAGCTGCATTTCTCTTCACTAATGAACTTCACACTACAAAATCTGGTTCAACAAGTAACCAGATTGATGATCTGCTAATGTATTTACTTATTTAAACAATTGGAATCTGATTGCTTGGAACTCTCCTCTTCTCTAACTTCCACTGTACTTCACTAAACCTTCACTTCACTGATATTACTAACCAAGACCTCCAAGAAACCAACTAACTGTTATAAAATAGTGCCAGTATTGACATAGCATTTTTCTTTTTATTTATAATTTTTTTTTTTTTCAGTTAGGGATTTAAAAAATCAATGGGGAATCTTAAATAATTCCTTTTGGAGAAGATATACCTTCTTGATCAGAGCCTATTCTTTTTTATTTTTCTCCTCTGCCAGTATGGTAACTCTTTCCATTATTATTTGCATTATTATATGATTATTTAAGGCATAAAAGGAAATTTAACTTTTTAAAGATTGTTTTAACCATGTTTGTTCTATAGAATTTAGCATGTCAGTCCTTCTTAGGTTTTCTGAAACGATTACTAACCTTTACTTTTAAATACAATTTTTTAGATCTTTTAAGTCATACCAATAAGAATGTCAGTTTTTTTTACAGAGTGGTCAGAAGAATACTAACACTTACACTGAGTTCAGTTACACTTAGAGACTCATGAAAAATAGAAAAAGGGAAGTGGCCAAGTGGTGGTTTTAACTTTAGAGATGAACTTAAAAATTACAATGATTGCAGTACTGTCAATTAAGCCACCAGATAGCAAAAAAACTGATGCTGTTATCAAATAGTGGGGTAAAGGGACACAAATTACTCAAACTGGTGTCATCATGGTCAAAGATATGTAGGTGATTGACAAGAAGGAAAGAGAAGGAAAATACTATTTTATCAATGAAGGTATATTAATGTGAAAAAGTACATCCACTGAAAATGTTTACTTCTTTTCATTTTCTTTTTCACTTTGGCGGACCCACTGTGGTGTGATGGTTAACACAGCAAGAAATGGTTGGGTCACCTCATAGCAAGAAATATTTGGGTTTGGGCCCCATGGACAGCAAGGGTGTTTCTGTGTGAAAGTTCTATCACCTGGATACTCCTTCCTCAGTCCAAACATGTTTTCTTAACTGGCACTTTAAGTTAACTGGGTATTCTGGATTACCCAAAGGTGTGGATGTGAATGTGAATAGTTGTTCGGGTCTGTGTTAGCAAGCTGTTTACCCTAAACCCTAAAACAGGATAGGCAATGCAGATAATGAATTAATGGATTTTTTCATTGTTGAAGAGATTAGGAGGTTGCAGAAGCTCACCCGCCTCCTTGCCCCTCCCAAGAAATACCTATGGTGTAGTGAGGAGGATATATATATATATATATATATCACTTTATTTATATTGAAGATATTCTTCTTTCACCTCAAGAACATTGCCAAACTCCGTCCAACACTCACCCTTGCAGATGCAGAGAAGCCCGTCCATGCCTTTGTCTCCTCCAGGCTGGATTACTGTAATGCACTCCTCATCAGGATCTCTGGCAAGTGCATTCAGAGTCTGCAATACATCCAGAATAGCGCCGCCAGGATCCTGATGAGGGTGCGCAGGCAAGATCATATCACCCCTATCCTGAAGACTCTTCAC
>JBCNYH010000013.1:13531427-13542587 GCA_039654325.1 Tandanus tandanus
ATATATATATATATATATACAGTATTTTTTTATTTCTTCACTCGCTAAACCATTCCATATGGTTTAAAGGTTATTCATGCTATGCAAAAGTTAAAAAAAAAGAAGAAAATTTGCGACACATTACGAAAATTGGTGTTTTCAGTGTTTTTGTTTGTTAGCCATACTTTTACCTCAATATACTTGTTGGAATGATTTTTTGGTTCTCATTGCCTACAATAGCATTGTTCAATAAATCTTTACCAAAAAATTATAGAGAAGTACTTTTTTACTTCCTTTTATTAGGAGCCCTTTTAGACAAAAGTGGTGGTGTATAATCTTCACTGCACACCACTGTATATATATACATGTATGTATGTAATATAGCTAGTAAGTCAGGCCATTGAAACTGATTAGTGTTGTATTTATTTGTTAGCAGAATATTAGAAATTGCATTTCAGTGAAATTTCATTCTCCCATCTTTTGCTTTTGAAACTCTTCCAGCTTAAGCCAAAGCATTTTCTTGAATCATCAGTGGTATTCTGGCAATGTCGATGAGTGGTCCTACCTCGTGAAAGAACCTTAGTTTAAGAGGAACCACACATGATATTTCATCCTTTAATGTGAAATAGGTTTCATATTTAAAAGAAAGATCTCTTAGGGCTGAAAACTGATATGTAATTCCATTTAAAAATATATACACAGAAATGTAACTGCTGAAGGAATTGAAAACAAACAAGAAAATGTTAAAGCTAAAGCTTCACTTCATGTTTTGATCTTGTTTTTATTGTACTTATCTATTTTTGTATACTATTTTGTTTGTTTGTTTATATGAATCACCAGAATATACACACCCTTCCTGATATTATTTATTTATAAAATTTTTTTTTTTTTAATTTTTTTTCTGTAAATCTTAATGTTTTGAAGCTTTCTGTATTTGTGTTACTGACAAAAAAAATCACCAGAGTAATACTATATCTGGTGCTTTGATATGAGTTTTGTCCACTTTTGGTTTGTTCAGATTAATAAACAAGTTGCTGATTCCTCTAAAAATAGCATTACCCTGCTTTTTATCCTAAGGCCAATTCAATATTTTAATGATGGTTTTCTTGTGTTAAAAACACATAACACAGTAAGATAACTTACAAGCATGTGCTCCATGGAGATAACATGTGGCTCGCTCAGATCAATAAATGCCTCACACTATACTAAGTGTACATTTAATATAATAAGTATACTATAACATTTCTCACTTCTCCTCAACCAATCCTTCTATGTTATTATACACTTATCCTTATTTAAGTTATATAGGTCAATGTGTGTAAGATTTTCTCTGTAGGCCTTTACTTTGTTGGCATTCTCTCACAGTCTCATTAATGAGCTGTGTGCTGTTGTCTAGTTTAACAATACAGTATAAGAATAGAAATTATTCATCTGCTTAAAAAAAAAAAAACAGCCACAGAAATAATTGAGATCACAAAAGTATCTGTTCCTCAGGCTTTATTATTTATAGGCACGTATTTGAGAAACATGAACACTTTTGTTTTACTCCATAATTTATTGACAACATTTCCAAATTCCACATAAAAATATTATCACTTAAAGCATTTAACTGTAAAAAATGACAACCGGCCAATAATAACAAAAAGGATTCAGTGATCAGACCTTGACATATGTATAGAAATCAATATTCAGTTTTAAACAACACAATACCAATGTTTGAACCTAGGTTGAACTATCAATATTTGGAGGAATAACCCTGATATTTTTACCCTGATATTTTAACCCTGATATTTTGCATCTTGCAATGCTTTTTACCAGTCTATCCTCTTGCTACTCCTTGGGCAAAAATTCAACCAGCTTAGGTTTGTTTTATGGTTCACTCCCCATACCGCCAAATATTTTTCCTGAAGGTTCAGGAATCAAACCAGTGACCTTTCAATCCCAAACCCACTTCTCTAGGCGTTAGGCTATGGCTGCTTCCAGAGGTTTCACTGGGGTTCAGGTCTGGAGATCGGGCTGGCCAAGACAAGGTCTTGATCTTGCAGTCTTCCATCAACACCCTGGTTGGCTATGTGGCACAGAGCATTGTCCTGCTGGAAAACCAAATCCTCAGAGTCATTCTTTCTGTAGGTCACGTGATGTTATACCACAGTTGTTCATTGACATTCAACGGAGTTGATGGTCATCCTGGTTAGTGGACAGTTGTTTTTATCCTCTGCCAGCCTGTTACTTTGTTGTCTCCACTGTCTGCTACTTGACTTTGTTCTTTTCAACTGTTGTTTTTCACAATTTTGAGGATGGACGTAACCTGACACTCACTTTATCTTTCTGCCAGTGAAGGCAGAATTAAACTTTTTTTTTCTCACTAGCATGATGAATAGCTATTTTTTATTCCAATTAAATTTAAGGTACTACAACCAGTTTACCATCCAAACTGGTCTTATTTCAAAAGGATAATGATGACCACAGCAGTGATTGTGATACTTTTCCACTGAATTAAGATTTGGTCCAAGTAGTCTCCCAATCATTACCTCATGTAATATTACCTATATAATATTAAGTGTGCTTGTGTTGGAATTTCACCATGGACACTGGAATTAAAAGGGTGCCATATATAGAAATGCTGATTTAAGAAAACATTTAAGTTGTCTGTTTCCATGATTGTGTGAACATATATATGACACAGCTGATGACACAGTGATTAATTTTTGTGCTATTTCTATTATTTCTGAGATGGAACAATCACAGAGGGATTTGGGCTTTATTTAGAAATGCCCATAGTGCCTGAGGCTGGTTGTACATGCACAAGTTTCCACCATCTCTGGACTTGAAAATTCCAAACTATCCACTGGGCCATCTAACACTGCCGTGTCATCTGATTGTTTCAGACAATATTCTGCTAAGGCCGCAGGTGTGGTTCTCGGTGCTTAGGCCTACATGCTGATTAACATGGCTACTACACTTGTTACTGTATAGGCTGTTTTTACTTTTGTGATCCTCAGGAAATGGTTATTATAAAAACTATAGCACTATAATTTGTTCACTTTTGCTTGCACGGAGTGCATAGTAAAAATAAAAATAATTAATTAAAATATGAGACAAACTCCAGGAATTCCTTAATGATGGCCTGTCTTGCATTTCATGACCTTGCTTCTTGGGTATTGGTAATACTAATAATAATAATTTTAAAAACAGGACAGAGTGAACCTAATGCCCACCATTTTCCAAAACTGAGTGCCCAAAAGGGACATATTGAATTGTGCAATCAAGCCATAATTTGGAAGGATTTCTTTAATCCACTTTATCACACCAGGAGGCATTGTTGGCCATTTTCAAATTTCTTGGACTTCAGTGATGGTGTTTTTTATGTTTTAATTAAAAGGAACTGTGGAGGCTCTCTTATATGTACTATTGAACATAACCAGGGATATTCTTCCCCTCTTCTGTCTCTTATTATGCCCGACATCACATTTGGCAAGGAATATGATGCACAATGTATTATGTGTTCTGGAGCAGTGGGGGGATAACCATCACTCACCTCACTCACATCCTAGGACATGAACTAATCATACTCCCAACTCCAGTGTATTTGCAAAAATGGAGCTTGCTAGCTGTGTGGGAAGAGGAGCACCATGGTGCAGGGTGTAAAGTGGCACTCACCCAAGGGAGATACCACTGGTGGCATTATAATCATGTCATTCACTAGTACGCTGGAGCAGGAAAGACACGAGAAAGGTAAATCAAAGTAAGACAAATGCCAATTGTCAAATTTGTGATAAAGAGAATAAAGCCATAAACCATAAAGAGTGCAAGGAAGACTGCAGTCATGTGCTATGATGGTGTACCTAGGAAAATGGTCGCAGTTCCCACAGGTTGTCCAAACAGCAGCAGTAGTTCACAGGGTTAGGGATGCTGAAAAAAGTGCTTTTTGATGTTTCTGGTATAGAAAGCAGGAACTAAGCTGGTGATGGACAGCGTCCTTAGCTACGTCTGATAACTTGTTGAGGAGAAGTGGTTGTGGTTCAGGGTCAAAACACTGATAAACCTGAAGGCATCACATCCTGGCCAAGGCTTTTCATTGAACCAAGTGACTGAAATGATAACATCTCAAAATGTATACACTTACAGTCATGTCCATAGTATGTATGTATGGCTTGTAGTATGTAATGAAGAGTCTTTATTTGCTATTTTATCTTCAACCCTCTTGCATTCATCTAAAGAAGGAAGTAAGTTAAGTATAACCCCTTGTTTTGAACTGTGATGCCTTTTCAGTCATATATCTTTCCAAAAGAGAACTTCTTAGGTCAGAACAATACCTTACAGTAACTTACAAACCCATATAAGTCATTTATATCAGTGACAGTATATGCTGAGGTGTTGCCTGCCAACAGGCAAGGCAGTCAGCTGGTTGCGGCCCCAGGCCAGTAGGGGGCACCCGAGAGCTCACTCAATCACGCTCCAAAACGCTTAATCCTTTTGGCAATTTTTAAAGTTTTTATTTGGTGTTGGATTATTTAAAACATAATGGTGATGAATGCTAGACTGAGGGGCCCCTTGTGAATTCTTGCCTAGGGCCCCAGCAGAGTCTAAAACCGCTACTGCTTATATGAGTTTCTGAGCTCAGAGAAGGATAGTGGAGGCAGAAGAACTCAATCTGGTATCCCCTCATCATAGTCCTAACCAGTACCCACTTACCATTCTCTGCTTTACACTACCTAGTTACCACAGAAGGTTTTGCAACATTATTTATGTATTTCATGAAGGTCATAAATTGGTTGGTTGCCCAAAACGTTATCTGAACATTATGACATTATGTTAAACTATAATGTTTATTGGCAATATGTACAGGAATTTAATGCACAATGTTGTTTAGATGTTGCCAAAATGCACAGATCCAGGCCTTAGTACAGAGATATCTAGTGTGGGCCAAGGACTGTGTACATCCATGCTGGGTTTCTTTTTCAGTGAATCATGCTAGTTCAGAGAAGGAGACTGCAGTACACATGTGCACAGTCCTTGATAATGTTACTGTAACATTTTCGAACATTTTTGAAACATCTATTGTTTTGGGGGGGTTTTTTGTTTGTTTGTTTGTTTTTTAAGAAAATTAAAAATGCATTGATTTATTTTCCAAATAGGATTTGAAATCTCTTAGCTGAGCATGCTGTATTGGTGTTTCCATCACTATGAATTCTGCATATCTTTGAAATGTTTGCAGAGTGAAACCCAACTCCAAGCTGAGGTTTAACCCTCACTTTGTGTATTAGTAGATCTCAGATGTGCATATTAGTGGAAATATAGCCAACTTAGAAGACTGGGCAATGAATAGCATGTGGGATGCAAGGGAATAGTGTTCCAGCTAAAATGAAATAAAAACTATGCAACTCAAGCTCCATATGGTGTACATGTGGCTCAGCATACGAAGAAGAAGAACCAAGAAAGATGGCTGTGTCACAGTGTGACTTCCACACACACACACACACACACACACACACACACACACACACACACAAAATAAAATAAGCTATCTAGTTGACTCTCACTGCCTCTGCTGGGGGGTGGGGGGTGGGGGTATGAAGCAGAAGTTAGTTCAAATACATTATGCAGCATTAAGCTTTAGTCTCAGCTAGTTTAGGATATCTAAGATGGACACACCTGTCTTTGCTATTTAAATGTCTCTAAAACCTTAATAGTTTAATCCAGATGGATGTAAAATGTATTTCTGGTTAGAAACTAAATATGCTCTCAATCTGAATTACACACTTGCACCTTCAGGCCTCTGGACTCAATAATCATTGACAAAAGGGCAAGTGAGCAGAATTCTCTGTGCCTGTTTTAATCGGGGTTATGTGTTGGCTGAAACTGCATGCCTTCGTATTGAACAGCTGACAGGATACTAATGTGTTGGTGTGCCCTCCCTGCTGATAAATTGGGGCTTTGACATGAAATGACCTCTTAATAAAAACAACAAAATTCTACTGACATTTTCACTGTTTCATTCTTTTCTTCTACTTGTTTATTTGTCTCCTTCTGTACACAGTACAGAACATGGGTTAAAAAATCTCAGGTTTTAAGTTCAGATCCCAGAGGAAATCCTTGGCTAATTGCACTGTATACTGTTCCCAGAAGTAAGGGAACAATGAGGACTGCTCTATTTTCTGTCTATAGGTTCATAATTACAGCAGCTGGGTCACACATGCTCAGCTTGTACCCATTTCTATGCCAAATTTACAAATATTTTTGTATTTTTTATCAACTTAGAAGTTCAGACTATTAACATTGAATAATATATAAATCAACTAACCTAAAACACATCATCATTGTGAGACCTTTATTTTTAAAAAAAATGCAAAATGACCCCTGAGATGGATGGATGGATGGATGGATGGATAGATAGATAGATAGATTTTTTAAATCTTATTCAATTCAATGTAGTGCTCAAAATCAGCCTAATTGCATGACTGGATGCAAGGACCAAACAAAGAAGGTTGCTGTATGCTATCCTCCCAATTAACAGCCATTGTAATGGCTTTTCAGAAAATCAGCAAAGTTCAAAATATCCCCTGACAACAAGCTGCCCGTTACCATTTGTGTCACGTTGTAAAATGCACAAACAGCCTGAGACCATGTTGAATTATAGTTACGATGCACATCATTATTTGTTCACATAATGTAAACAGCGCTCCTTGTGCATACAAAGTGTGCTCAATTCAGACGTGAAGGAAACACGGGAAGCAGCAAACACTGTACCATAAATTAGCCCATAAACTCACTCAGGTGGTTTGCATTATCCAGCTATGCATCCATCCATCCATTATCCGCACCGCTTATCTATCAGCATTGCAAGGAAAGCTGGAGCCAGTCCCATTTGTTTGCAGGTGAGAGGAGAGGTACACCATGACCAGGTCACCAGTCTGTTGCATGGCTAACAGAGAAACAAACAAACATTTACATTCACATTTACACTTATTGGCAATTTAGAGTAGCCAGTTAAACTAATGTGCATGTCTTTAAACTGGAGGAGCAAAACAGAGTACCCAAAGGAATCCCACGCATTCACAGGGAGAACATGCATACTCCACACAGAAAGGACCATGTCAAATGCAAGATTTGAACACCGAACCTTCTCACGGTAAGGCAACAGTGCTAAATAGTGAGTATGCTGGATGAAAAATATTCCTCCTTTGAACACAGGCAGACCCTGTGAATCATTCAAGATTGGTTGATTCAAGGTGATTTCCCCTGAAAAGCATAGCATCTAAACAGTGACCTCTACAGTCTCAAGATTTCCCAATAGAGCTGCTCTTCACATTCGCTGTCTGACCCATCCTCTTTTGTCAGTGCAAGCTTCTTTTCTCTGTCCTTTTTCTATGCTTATTACAAATGAATGTGGCAGCTGAAGAGAAAATGGGCACATCAGTTTACGGCACTGGAGTGCAGATATGATGGATGATGAGAAAGTTCCTGTCTAACCTGGGACTCTGACCTTATTGCAGGTAATGTTACATGTATCCTAGCCTTTTACAGATAAAGAGACAAACCTCATCAGCTTGGAGACCCAGACAGTTAACAGTACATCAATCTTGAGAATTCTTGCGCAAGGCCAAGGACACAACAAAGCAGTTAATTGAAAAAGCATTTTAAAAGCAGCAGCATTAAACATCAGAGTTTCCTTTTAAGTGTTTTTATAAACATTTGCATTAGTTTTAGGCACAGGAAATTTCAAGAGCAGTATTTATTGTTTACAAAGCAATAGGGAATGAAAGAAGAGAGGTGAATTAAAAAAGTAGTAAATATAAGACATGGAAGCATCATTCCACAGTTTGAGTGTGCTTTGAATCCTGCTTGCTCTGAGGTGACAGTGCCAACCACTGCACCACCATGCTGCCTACATTTAATGACTAAGACTGAAATCACACTGGTCTATGTTATTATACACGATAAAAAACTGATTTATAATTTCTAGAAAATATACAATATATACACTGTAGCAAAATTAGCTGGGTTTTTTTTACCATTATAATAAAAGCATCCTATCTTTAGTTGCTAAATATCAGGTTAGTTCAACAACGTATAACATGCTAATCAAACTAACCAGAAACATGCTGACGGCAATCCAATGGCCTACTCTTTTCAAATGACAGTAATGGTTCTTTTAGATGCCTCTCACCACAGACAGTGAGCGCCATGGCTGGCCTTTGATAACCCAGTTAGCTGCACTTGGGGGACAGCAGTGACAACTCTGTGATAGTGGGGCTTGAACCCCTGACCCTCGGATCAGTAAGCCAGCACCCTACCACCGGGCCCCGCTGCCCCGGTGATATATATTGCCTGTACATAAAATGAAATCTCATTGACGTTTTTACCTCTCTCTTGTCTGGGGTTTGCATAATAGGAATCTGCCAAACAAGGAATAAAAAAAGAATGGCCTAATTAATCCTCTCATAATACATCTGGATTTACTCAGACTATCTTGGAAATACTTGTAAAAAAAATAGCACCACTGGATATAGCAATGTGGCATTTTGTAAGAAAGAATGCTTGTTTTCCTTTGGTTACTTCAACTGAACATTAAACAGCTATAAAAACAGCCTGACCAACAAAACTCTTCACATCATGCTTTCTCTTGGTGTTATTTTTTTAATCCTGTGAACTTGAACAAATATCACTGCAATAAATAACTGTGCATGGCACTCACTTAACTGACATACAAAGTCCACACTGTGAATAAAACATTTTATTCGTTTACTGTGTTGCTTTGGCTATTCCGATATACTTGGTTTTTGTTCATGTTTTTATAGAGCCAGAAATGTTATACACATCAAGTCGCAAGTGAACCAAGTTCAGATGAAAGTCAAAGTGTGATTCAAGACCAAGTTCATAACCAAAGTCTCGTTTTCTGGCTTGAAATGATGCCTTTGGCTTGTTCATACTTACACACTGTAACAGCATGAGGACGAAAAATATGCAACAAAATAAAAATAGCCCCAAGCAAGTGATCTTTGTGTATGACTACTTTAATTTGCCCTCAGTAAAAGGAATCAAACGGTCAAAGAGATTTGATAATATATTATTATTATAGACTTATACAGGCCAGGCACGCAACCAGTCTGTAAACAATATCTTTTCAAATACCAAATTCTGTAGATTTTAAAATAAATAAATAAATAAATAAATAAATAAATAAATAAATAAATAAATAAATAAAATGTTTTATTAAAATCTGGATGACACATAACACCATGTAAGCTGCTAATGCATGACTGCTAACATATCTGTGTACATTTAAGTTAGCAGTCATGACACATAACACCATGTAAGCTGCTAATGCATGATTGCTAACTTAAATGTACACAGATATGAAGGCTTATTCAAATAGGCCTCAATCACGGCAACTGACTTTGTAGCTCAGTACATGTCTGGTATATCATATAATATAATGATGATGATGATGTAACATAGCTTGCCTAGTAAATTTCGGGAGGGGGACAGTTTAAGCTACCCATTTACTAGTAAACAGCCTATGTGTTTTGCCTTCAATTATTAGTTTATTTTGGCTAAATTCAAATGTTTCCCAGTGAAACTACCCCAGCTGAGGGTCTTAGTTTCTCTTAATTACCTGTTTGGTTCTGTGTCTTTACAATAATAATAACATGGTCGCATGATTAGAGGAAAGATCTTACGCATGCATGAGAACCAATTTGTAGAAGGTGGAAAAGTCCGAGATCAAGTGTTAGGAAATTTCAAGAGAAATAAAAAAGATGGGATGGGAATGTATACTATCATCACGCCCTGTGCAGGGGTCATTGACACTCACATACAGGAGTAAGCATTCTGAAGGACATCCTATACTTATAAAGATTTGGTGGTAACAGTACTGATATGAAAACCAACTGTGTTGTGGCTGGAGCGTGGTCAAGTGTCAGGTGTGAATGGAGAGAAGGCAGGCTGAGTTGGCAGGTAATGCATGATGATTCTCACCTGTGTCTTATATCACAAGTATATTTATTTATTTATTTTTGTGCTTTCAGTGTGGCAGTTATAGCCAGCAAACGAGAGTGAGTGAATTTGCAGAGCATGCAACACATACCCACACACACAAAGGAGCATGCAATTGAATAGAGGGAAGTGCACAAGTTCACAAAGGAACCTTTTTAGTCAGTTTGTATTTTTTTTAATTGAGTTTTGGAAAGTGTGCTGAAAACCATAGTGCGAATTAATACAAGCCTGGAGTTCTGCAAGCATTCTACCTGTCTCCCAAATCTTCTTCTGCACCACCGCTCACCAGGTTCTACAGTAAGCTGACAATAAGGATTTGGTAAGACTCAGACACCGCCATGAAAGCCTTCTAGACCATAAATGCCCACTCCAGCCTTCACCAAATTCAACAGCAAGTGTTTCTTAACATACATTATGAGAAGCAGCGGCTCAAGCCAAGAGGTGACAAGCACTCCAAAAGTTAATGGGGCCACCACATCTCCAGCTCCCAGCCTCTACCACCATTATACCCCTGCCCTGACACTCACCAAGATGGCCACCACTGACAAACCGAAGGCCTTGTGTGAGTTTTGAGTGAAGCTTTGAAATTGGGAACAATTAATTTGGCCAGGCTGCGATCGTTCTGCCTTTATTGGAGCTTGTAGTAAAAAACAAAGCTGTTCAGGGCTTACTATCAGTCCCATCTGCTCAGCTCACATGCTTGCTCCCTCATCACGCAGCCTTTATTATGGCCTTTTGATTGCTCCCTCTGAAGACAGATTCATTTGAAAAAAGTTTTTAGCAGTTAAATAGTAATTTAGCAGCATAGTAATAGCATTTCTATCAGCACTCGTTTTAAAGATATATGTGCTTAAAATCCTGTGACCTTGATTTTGACCTTTTAAGGTCACTCAATGCCAAAGGGGAGTATATGCCATTTGAAAGTGTCTACATTGTTTTTGCTCTGTCCCTCATTATATGTTGGGTCTCTTTCAGTTTGTTTCTCAGATACAAGAAATTCTTTTTTAACATTGGCATTGTGGCATAGTGATAAGCATGTCCACAGTAACAAGGTCCTGGGTTCGAGTCCAAAGTCATACACATTAGGGTAATTGGCTGTTCCAAGTTTCCCCTAGGTGTGAGTGTGAATGGTTGTGTGTGTGTGTGTGTGTGTGTGTGTGTGTGTGTGTGTGTGTGTGTGTG
>JBCNYH010000013.1:13571442-13590628 GCA_039654325.1 Tandanus tandanus
CTAATTAGGGTCGTGGGGAGGCTGGCGCCCATCTCAGCCGACTCTGGGCGAGGGCGGGGTACACCCTGGACAGCACGCCAGGCCATCGCAGGGCCAACAGTCACACAACCATTCGCACTGGTTGTACAAATTGCTTTCTTTTATTTTACATTATTCTGCAGATTCTAGCTCAAGTGTATAGGATTATAAAGGCAAAATACTTTAATATTCAGCTTAAGTGATTTCAGTTGTGAGTCCCATGTAATTGTGCACAGTGTAATACGATTTAGTGAATATTGAATACTTAAGATATTGAATATTCCTAAAACTCAAACATTAATTCATTCATTCCTTTTCTGAACCGTTTAATCCTAATTAGGGTCGCGGGGAGGCTGGCGCCCATCACAGCCGACACTGGGCAAGGGCAGAATACACCCTGGACAGCTCGCCAGGCCATTGCAGGGCAGAAACACGATGACGGCAAACCAATGGCCTACTCTTTCCGAGGGACAGTAATGGTTCTTTTACAAGAGAGACATGGTTGGCCTTTGATAACACAGTTAACTGCACTGCACTGCTTGAACCCCCTACCTTCAGATCAGTAAGCCAGCACCCTACCACCATGCCATCACTGCCCCAAAATTCAAGCATATGGCCATTTTTACATTTTTTCTTTATTATCAGTAGAAGAAATATATATACAACATTATTTGTAAAAACAATCAGCTAGTGCCAGGCCAGCTTGTTTTTAATATTATTTATTACTCTCTCATCTCTCACTCATTTGCCGAACTGCTTAATCCTACTAGGGTCACGGGGAGGCTGGTGTATATCTCAGCCAACACTGGGTGAAGGAGGGTACACCCTGAACAGATCGCCAGATCATCGCATGGCCACTCACACCTAGGGGCAATTTGGAACAGCCAGTTAGCATAAAGTGCATGTTTCTGGACTGTTTGAGGAAACCGGAATACCCGGAGGAAACTCACTCAAGCACGGGGAGAACATGTAAACTCCACACAGAAACATCAGAGCCCTGGACTCGAACCAAGGACCCTCTTGCTGTGAGGCGGACATGGTAAGAATTATGCCACCATGCCGTCCTTTTTTATTAAATAATAATCATCATTATTATTAATAATTATTTCTGACAACTGTTGTTATTCATATTCAAAAAAAAATTGCTCTGTGAAGTCTGGAATCATCAAGCACGTACATTTTTTTTAAGGAAAAAAATTTCAAATGCATGTTCAGTCTCTGTGTGGTGACACCTTTGCCACTACCGCACTGACTGTGTGCTATGGCGGCTCGGCCACTAGCACTGAGCAAACAGTCTAGCTCCATATACAGGTCTAGTGTATGTGATATAATCTGTAAACAGGAAAATGGGTTGTGAGTTAAAGGAGTGTTTACTGTCCAGAAGAAGGGGCCCTCTGCATGTATGGAGTTGTAATGTCCTGAGTGAATGTGGCAGTAAAGAGCTAACTGACTATTTATAAAAACACATTCATATCAGAATACAATTCTTGCATTTTCTGAATTAGATGGTTGCTTAAGATCCAATGAACATCCAAATTATTGTATTTCATAAGAAGAAAATAATTTCCTGTCAAGGATCAATAAAGTACTATTTACAAAACGTCAACTGTATCCAAAGCATTTTTTTTTTTGCCCTGCTTTTGAATATATAACATATTTGCTGTCTATACACTCACGTCAAATTTGCTTTTAACTGCTTTCCGCACACTTAATGATGATGCGATAATATAAATCAGCATCCTGGAGCCTTATCATAATTCAGCAGATCATAGTCATAATAGCAATAAAGTCACAAGCTTCTCAAATGTGAATTAAACTGTATCATTCCGAATGGGTTTCACTGGCATTAGCAATGCAGATACTGAACACTTTAATAAATGTGCTTATCTCATCAAGAGTAGAATATGTGATATGTGAAATACTAATTAGAATAATATGAAGATGACTAAGTCCCAGAATGACATTTTATCTGGAGACTGAATGTTAATATAGATCCATTTCATCGACAGTAGCATTATGTCAGGAATAATGGCTCATTTTTGGCTAGCAGTTAAATGGGAAAAGTGTAATTTTTTTAAATACCAAGCCAAGATTTTGGTCTCCCGGGCTTACCCTGTGAGATGAGAGAAATCTTAGCATCCCACTCATTCTGACACTGCAAGAATCTTAATGTGACAGTGAAAATTGCAGCACTGATACACTCACACTGTATGATATCTCATGCAATTGACAAATTTAAATGCCAAAGGTGCCACTACTTCCTTCAGTCTGAAAATGATCACGAGTAAGCAATGCTCAGTTTGCATAGTTTCATGTGCTAAAGTATATGGACACAGAGCACATGACTGCTACTCTTCAGTGTTCTTTTTGTTTGTTTGTTTGTTTTAGATTTTGACTTTTTATCCTGTGATCACCTACTTTGCCTTTGGCTTCAAACTTCACAAGCAGCCTCCAGCACATAAACAGTGTTTGAAAAAGAACCGAAAAGCTGGTTGCCCACCAGCTAGGTGTTAACGTTGTATTCATTTATGGCATTTGGCTGACACCTTAACCCAGAGCGAGAAAGAGAGACATCTCCACCCCACTTCCAGTTATTCTGTGTTTAAGTTTAATCTCATGTGGAGCTCCTGTGCTTACTTCAAATTTTGTGTTTATTAACTGTTTCCAGAATGTCTGTCTGCTAGTCTGAGTGATATCCTTTGTTTGTTCATAGTCTGTGCTCTGTGAGCTTTTCTTCTGTTTCAGTTTGATTCCTAATAAACCTCAGTTCTGTTTTATTCTTACAAGTGTTCTATGCGATCATGCATTGTTAGGCATGCTTGTGTGCTGACGAGGTCAATAAACACAATAAATTATTTATATTTATTCGGCTAATATTTTATATTGTCACATTTGTACACCAAGTTAAAGTAAAACAGTAAATACAACTAGAAAAACACTCGGAGAGCGCAAACCTCTGCCAAGGTCATTCAGTACCCCCATATGGTACTGAAAGAAATGCAGCATTTTTGTTTATTATTTGAGCCCTACAGTGCAAACACGTAGCCATTTATATGATTGCATTGTGTATATGGCCTGCCTTGAATAAGAGGCCTTGTGCTTGGATGAGGAAGTATTAATAATTGGATTATTTTTGTGATAATTGGCCTAAAACTTGTACAGAAAGGTAAAGGAATGAGATTACTCCATCGAACGCAAGCCTGGAAGTGACGCTTCGGTATGGTTCGGACACAGTAACTCGGATGACTATGTCATCTGCGCTAAAAAACCATTAAAAGTCCCTGCATCCAGTCAATAATCTGGATCACTGACAAAATTTTACCAATTGTTCCTTGTATCATTTCTGACTCATCCTGAAAATTTCATCAAAATCCATTCGTAAGTTTTTGAATAATGTTGCTAACAGACAGACAAACAAACAAACTGACAAACAAACTGTTGAAAATCTAACTTCCTTGGCGGAGGTAACTAGAAAAGCACTCAGAGAGCGCAGACCTCCGCCAAGGACACAAAAAATATTTAACATTTCCTGGATACCTATTATAATCTGGATCACTGCCAAACTGTACTCAATTAATCTTTGTATGTTTTTCCAGCTATCCTGATAATTTCAGAACTTTTCAGAAGAACTTTTCAGAAGAACTTTTTGAGTAATGTTGTTAACAGACAGACAAACAAACAAACAAACAAACAAACAAACAAACAAACCAACGCCAGTGAAATTATAACCTCCTTGGCGGAGGTAATAACATCATACTTGCATTATAACCAAATCCCAAATGACCCCTTCCCTTAGAAGTGCCCTCTGTAATGTATGAATGGCTGCAATGCACTATCTAGTGCACTAATCTATTATCGAGATGGGAATTTGTAATTTAGTCCACATTAATGCTACAACTTGAATGTAACTTCAGCTTAATGGCTTCCTCATCAGGATTGACACAAAAACAGAAGACAGAAACTGTGTTTACTTAAGTAACTCTATCTGAGGGTCAATAGATCACGGATACTTTCGACTTCAACATTTTTAAACATTTAAAAACTCAGTATGCTGGTTGTTGGTTGTCCAGCAATCATCATATAAATATCTGGTTGTCCACCATGGTTATGAGCTGTCTCAGAAACCCAGAAACCCACTTATTTTGAACGCTGCATAAGTACTTAGTACTTAATACTGTTTATTTTTATACAATGCAGCTGTAGAAGAGTAATGCTTTATAATCCAACTTTTTAGCATCACCCAAAAGTTTAATGTTTAAAGATTTCAAAACTTTCAAAGGTTCATTTTTGTTGTTGTTGTTGTTGTTGTTGTTTATTTGTTTGTTTGTTTGGGTTTTTTTGTTGTTGTTGTTTTTGGTTCTTATGCTATCTCAGAAGCTTTTCTCTCACTGTTGCTTTTGGCTTGCTTGGTTAGAATGGTCATCTCAAAGCAAGAAAATCCAGAAACCAGAATCGAATCACAGGCTCAGCAGGGGTGTTTCTGTGTGGAATTACAGACACAGAACCCATGTTAGCATGGGGAGAACATGCAAACTCCACCCAAAAACACCCTCACTGGGCATGTGACTCAAATCCAGCACCTTCTTGAGGTGAGGTGGACATTTTAATCACTAGACCACCATGTCACCCCCATTCTTTCTATTATTATTATTATTATTATTATTATTATCATTAAAATTAATAATAATAACAACAACAACAATAATAATAATAATAATAATAATTATTATTATTATTATTATTATTTGAAATACTCTCTGATTTAATATACATATGTATTTTTTTTGTTTTACTTCAGCCTTTCAAACTGAACCTACATTTCAACATTTCACTTTCAAAGTGATGCCATCTTGAGAAAATTATATTATTACCTGACCACTCCTTTAGTGGTGTTCTGATCAGATAACATTGTGATCAGATAGTGGTATGAAATCATCATATAGTTGTATAATATATGTTGTTAATATCCAAAAGGCATTATTGTGTGGAGATACTGATGAACATTAATGCTAATTTTGGCTGGTATGGTGAATTAGTGGGTAGTGATCCTGTCTTGACTCCTCCAGGGTTTTTGATTTAATATTGAGCTAGGGTTACTGTCTGTAAGCTTTTGCATATTTCTCCTGTGTCAATCTGATTCTTCTTTAGTTCTCAGGTTTCATACCATCTCCCAATAACTTGTCAGTGGAAGTATTGGCAATTTCAAAACAGGTGTGAATGTATATGTAAATGTGAGTGAGCTTGGTGTCCTAAGATGGACTGGCACAATCCAGATGGCAAGATGTACGCCTGTCTCCCCGTTGTTCCCATGGTGGTGAATGTGACCCTAAAGCTGTTAATGAAGATGAATTCATTCATTCATCTGCCGAACCGCTTATTCCCATTAGGGTTGCAGGGAGGCTAGAGCCTATCTCAGCCAGCTCTGGGCAAAGGCTGGGTGCACCCTGAACAGCTCACCAGTCCTTTGCAGGCCAACATACACACACACACACACACACACACATACACATAACCATTCACATTCAAACCTAGATGCAGTTTGGAACAGTTAATTAGCCTAATGTGCATGCCTTTGGACTGTGGAAGCAATCCGGAGTACCCAGAGGCACCCAACGCAAGCATGGGGAGAACATGCAAACACCACACAAAAACGTCTGCACCAAGTCCGGGCCTCGAACCCAAGACCTTCTTGCTGTGAGGGGGATGTACTAACCACTCCTTCATTATGCTGCTAATGAAGATGAATGAACCGTTATTGTTGTTTGTCAGTGTAAGAATCTAAATATCCTAGAAATATATAGATCTTTAATCTACAATGTGCAACTCAATGAAGAAATACAGAAATATAGTTTTTATGTGCTTCTGCAATTTTAATAATAACATAACACACTTCACTAGATGACCCCATATAACAAGTTTGTGCCTTGCAACATCTTCTATGAATTATTATGAGATCAAGTGTAACTTTTAATTAAAATAAGTGCAGCCACTTGGCATTTCACAGGTTTTACAAATGTTATGTTGGTCACAAACTTTCCTAATGGTTCATACATCATCTTGATTGTCTCTGAAGTTGCTTAGCTCTATCTACTCCATCCATTCACAGAAGCAGTCACAGTCCTCCCAGCCGCTCTGTATAAACTATTGACCCACCGATATCTTTCAGATGGCACCCTTCTACAGTTGGGTCAAAGGCCTGTTAAACTAATACAATGAACACCTCAGGCACTGCCAGACCTGCTGATAGAACTCTCAAATTGAATTTGGCCTCCAACATGATATTTCTATACTGTCCATAAACCTTGTTTGTTTATTTTCAACTAAAACATTGTCATGGGAGCTCTATGAGAACATCTGAGAGCTGAGCTTTTTGAACTGTCAGGTGACTGATAGGCAAATAGTGATACTTCCTTGTCCTGATTTGTAGGATATTAGAAAAAGTCCACTGACCCCACTTTTAAAGAATAGCTGTGTGAAAATCCCTCTGGATGTTGCAGTAGCTCAGGCACAAAATTGTATACCTCGAAGGGCAAACAGTATGACTGTTGGAATTCTTCCATTATGTCCTTAGTAGAACTTAATAACTGACCTCAGTTTACTATTATCTTCCTAATAATCCAATCATTTAACAATATATAACACCTATTAAAGATTCTAGCATGTCATTCCAAATATGGCTTTGCATAAGTCACAGTTGTATATGTACCCTTCCACCACCCACACAACCACACAAGGAATTCGGGCTACATATTGATATTGTGTGCGGCATGGTGGCATATTGGTTACCACACATGCATCAGCAAAAAGGTCCTGGGTTTGAATCCCAGGTTCTGTGAGGGCATTTCTGTGTGTAGCTTACATGTTTTCGCTGTGCTTGTGTGGGTATCCCCCATGTAATCCGATTTCCTCCCACAGTCCAACAACATGCACATTAGGCTAATTGGCTGTTCCAAATTTCCCCAGGGGTGAATGCGAATGCTTGTGTGTGTGTGTGTGTGTGTGTGTGTTGGCCCTGTGATGGACTGGTGAACTGTTCAGGGTGCACCCCGCATTTGTCCAGAGTAAGCTGAGATAGGCTCCAACCTCCCCACGACCCTAGTAGGATTAAGTGGTTCGGTAAATTAATGAATTAATATTGGTTTTGTCAGTCAATCTTCTTGTACATTGATCTTAAATAGCCTTCCGCATCCACTATGATGCATACACTGCCCTTTTTTTAATAAGTGGCTAATGTAATTAGGACTCGGTGCTCCTGACCTGAGGTTAATGAGTTCAAATTTCTGGTCTGATCAAAAGACAGCTTAAGACCTTTGAATACAACCTTTAAACTTCATTGCTATTTTGTCAAGTCACTTAGGAGGTTGAAGCAAATTTGCTTGTTTTGCCATGTGTTATAGACTTTAATGACCATGTTTCAGAATTTTAATCTTCTTTACTGTAGAGTGCAGGTGTTTTACTATGACCTACTAATGACACCTACAAGATAGTATGCAAATTCTGATTAGCTTTAATAATTAATTAAAAAATATGCAACACAGCAGAATTGCACTTAGTGTTGTACTGAAATGAGACACATGAAGGTGACTTACAGTGGTCGGTGGACACAGTGGAACACATACAGTAATGCCTTTTCCCTTGTGAAGACATAATGACAGGCTATATTCGCTCTTTCCTTTCTGTGCTGTACTAATGCAGAGCTTTTATCATTCCTTAAGGAGGTTGCCCGAGCCTACATTTACAGTTTATGTTTGACTTTATTTCAAGCACGAAGCTTAACAGTTATCAGTGTAAAATGTGATTAGTTAAATGTGTTATCAGGCTTTTACATTTACATTCTATAAATGCTTGACCACCAGCCAAGAACTGCAAGACATCTATTTAAATAATCCAATTATAAAAACGAAGCCTATAACTTATAGCTGTATGTTAAAAGCCATGAACCAACACTTTCCTTTTTAAGAGCTACAAATACAATCCTATTGATCTCAGCTAAAACATGATTCTTTTCTCTTCTCTTTTGTTCTCTCTGCTTCCCACTCTAATGTAGTTGACTCTTCACTTTAATAGTTTGGAAGGAATTGCTGAGGCGTGTGTGAATACAATACCCAGTTGTGTTACCAACACTCAGACGGCAGGTGTTGAGCTGCGACCTTGGATAGCAACATAGGCTATAACTTTTTTTTTTTTTTTCCCTAGCTGAAGGGCTTATAATTTCTTGTTTGAAAATATACTACTAGACAAGGAATCATTGTATGTCTATTACCTTTTTATAATTACTATTATTGTTATTAATATTAATAGCCAACCTCCTCTGGGTGTATTTAAAGGATTTCATTTGATTTTGTTTAATTATAGAAACAAATGCTACTTTTCAAAAGGTTCAACAGCTCATTGTGCTATTTACTATAATAATATATGAGAAATGATTTTTAAAAAATCCTTTCAATCAGTGATGATTAAATCTAGTGAAAAACCATGTTGCACTTCTTTTGCTCATTCAGAGACCACTTAAACTTGTGTTCAGAAGTTTGTATTCACTTATCATAGCCATGAAGGTCATGGCAATATTGGGCTTTTAGTGATCTCTGTAAACTTTTCTTTTTCTGGTGCAGAATTATTGTTCAACATACATCATAATAAGAAAAAATACATCTTGAAGCTGGCTGTGGAGAGGATAAAGTGGGCTAACATTAAGCTTTTGTAGTTCTGAAATAGCCAACTTTCGAATTCAGCCAGAAGCGTACTGGTGGAAACCAAAAGAATCTGAGAAAGTTAATGCTTGCTAATGGACATTTACCAAATATTAAGTGTGCTGTATGTATATAGTGCATAACAGGTGATTATTAGATCTCCTGTCATAAATGAAATACATACAAATATATTTTTTAAGTTTTTTACAATTATTATTTTTTAATTTTGTTAGATAAAAGAAGAAAATCAAACCAAAAATTTACATGTGAAATACAAAATAATAATAACCGTTATAATTTATAATAGTAAACATTCTTGTTGCCATTGGTTTTGTTATTTTTCCAGAGTTTGAAGCCTATCTCAGTCAATTCTGGGTGAAGGTGGGGCATAACCTGAGCACGTGCATGTATTTGGACTGTTGGAGGAAACAGGAGTACCCAGAGGAAACCCATGCAAGCATATAGAGATCGTGCAAACGCCACACACACCGAGCCTGGGCCTCAAACCTGGACCTTATTGCTGTAAGGTGGGCATGCTAACCACTATGCAACCATGCTGCCCTGTGTTGATTTCAGAAAATCTGTTCTGGTCTGGGACACAGTACACAATGCACAGTGCACTGTAAAGGTGTTTTAGTATGTCCTATGGGAAACAAACAAACAAAAAAACTAAAAGATTTTTATGATTCATTTTTCCATTTTAAAGCATGAAGTGATTACACTGCTTGTTCCAAGTGATTGGGACAATCTGTGAGTGTCTGCCATTTTGATTATATTATCCACTTGGACTAGTGATTTTTAATTCATGTAATTGAATCTCAAGACCAAAACCAATCAGATTGTGCCAATCCTACATAGTATATACTAAATTAGAATATGTAGTGTATGCTAATTAAGTATATACTATGTGGGATTGGCATAATCTGATGGTTTGCTATTTGCAGTTTAATTATAATGGTTGAATCGAAACAGCTGACAAACCCGGAGTTTGCCATCGTCACTGATGCTGAAATCCCAGAAATTAAATAAAATGCCATCCCACAAGATACAAATAAAACAACATAATATGGCCCTCTCATTTTTAAAGTAAAAAAACCAAAGATGCCAAAGAGTTTCCAAAGATGTCATCATGATGTGCATGTAAGCTCAGTGACGCAGGTGGCATAATCATTTCCATGTTTTAAAAATGGAAAAATAAACCATAAAAATCTTGTTTTATTTCACCTTCAGCATATAATTATTAATTATATTATGCAAGTACTGTATCTTGCAACTGACAGAATACAGTTCACTGATAAGGATGTTATGCTATATATTAATGATAACTGATAATTATCTGACCAAAAACACTGTACTTCACCTTTCTCACTGCAAAGTGGTAACTCAGGCAACTGAGGAGGAGGTTGTTGTTTTTTTTACTGCAACCTATAGCTTGTTTGGCTTCTGTTTGGACATAAAAAGCTAGTATATAATAAGAAGTATTGTTTGATAATGATTTATTTATTTTAAAAAGTAGCTGTAATGTAAGTGAATGTTAATAGTACTGAAATATAACTGCATCATCAAGTAATAAGAAAACAAAACAATAAATATAATTTGTTCAAGCCTGTTGAATTAAGTATGAATTTATACATCTTGTGTAAACCATAGCCAGACACAGATCCTATGTGTGTAATGTAATGGTACACTTACATTTATGGCACTTGGCAGAAGCTCTTATCCAGAGCGACTTACATTTATCATTTTTATACAACTGAGCAATTGAGGGTTAAGGGTCTTGTTCAAGGGCCCAACAGTGGTGGTAAGATCAGTAACTCATTTCCTTAACCACTGAGCCACCACTGCCACCATTACAGAAATCCTACTTGGAGAAGTCAGAATTACTGGGAAACTTAAACTGTCTGCATGGGAATTATGAAATGGTGAATTTCTCTCATTTTGTTCGGAGTTCCTTTACAACGTCAAAACTAGTGTTGGCTTTACCTTAACATTGTATATATTTGATTTGCTGATTTATTGCTTTACAGGCAGCATGGTGGTAAAGTGGCTAGCATGGATTGCTTCACAACAAGAAGGACCTGGGTGAGGGCGTTTCGGTGTGGAGCTTCAGGTTCTCCACGTGCTTGCATGGGTTTCCTCCCACAGTACAAAGACTGTATTGCGATGAACTGGCAAACTGTTCATGGTGTACCCTGACTTTGCCCAAAGTTGGCTGAGATAGGTAGCAGCCTCCCATGACCCTATTAGGATGAAGGGGGTAGTCACACTGGAGGTGCGATAGAAAAGCGACTGACGTGAATACCGCAGGTGTCGCTTTTCATTCTCAAATTTGTCACGCATCATTCGCAGCATCGCATTTTGGTCACCAGGTTAGTGAACGCATCGCAAAATGTTTGAAATTTCTGCAAATGTCACAAAATGAGGATCTGACACGGAATAGAGTCAAACTCTTCTCAATTAGTCTGCACATGTTGTGAGAAGGTCACAAAGTTGTTGTTTTGCTCATAAAATAATTGTATTCCGTGTATTTTGTCATCATTCATATTTTATTCGCATTTTGTTTGCGTTATAATAAATATATAAATAAACGAATAAAAAGCGAATGGTTTGAGAACAAAAAGCGAACAAAACGCGACTAACAGGAGATCTGCTTTTTTTCGCCAGACATCTGCAAACCAATCGCAAATTACTTGCAAATCAGTTGTTAAAATTGTCGTGCAACTTTCTTGCAACTGTCGCACAATATATGTTTTTAAGCCGCAAAATATTCGCTTTCATGTGTAGTCGCAAAACATCGTGACACGAATTTCAAAATTCTCAGAAAAATCGCAAAAAAAATCAATTTGCATCAGTCGCTTTTCTATTGCACCTCTAGTGTGATCACCCCTAAGCGGTTTGGCTCAGCAAATGAATAAATTAATATTTTATTGCTTTAGTATTAATGTTTGTATGAGCCATTTCTCAGAGTTCTTTCATTACTGTTTTTGTAGTTCTGGCTCGCCAGGCCATCGCAGGGCAGAGCCTCTCACCACAGACAGTGAGAGACATGGCTGGCCTTTGATTACCCAGTTAGCTTCACTGGGGGACAGCAGTGACAACAGGGCTTGAACCCAGACGTTGGGATCAGTAATCCAGCACCCTACCACCGGGCCATCACTGCCCCATGTGATCTAAATGATCTCTAATGTGGTGAGCACAACCGCCTCACAGCAAGAGGGTCCTGGGTTTGATTCCCAGGCTCGGGCGTTTCTGTCTGGAGTTTGTATTTTCCTTTCCTTTTCCCGTTTGTGTGGTAGTGTCACAGCAAAAAGGTCAAGAGTTTGAGTTCCAGGCTCGATGAGGATGTTTCTGAGGGTGATCATTTGCTTTTCTTTTTTTTCCTACTTAACGGCTCTCAATATGCAAGGTGTGATAAGCCATATCAGGATTTACCAAGCATCCATTATTCTGTGGGGGAAGTTTTTAAAATGCTGATGAATTGAAACACTGATTATGGAGGTGTACAATTAAGATGTTATATAAACTGAAAACCCTTTACAAACTACATCAGACTTGATTTGTCACTTTTCACACATTTTGAAAATAATATGTGCCTATGGCCTATAATCATTCTTTTCTCAAGTACATTTCAAAACAAAGTAATGTCTTGGGGCATATGGGATAATAACTAAATAAATAATGCTATGAAAACTCATTAAAAGTTTGTGGCATGACTATTTAAAGGGAAAAATCTACAACAAAAGGTTTTGACTAAAAGCAAGTGTTAGTCATATTTACAGTATAATAATAAAGTATATTATATGTAGCTAACAAGACATGCTGCTTATTAATTTATAGCGTCTCTTTTGGTACTTGGTATTCCATAGTACTTCTCTATACAAATGTTTAACATAATTAGTACTTGCGTTATTTCATTTTAGAAATGGCTCCTTCACTCACTCAGTCACTCACTCACTCATTCTTTTACCAAACCACTTAACCCTACTATTAGGATCACGGGGAGGCTGGAGCTTATCTCAGCCAACACTGGGTGAAGGCGGGATACACCCTGAGCAACTCATCAGAGCATTGCAGGGCAACACGCAACCATTCATATTCACATCCATACCTAGCACAAGCCCAGTGAGAACATACAAACTCCACACAGAAACGCCTGAGCCCAGGATTTTAATGCAGGACGTTCTTGCTGTGAGATGGCTGTGCTAATCACTACGCCACTGTGCCGTTCCTTCATTTAGATATAATTGTTAAAAGTGCTGCGTGTTCAATCAAGTTACATCCTGTCAAGGCATTACGACAATAAATGACTGCTTTTACTGCATTTATTCCAATCATATGTCAGAAGATACATATTTAGAAGGAGCTACAGATAATTTGTTTTGGTGGTGTTTACATTTCTAAAACTATGATTTAAAATGCTTATTTTGTCATAAATTATTGTCAGAGCTTCACTTCTGGTGTTGATATTGTTAAGCAGTGGCTTTAGGACGAATAGAGTAGGTTTGCTGTGATAGATGTGTTTCCCCATGTTCCCCTTGAATGACCTGCTGGTTTACTGTTTAAAATGGTGCCAGTCAATCCTGATAACCAAGAGCTGCCTTGAGATAACCCTTTCATACTAATCCTGACTTCCCTGGAGTGTTATACAGATGAATAAAACACCCAGCACCTCCTCAATTCTCTGACCAAAGCTGTTTGTTTTGTGCCTGAATATTCAGTGTATTCTCTATGGATTATATATTGTATTTTTGGGAAATTATATTTGGTTAGAGAAAGAATGATTGACAGCTGAGAGCCATTAGGGGCACAAGGCTTCCAAGCAGTGCATACAATTGAATGGTGTGAGGTCGAATAATATTCTTCCCTACAAAGCTCTTGATTTCTGCATTCTCTATTTGTCAGCTTTCTAACACTGCCTGAAGATAAGCATGAGATTCTGATGAATATTTACTCATACACTGATGTAGGATGGCATTATCAGTCAGCACGAAAGGTCAGAATATGTAATATGTTTACAAATGTTTTTCCTTGTTCTCAGGTATGCCATGCTAATGCTTACTAAGCTCAGCATAAAATTATTGGTGCATTCGTAAGTTGTGTGTTGTAATGGCATCAAGTTGGAATAATTTGTCCATTTGCAGATTCAAATTTAAACTAAAGAACACTTATCTGTACCCTTACTATAACACGGATATTGATGACATTGTATTTTAGTATTACAGGTTAATGTGAGCTTCCAAAATATTTTTGCAGAGCTCCTGAAAGGAGCACAATAGGCATGTAACCTGGCATACACATGGAATACGACATTGAATGGATGGTTGTCCATTGTGCACGCATGCATACCACAGGAAAACCAACAAGGTTGCTACGTCACTGAGTTAATGGTGATTGGCTGTAACTGTATGTATTACTGACTTGTGTGTGTGTGTGTGTGTATGTGTGTGTGTGTATGTGTATCTCTGAAAAAAGTGTGGCGGTGGGGGAGTGAGCTTCACCGTCCCTTTCTCGGCCTTCATGGCTGAAGTGCCCTAGAGCAAGGCACCTAACCCCCAACTGCTCTCTAGGTGCCCCCAGTGTGTGTGGCAGCCCAGCACGTGTGTGTGCTCACTTTGAATGGGTTAATTGCAGAGGCAATAATTTCCCTTGCGAGATTAATACAGTATAGCAAAATCAGAAAAAAAAATCAAAAATATATGAACATTAACTCGTTAAAAACAGATAATTAAACTAACAAGGCAGGTGATGAAGATGAACACGGAATCATAATGAAAGGAAGGGAAAAGAAAAGCATTTTCCTGCTTTCGCTCCTGACACAGGGGGGAAATATTTATTTATTTCCTCCAGGGCTGAAGCTGAAGCTAACTCCAGGGTTAAGCAAGTTAAGTTGAAGTCCAATATTGGCCAACTTGTTTTTAGTTTGATCTTCTTATGTTCTTTATTACTTCAAAAATCAAAAACTGCCACCAATAAGACAAAAATATCTAAACCAATTTTGACAGAAATTGACAGGCATAAGAAAAAAAAAAGTATTTGAGTATGTGAGACACTCATTTATTTATTGTCCACAAATAATTCATGTTTTATTGTGAATAGGCTTTAATCCAGAGATATACCAGAATTTTTTTATATTATATAGATAGATTGAGAGGAAATTGTGTTGTAAAAAGAATCCTGTGTCTTGTTTTTTAATCCTATTTTTCCTAAGAGAAACATTTGTGACAACATAGATACCTAAATGAAACATGTGTGAGACTTAAATGTCCTGCAATATAAAAGAGAAACCTTTCATATTAAAGACAATAGGAGGAATATTATTTTGCAGGCTTTTATAATGTCAACAGTGCCACTTTAAACAGGCAAGGTATTTAACTTCAATACGAAAGCCTGCATGTATGCTGCATTCTGAGTGTAAATGAAGAATAACACCACTGAGCCACATGCATTATAAGGTAGTGACAGGCACGAACAGCCCACATTTATTTAGACAAACCTTTATAAAGTGTCAGAATGATATGTGACTGCCTACAATGTAAGATACAAACTCAGTCATCTAGACTTTCATGAATGTGGTGAAATGGCAGTACTAATGAAAGGGTAATAAAACCCAAATGCAAGCCAGAGTAATGAAGTAAGAACATGAAGGGACTAGTAAATAGTACACACAGTGTTTGTAGTATCCCTTTTTTCCTCCCCTAAGTACACAGCGTGATTATTAGGTATAAAAAGAGAGTTGCAACTTGCTCATGTGCATGGTCCCTATAAAGTGAGAGAGAAAAGTTCAACTCATTAATCACATAAACACCTTCAGTTAGTCTCAGAGGACCACTCAGACATTTGAGTAAAACACTGTACCATGTCTCAACTGGATGTCTAAACTGTGCAATCAGCCTTGGTTCCTGCTATTTCCATAATTTCAACTGAAAGAAAAGCACCTGACATGGCAGAATGTCAACATCATTTCCATCTCTGTATTGGTTTTGGAGACTCTCCACCTAGGTCTGATTTCAAGCCTTCTGGGAAGGCACTCCAAACACCTGCAACCTGACTCCGGAGGACTCTGGACCTGCGGTGAGAGAAAATAAACAAAATAGAAAAGTCATCTATTGGCAGGTTTAGTGAATCAGTAGGTGGTCTCAAGGACAATGCAATCCGAGCCACAGACACTGGAGAAATACAGTCGAATAGTGGTTTGCTTTGTGCATTACTGCATTATGGGAGTACTGCCATTTTTTACTGTCTAGCCAAAACAATTCCCAACAAAAGCGTCTGTAGGCTGAGTAGTCACAATCTGTGTCTGGGTGTTCAGCTGTCCATTAGCTATAAAGGGACTTACTTATATACGTACACTGAATTAATAATTTAATTAAATAAAAAAAACGAACCACCTAACCTATGACTTTTATTTATATTATATAATAAAGTTAATTTGTGTTTTACATGTAGTCAGCATACAAATTGTCAGCAATATCAACTCTTTAAGAATCAACAGGGTTTTAGCTCTCTAGTATTTTTAGACCCTTACCTATTGTGCTATCTGAAGGATATGTGTTTGAAAAAAGACTGTAAATCACTTATGTAAGTCACACTGCATGAGATATCCAGGAGACTTGTTAGTTCATTTTAATTACAGCAGCTGTGAGCTGTTTTAAATAAGCCTTTTGTTGCAGGGAAACTAGATTGCACAAAGTTTAGTGCCCTGATGACTTTCTTGTGGCAGGAAACTTACAGACTGTTACAAGGTACTGCTCTTTGTTCAGTAACAATATATCTTTTGTTTCATGTATCATTTGATTAAAATTTTTCTGGAGCATCCATTATAAGTCCTTGTGATTTAACTGTAACATCCAAATGTAAGGTTTTAGCCCTCTGACCAGATTGTACCCCATCTTTCACCCAAAGTCATCTCAGATTGGCTTCAACATCCTTAATGACTCGGGAGCGGAACAGATAATGGATGAATAGTATGACTGCATTCATACAAACATACGGTTTGAATTACAGGTGGTTAAGAAAATAATTCAACACCTTCTGACTACAAGATCATCTGAGAATACAACTGTGAAATAATGTTTTAGAATTATTTGTGATGCATCCTTAAAACCACATTTTAGTCAAAAGTGATGTTACTGCTAACAAAGAAAGGAGTTAATAGGTGTCAGTTCTACATCATTTTTTGAAGTATTTTAAAGTGTCTCCTGTTTACTCATTCAAAATATATGGTAAGACTGCTCATTAAACTTGCATTTGACCGAGGCTCTTTAACACCTTGAAAAAAAAGAGGAGAAAGGAAATACGGAAACTTGTTCTGTTTCTGCTTCTCTCCCAATTACACCTCAAATTGAACTCTGGGGGCACCAATGTCTTGTTTTCCACGAGTCTGGCTATGCTATTTTCCTTCCACAGATGTGCACATTGTTTATGTCTCCTGAGCACAGACAGACTCATATTATCCCAGCTGTTGAGTTGGTTAGCCCCGGACAAGCTGTCTCCTGGGTTCTGTTTTTTCAGCTGCCTCAGTCCTCTTCTCTCACCTTCCTCCCCCTAACCATCTCTCAGTTCACTGTCAAAAGTATGATAGCTAGCAGGCTAGCCCATAATGCCTGACCCCCAGCACTGAGCTCTCAACCTTTGGGCCTGCTGTGTTTTTAAATGAGACTTAGGAGGACTTTGTTTTTATTTGTCTTGCCTGTTTTACAGGTGTACCAGTCCTTAACTTAAATAATATGACATTCTAATAATGGGTGCTGTGTTAAACAACCTTCCGTAAATTTGACCCACTTGATCGCTAAGCTTTGCTGTTTACTGAATGTTTTCTTTTGAATGTTTTTTTCTGATTGGGCGTGCCCTAGGGATTGTATTGAGGGATCTGATTAGTCATGATTAGAAAAGCAATCATGCTCTTCTCATCAGGCAATCGGCATGGATATTCCCATAGAGATGTCTTTTGCCAAACCTGCTATTAAGAAAATAAATTGCTACTCATGCTTTAACAGAAGGCTTCATAAATTAGCTGCTTTAAAACAATCCAGGACAACATTACCTAGAATAAATATCTGTTTGCATTGTTATAAAGCTCATAAAGCCTTGCTACAGTCAAGATAGCTGTGTGAAATTTGTTTACTCAGAAAAAGATATACATTTTATGTTAAGCAGGTTATTTACATTACAACTGACTCCAGAAAAAAAATTTTTACCCACAGGCATGTGAGAGGAAAAAGTCATATTTTAGACTTTTGCTGTTAGCACAGAGGTAGTAAGACTGGAATACTTTCTTTCAGAAAAAGATGGGAAAGCAAACGGACCTTACCATTACCAGGTAAATGATTCTGATGATCATTCAAAGCAGCTCAGATTGGCTCCAGCTTCCCCCTTGTTCCTGACAGGTAAGTGATATGGATGGATTTTTTTTTCATTAACCAATGTTGTGAATTTGTTGAAACCTGTAAGTGTGAGAACCTTTAAGTACTCTCACTTTACATGATAGAGATGACAACAAATTTTATTAATTGCACTCTATTAAGTAAAGTACCATATGTATACTACTTGGCAAAAGTTTTAGAGCACTTCGATTTTTCCACTATTGAGGATGCACCCTGCACTCTGAAATTAATGCATAGAAAAGAAAAAATAAATAAATACATAAAAATAAGGTTTAAAACAAATTATTCCAATTTCACTCAATAAAGGAGCCACATTTTGCAGATATTATAGCTGAATGCACTCATGGCATTCTTTCAGTGATGGAAATGAAATAATTTTCTGGAAGTTCTTCCCAACGTTGTTGCAGAAGTTCCCATAAATGTGTTGCACTAGTTGATGACTTTGCCTTCACCCTTCTCTCCTCTTGATCCCATACCAGCTGGGTGGGGTTTAAGTCTTGTTCCTTTCAGATCCTTCACTAGACTTGAACTGCTTACACTTCAGCAAACTGGTGAAAAAAAAATGGTGCTTCTCTACACATTTTGACTGGTAGTGCACTTTTCCTTGTTGCTGGTATGATACTAACAAGGTGCATCTTTTGTATCTTTAAAGTGTATTTTTTTTTTTTTTTCAAAATTACAAAGTTACATTATTTAAAAATAGTGAACAAAGTGGAAAATACTTTTTGTTCCATTCCCATTCATTAAAGAAACACAATTTATTAATGAGTCATAAAAATGTTCCAGAAATAAAATTGCAGGAAGTACTATATACTATATGAAAGCTACTTGATAATTTTGTGCTTTTAAAAGTCTGATTTGCACTATGATTGCACTTATGAATATCTACAACACATCTCAAAAAACTGAATACATACATACATACACACACACACACACACACACACACACACACACACACACACACACACACACACACATAAATACAGTGCCTTGCAAAAGTATTCACCCCCTTGGAATTTTTCATGTTTTGTTGCCTCACAACCTGGAATTAAAATGGATTGTTTGAAGGTTTGCATCATTTCATTTACAGAA
>JBCNYH010000013.1:13619552-13637749 GCA_039654325.1 Tandanus tandanus
GAAGAAACCTTGAGAGGAACCAGGCTCAAGAGGGAAACCCATCCTCATTTGGGTGAAACCATAGAATACAAACCATAGAAGAAAAATTTCATTACAGTCCAACATGTAGTCCGACATTTCATGTAATGAAAACCTATACAGTGGTTTGTATAGTGGATGCTCCATAAAACATATGTGTAATGATTGATATGGTGAAGCTTTCTTTGAAGTTTTTGTCTGCATTTTTGTAAGGAATCTCCTGTCAGTGGTAGCATTAAGTCTTCAGAACTGAGAGCTTTGCAGTTTCTTTGAAATGTGTCAAGTTTATTTTTTTTTTCAAGTCTTCTTTCAAGACAAAATCTAGAGGCTAGTAAAGGAATGATGGGGGAGGGGGGGTTTATAAATAAATTATTAAATTTATCATAGTCATAATATTTATTTTGTCCTATTACAAAATAATAAAAATAAAGTGCTCACTGGTGTTTCATTCTTTACTCAAGCCTCTTTCAGATATGTTTTTTACTTATTTTTGTTCATTCATTCATTTTCTAAACCGCTTAATTCTAATTAGGGTCGCGGGGAGGCTGGCACCCATCGAGCAGAGTACACCCTCGACAGCTTGCCAGGCCATCGCAGGGCAACTTACTTATTTTAGTTAATTTAATTTTAATTTCATTGTTTCATCTTTCTTTTTTTTTTTTCTTTCTTTTTTTTTGAGCAAGTGTAACTAAATAATTCCCTCAGGGGAATAGTAAAGGTTGTTTTGAGTCTGATTCTCTCTGACAATACAACAGGTATACAATAGATTAATGACAAAAAATTCTTATGTTAATTCTAAAGACAGTTGTACATGTGTTGCACAAAACTCACCTGTTGTGCAATGGAACATGTAGTCATAAGTGGTAATTGTTAATGTTATGTCCATTTCCTAGGCCTGTTGTGCGATACGCTCTGAATCGTACGATTTTCTTACAGCAGTCCTATGCCCAATGATAAACCAACAGGACTTCCTTATATACCCATGTGTTTCATGCAACATTTTTATGATGTTAGTTTGAGTTGTATAGCGGTTGTAGGTATATCACAGGGATACAATACAAGGTTGTTTTTCTTGCAATAACTAAGACTTTCAAGTGAACATGAAAAATTTGACTTACAGACCTGACCTATTTTCACTGTGACAGTTGTACAATACAGTTTATATGTGAACACATCTTTTAAATCTACCTCACTCAACTCTACATCAGTCTCTTCTGTCATAGCTTTGTTAAATTCGTACCGGAAAAAATAGCTGGTTGTTTGTGAAAGGTACTTTAACTAGCATAGTTTAAAAAAACTAAATAAACGCAGTTTACCCACTGTCAACATGTTGTTCACCCAGACAATATATTTGCTAAGGTCCTTTTTGCCATGACCAGCTATATTTAGATGGATGTATACATCAGCATGGGTGCTGTTGCTGCTGTTGTTCCAGTCTCCACCATAGCATTCTGGATTTTATTTTGACAGAGATTTGACTTTGATTACAAGAATTGCAGGACACCATGAACAAAGCAATGGTTGCATATTTAGTAGACTACGTCAGTTAGACATTTTTGATAACTAGAAAATATTTAACTGTATGTTGCACTCTACTTACTACTTGCTTCTTTAGGCTGAGGGCTTAGCATCAGTACCATGCATACTATGCTGTTTGAAACACAGTCCTTGTCAGCTGTATGTGCTTCGTAATGTTATTTTTAAAGCGTGTTACAATAGCTGAAGCTATTCTAGCACCATGGAAAATATCTCTTGCTGTCATGTCTTGTACTGAAGAGAGTAGCTCCTCACCCTGGAGAGCTCTTCAGAGCCACTCAGTGATGCTGATTCACACAGAGCTGTAATGGCTGTACAGCAGCATCTCGTCAACCTTTTTTTTGTTTGTTTTTTTGGTGTTTTTTTTGGAATGAGGTGGGATGCACAAGTAGGAAATTTCAGTCAACTTAACATACATGCCAGTCTGGTCAGCATGACTCTAACCTTTACTGTCCATAGAATCAACTCTTAAAGATATACCTTGTTTACCATATGTTGCTAATTTCTATTATATTTAGTTTTAAATGTAAATAACTCACAGTTGAATTGGTATGTGTTATCGGATACATTTAGATACCCAAAGTGATTTTCCATTTTACTGACTGACATTTTTACAGTGTACCTCTGAATCATAAAGCATGTTTTTTAAAGCAAACAAGCAGCTTTGGAATTATTAATAGTGGTTATACTTGTGTCTTCAAGCTTATAATTGAATTGGAAATGTGATGGCTGTCACACTAAAGCTCTCAGTTGTGCCTCTTTCTGAAGTCCCATTAAGGTAGAAGACCATTACTCGTTTCTGGCCATAGAGCCAGCTGGGGTCCAGCAATCATCTATGGCTCTTGTCAAGTCATTTGAATCCAACACCTCGAAATCAGAATTAATGATAATCCGTTAATTTCTTGCCTGACGACTCTGTTTCACCCTAAAACCATTTAAAACACAGCCATCCCCAATCTTGCTCCACTGGTAGTCATCAATTTGGTAGTGAAAAAGAACACTGAATGAAAAATGCTAATGTGCTAACAGTGAATAGCAATTACTGAGGTTGTTACCAAGATTCATATTTTGCGTGATCCTAACATGCCTGTGCTAGATTTTACCCATTATCTCAGCAGGAAATCAAGAGAGAAGTGTTCATAGTGTACCTGCTTGCTAAGGGATGATGTGAAGTTAGTTCTTCAGTTTATTCCAGGGTTTTTTTTTATGGTTGCTAAAATCTCAAGCACATGTGTTACCAGCAATGAATGATCAACTATGTTTTATGCATAGTCATACTGAATGCTTTCTTGATTACTACCAATCTTGGACACTTGCCAGATGCAAAACTGATTAAGTCCTCTTTGAATGCAACTAATAGGACTATGAATAGAACTGTCTTTATGTTCATCCCAGTGTATTCATTTACTAATTTTGAAGAGATGTTTGTGGAACATAATTGCCTCGTAGGCTTTGTCTTCCTGAATAGATAGCCTGAAAATAATACGATTGTGTCCTTCTTTAAAGTAAATTAAAATATCTTGACAAGCATGTGCTAGTATCTTTTTATGGTAGATCACAGATAGTGATATACATTATATGAATTATTTGATGATATCAGTGGAGTGGCTAATTGTGTTACGTCACATGGGGCCTTCCTGTCTGTCTTACTTCTTTTTAGTTATGCTGTCATAGTAACTTGCCAGATTCCCTGCTTACATTCAGCACTGATAAACTCTGTTCTTAATGATTATATTGCTATGAGCATATCTAGCAACCCTCCTTCTCTCTCTCTCTCTCTCTCTCTCTCTCTCTCTCTCTCTCTCTCTCTCTCTCTCTCTCTCTCTGTGTTTTGTACACATGCTACTTCTGAGATGCCAATGACCCTGATCCATCTGCTCTTTGTACCTTGTGATCCATCCAGATGTGGCACTGCTGGTTGGAATTCGCCTAAGAAGCCCCTCGCTCCTAATGATGATGACCCATATGGGCCTATATAGACACTCAGAAACTGTAAAGATGACTTTAGACTTCTGGTGATATAAATACTTTTGCTAAAATGACTTAGGTCTACAATTACCATTATAGTTATAAGATAACCAATTAGACTTCATGTTAAACTATAGTAAAGTTTCGTGGGGAGGCTTTAGCCTATCTCAGCTGTCCCTGGGCAAAGGCAGGATATACCCTGGACAGCTCGCCAGTCCACCACAGTCCCAACTATTCACATTTACACTCACACCTTGGGGCAATTTGGAGTTGGAAACCAGAGTACCCAGAAGAAATGCATGCAAGCACGGGGACAACATGCAAATTCCATGAAGAAACACCTTTTTCCGAACTCAAACCCAGGACTCTGTGAGGTTGCTGTGAGGTGGACGTGCTAACCATTACACCGCTGTATCACCCTATCGCCACAATTAGCACTCATCAAGGTACAAGAATCACTTGTCTTCAGAATGCAATTACAGTCAGATGGGCAGAAGTGTATGCTGTAAAACAACATATTAATTTTCAGGAGAGCTATATGAATGATCTTGGATGACAATGATATCATCTTAGTTGTCATTTATATTAAGATATTGTTTTTACGATAATATTTAGCTATAAAAAAATATGAACCTAAAATTTAATTGGACAGGCAATTTATTAACTAAATAGCTTTTGTGTGTTCATAACATCCTTCAAAAAGAAACCAGAGGTTTTCAGAAAAGCTCAGAAATGCAGCATACAAAATATCACCTTGAAGAAGTGCTTGATGAAGAATAGTAATTTGAACAGTATTGTACCTTAGTTTTCAGATTACACAGTTTCAGGGATTGTCCTCATGATGTCCTAATGGATAAAAAGTGGACATTGTTCTTACAAGACATGCAGTGGTGTAGCTCAATCTTAGAGTCTTTTATGCTTGAAGCAGCCATATGGTCTGTTCTTTTAAAATTCTTTCAATAACATTTTGCCCAATGGTCTCCTTTTAACTTCCACTGACAATGCTATTTAAAGTTCCATTCTCAACCCCACTAGAGACCTATTTCCTTTCTTCTATATCTGTCCAAGAACCTGGACCGTGATATTTCCCATAGCTGTCTCATTGGCTGGATACCAGCTAATTCAGATTCAAGTCGTACTGCCTTGAGGAGCTGCATTTCTGATATCTCTTTCTGGAGATCCGATCATCTGAAACAAAGTTCTCTTCTGTGAGTCCCTACTAAGGTCAGTTCATTGGCTTTCTCTGGCTACTAGGACCAATTAGTCCTATTAGCCCTTTGAGTCCTATTAGAATGTCCATCTGAGCATGCTTGCAGTGAGAACTTACTACTTTAGTGTCCTGTTCTTTCTGCAGTGGTCGGTCTACATACATTTTCTGAACATATAACAGTTTGCTAACACTATTGTACTGTATTTATTGCTTATGCACTTTTTTGGGTTTAGGTCTGTGTTCTTATTTCACATACTGACTAACCCACTCTTGCACTTGGACAAACCAGCATTAATTCAGACTAATGGCCACTTGTGATTTCTTTTTTATTTATTTATTTTTTCAGAAGCAGCACTGCCAAATGAACCTACCTGATGCTGTTACAATACCAAATAAGAATCCAAACAAAATTTTATTTTTTTTCCACAGTATGTCATTTCCTAATTAAATCTCTGAGTGCTCAGATCATTTAAAAGCTACAGTCACACTATCTCGTTGCACGTGTCATTATGTGCAGCTTTGGCTTATCTTATCATGTTTTTGTGTTTTTTCAAAAATCACATAGCAGAAACAGAGGGAAGTTAATACCAAAACAAAATGTGAGTTGCATATATAATTTTAGTTAGTGTGTATAGCACAAGCTGTCAGAGTTGAAAACAGTCCAGAAAACAGCAGAAAAATGACTCCCTCAGAAACACACAACTCTAATGAACTTTGATGAATGATGAATTTTGTGTCTTGACCAACTGCAGTTTCAAGCTCTTGTAGAAAGATGTCCATCTATTCAAATATTGCCTCGACTGCATATCTGTTAATATTGTGGGGGAAGCTGGAGCCAATCCCAACTGACTTTGGACGAGAGGTGTGGTACGCTGAGAACAGGTTGCCAGTCAAAGTCAAAAAAATTTTTTTTCCATTTTTTATTATATTACAGGGTTAATGTATAAATATGTATTTGTGTGATTTCTGACTAGGTGTGAACTTGATGACTTTACTACATCAAATATTATCCACCTGTACAATACTGTTTCTTTTTCCACTGTCATCACACACCTTAAATATATGCTAACAAATTGAAAATCTGCCACTTTTAAATCTTAAGCACTATATTAAAGTCCAGCATCAAGACATTTATTGATATAAAAGAGTTGTAATATTCAAAGTATGTCCTGCACAGTTTTCCTAAATAGGCTAGATATTTCACCAAGGTGCTAAAATTGTCTTGTATTATGAAATATATTATCAATAATGCAAATAAAATAAAATATTCTGTAGAAGAATTATATAGGGAAAAGAAAAGGACATTTCTAACAAAATCTAAGATAGCAAATATTTGGGCTTAAAACAAAGAATCAAGGATTTAAAAGATTTTTGTCAGTAATGCTCATATTAATAGAGGTATATAAAATTCATAATGCTAGCAGACCTGTCGCTGCACCCTCTCTTTAATGGATGCCAAAGGGGGGAAAGTTTTGCCATGTTTAAAAGTGTTTGCTGTCCAATCAGTTTTAGGCCAGGCAAAAAGAAAAAAGAAAGAAAGTAAGAAAAAATAAAAAAGTTAAAAGAAAAAAAAAAAAAGAAAAGAAAAAAAAGAAGAAAACTAGAAAACTAGAAAACTAGAAATTCTTACATTCCAAAGTGCTTGGACCAATATGTATAATTACTTCATTCTTAATTCGTATATCCTTTATTCTTAATATTACTGAAGAACAGGGATAGCAAACAATCCTTAAAATGCATTGAATATAAATATATTAGAATATCTCAAAGCTCAGTTCATCCTAACCCCAAATCACACCAAACCCACAGCAGCAATCTTACACCAGCACACTTAGTGAATCAGACACACTAGAACGATTCTATTTAAACAGTCCTGTGAGTCATGTGTGTGTGTGTGTGTGTGTGTGTGTGTGTGTGCGTGTGCGTGTGTGTGTGTGTGTGTGTGTGAGAGACATAGTTGGGGCTCACAACTTGTGCCCTGTAGGGCTATATAAAATAATGTTAGCGATGCTAAGCTGATTTGAAAGATGACTTTATACAGTTCAGAAGCAATGCTTAGCCAAGGGCTGGTGACACCACTTGTCATCTTGTGTTAAGAGGATTGGGTGTTGAGTGTTGTCACTTCATCATGACAGACAAGAGGTTGTTATCTCTGGTGCCTACTAACAATGAGCAGTAACAGCTCAGGTCAAGCATATGGGAAGCATTGAAAGGCAAAAAACTGTCAGACTGCACCTTCACTTGCAAACTTTGTTCTTTCTCAAATAACAGTGAGAATACTTATCTATTCAATTAATCTAAGCAAGTACATAATTTATTGCCTTATTCAGTTTAATTATTTACACAAGTTAAGTACAAACTCAAATTACCTATATATAACTACATGGACAAAAGTTTATAGACACTTGACCATCAGACCAATATGTAGTGTCTTCCCGAAGTTGGCACCACAAAATGCAGTGTGTCTTTGTCTTCTGATGGGTTACAGTTTCCCTTCACTAGAAGGGACTCAAATCTGTTCTAGCATGACAGTCCCCCTACACACACAGTGAACTCCATGAAGACATGCCTTGTCAAGGTTGGAGTGGGAAAACGTGAGTTGCGTGCACCTGACCTCAACCCCACTGAGCATGTTTGGGATGAACCAGAATGCCAACTGCGCCAGGTGCCCCTGCCTGACATCAGTGTCTCATCATGACTTAATAAGGCTCTTGTGGATGAATGATCACAACTCCCCCCAGCCACACTCCAAAATTTAGTGGACAGCCTTCCCAGAAGAGAGAAATTTATTATAATAGCAAACAGGACTGGAAACCTGGAGTCCAACGATCAAGAAACACATATGAGTGTCATTGTCAAGAGTCCATAAACGTTTTTCCGTATAGTGTATATATTGATTTGATCTCATTGCTAGATGTCTGTTGGCTATTGATGTCGGTACATTGATGTTGGCACTTTGGATGGTGGTTGGATTGTCATTTGATGTCAACAACTGACATCATTTTGTCATTGTATTGCTATTCTTTGCCCACTGGATAGGTTTGTCCAGTTTTAGCGTTATATCACATATCAACATCAAATTGACCTCACTAACAGACATCAGAATTAAATCAGTGCACTGACATCTGAATAACATCCATGGATGATCTAAGTATTGATATTTTTGTTGTGCATTAAATCATCAATATGACATTCTTCTGCCAGTGAGGTGCCTTGCATAACATTCAGTGTCCAGAATTCTCCTGGTTGTGGTCTCAGGAACATTAATATTAGATAATGTGAGAGAGCCCTTAAGTTGTTTAGTTAAGTTAAGTTTTAAATTTAACCCTTTGTTAAATTGGGACCTCGTGGACTATTTGATGCCTTGCTCTTGGAGTGACATTTGTTGATCCACCACTCCTGAAGAGGGTAATAACGGTACCATGGCTTGGTGGTGTCCAAATTATTAAGATATTGTTTGTGTTTAGTTCATCACATTTTCCAACTTGATGAGCATCAACAACTCTTTTAATGAGGTCCTCAGACATCTCCTTAACATGTGACATGATATTCTTCCAGAAACGTGTGTTGTAAAGGTCAGACATTAATAGATCACTGTGTCACAAGTGTGAGAGAACACCCATAAAACTGGGTGTTCTCTCACACTTGATTGTCATTTCACTGTCTGAAAACACTTGTCTCTAATTTCACTTTCAAAGTGACTTCTACTCCTAGAGGTTCACAAATATGTAATGTTGGATTGTTTTCTTCAATGAATAAATGACCAATTATAATACGTTTATGGTATCTGTTTTACATTCTGGAGTTGTCAACACCATTCGAAGTATTATTCCCCAATTTAAAGAGTTCACAAGCTTTTACGCACACTGTAACTGGAAGATAAGTAAGTATTATAACTAACTATGGCAAGTCTATACTTCAATAAACATATTTATGCCATATATTTAGTGCAAGACATAATCAAAAGTTTATAAAGTACGAAAATGTTCTTCTATATCACAAATAAAAGGATGTAAAACAAAATAACTTTTTGTTCGCATATAAACTGAAAATGTAGTAGGTCAGAACATATTAATGGTTAAATGTAGGGAGTAAACATTGCACAGCCAAGTGGAAGAAAAAAAATTTAATCTACTAAAAGTGCATTTTTATCCATCCCACCTCTTGTTTACACTTTTCTTATATAAGACTTTATGCAGCACATGAAAATGGTTTTCTGATGTAGGCTCCAGCCTCCCATGACCCTAATAAGATTAATAAGCTTGGCAAATGAATATTTGACTAAATGAATGAATATAATACTGGAATTGAAGTAATTTAGATGAAATAGTACAGTTGTACTGTTGCAGTGATGTATTAATTATAGCTTTAAATGTATGGTACCCTAATAATGTATTAGAATTTGGATTATAATAGATTAATAGATTAATTAAATGCAGTAAGCACCATTTCAAATTATAGTCTTCATTAATTCTAAGAAGTTAAATTTTGTGTGTTTAAACAGGATTGCTTGTAAAGTACAAATAAAAAGAGTTAGCACGTCTGTTTGACACAGGAGGTGCAGAACATTTTATTCTTGTCTAACTTATTATGCATGACATCTCTCTTTTTCCACTGCTAATGAACATGTGAAGTGACAAAACAAGTAGAACTTTATTAGAGTCTCATCACCTTCCCTGTAACATCTCACTTGAAGAACTACAGCAATAACATAAATGTGATTTGATTAAAATGAAATACAAAAAAAAAAAATATATATATATATATATATATATATATAGAGAGAGAGAGAGGGAGAGAGAGAGAGAGAAAGAAACAGACAGAGAATGTATGTTGGAGAGAAAGAAAGAGAGAGAGATAGAGAGGGATGCCTGGAAGTTTAATGGAGTTATGAGATGTTACCTGGAGACAGGGGACACCGAGCAGCTGGAGGAGTCGGAGGAATTCCTTGCTAATAGAGGACACTAAGGGAACAGATACGGAGTAAAACTGGTGCCGATGTTTGACATCATATATATCTACCGCACACACACACACACACACACACACACACACACACACACACACACACACACACACAGAGGAAATCTTAGACGTAGACCTGGAGCCTATCTCAGCCAACTCTGGGTGAACCCTGAACAGCTCACTAGACCATTGCACGGCAACACACACACAACCATTCACACTCACACCTTGGGACGATTTGGAACAGCCAGTTATCCTAATGTGCATGTCTTTGGACTGTGGGAAGAAACCAGAGCACCTGGAGGAAAACTATGCAAGCACAGGGAGAACATGCAAACTCCACACAGAAACACCCTCACCGAGCCCGGAACTCGAACCCAGGACTATATTATAAAATGATATACTACATATACTATTATTAATCTCAAACACACACTTTTGGAATTTGGAATATAATCCTGTAAAACTGTAATTACTAAGTAATACATGTTAAAGATTTTTTAAATTATCAGATTAATTATGATTTGTGTTGAAACAGACTTAAATCAGATCAAACCAGACATTTCAAAATATTCTGTCAGAAAACTATCAGTTTATTTTCTCTTTGCATGTTTATTGTCATTATAATTAGCATGATGATGATGATGATGATGATGACGATTGTCCTACTGGTTTTAGAGCGTGGTGTGCTCGTCCAGCCTGCGCTTTGTGCTCTTTTCTCCAGCTGAAGAATAAAACAGAAAAAGGAAGAAAGTGCTGGTTGTTATTTTGGAATGTAGTACATTTGAAGCCTAGACCTCTGTGGGTGTTGATTGTTGATTCTCACCACCGCTCTCTTTTGCTCAGGAGGATCTCCATCAAACACAAACACTGGCTTGATGTCGTGCTCCAGGAATGTCAGCGTGCGGTAAAACACACCTAACAAGCTGCAAAACACACAAACCTTTAAACTCAGGAGAGAATTCCAGCTCTAACAGAGGAAAGGGCCTCAGAGTTATTCACAACAATGCCAATTATAATATTTTCTCTGAAATATAATTCATATATAAAAATAATTAAAATCCTACAATCAGATATGGGGCAGTGGTGGCCCGGTGGTAGGGTGCTGGCTTACTGGTCTGAAGGTCGGGGGTTCAAGCCCCACTATCACGGAGTTGTCCCTGCTGTCCCCTCAGTGCAGCTAACTGGGTTATCAAAGGCCAGCCACGTCTCTCACTGACTGTCAGACTAGTAGGTAGGAACACTGAGTCTTTGAATCTGATGAGAAAATCTGTTGATACTCGGCTCGGCGAGAGCGTTTCTGTGTGGAGTTTGCATGTTCTCTTCATGCTTGAGTGGGTTTCGTCCTGGTAATCCAGTTTCCTCCCACAGTCCAAGGACATGCACATTAGGCTAACTGGCTGTTCCAAATCGCCCCTAGGTGTGAGTGTGAATGGTTGTGTGTGTTGCCCTACGACAGATTGGCGAGGTGTTCAGGTACTCCACCTTCGCCCAGAATCGTCTGAAATAGGCTCCAGCCTCCCCGTGACCTTAGTAGGATTACATGATTCGGTACATGAATGAATGAATGAATGAATGAATGATGGATAGGTGCTTCTAGGAGGTGTGTGTTAAAGATATATAAATTATTTTTCAGTAAAGAATCAGATTAAAATATAAATATAAAAATGTGATGAGTGGTGTAATTGTTAATATTTATTTTTCTTACCTTAATTTCAGATTAGAGACAGCTGAGCGAAACTGGTTCACAATAATGGAGGTGTCAAGTGCAATTATTTTACCTTAAATAAACAGAAATGAGGATTAAAGCATGTCTGATCATCTGAAGTGAGATCATTATTAAAGATGTGGATTTTTTTTTAAAGGCCAAATTAAGAAAATATTTATTTTCCTTGTAGTCTGATCCGGGATCTGAGCTTTAAAGCACATCAGTTGATATGTTTACATCTTAAACACTCTATTATACATCAGTAAACACCGTGAGGACTTTTGCACGCGCAGGTAAAGTGAACCAGCTCATGTTTACATTACAGGCAGTAGGTTTCGGTTAGCTAGGCGAAGCTAGTGTGTTGCAGTTAAAACAGTGTTTACCAGTGTAATCTCCGATCTCTTTGAAAGCTATTGAACCTGGAGCGTCACCACGAATCAAATCTGCTAATTTCGTGATTCCCATTTTAAAGGATAAAAAGCGCTAAATGCGAAATTAGCTATAAAACTCGAAGCATCCAGGAAGCAGCGTCGCGTTTCGTTAATTGGAGGACGGCGGGTTGTTTATCCCTTCCAGGCCACCGTTCTCACCTCTCAGACTACAGCGGACTCGTTTTGAAAATAATGGAGGCGCGCGTGCTGTAAGGAAGCTCCTGCTAAAGCACCACAATGTAGTAATTCCTGACAGGAAATTATATATTTTATTAAATTAATTCAACTCAACTTGCACTTTAGACACTGTTTGAGATGTAGACAGGCCATTTTCTCTTGTTGTGTTTAGTAATTATCAGTGAAAATGGAGCCAGGGTTAGAAATGTCTGCTATGATTCCTGCTCTTCAGGAACTCGCCAGGTATCTGAGTCTGTTTATCTGTTTATCACTTTAATTCTTTATATTACACTAACACTGGCTTCAGACTACTGAATGATGGAAGTAATAAAGGATTAGTTTTTCCTTTCAGTGCCACTTCAGAGCAGTATAACGCTGCAGTACAGAAACCCAGACAGATTCTCTGTCAGTTCATTGACAGGATCCTGACTGATGTAGAAGTTGGTAAGAAACTCACCGAAACTCATTATTATTAAGAAATACATTTCTTTTTTTAAACCTGATATCCATGTTGGGGCTCCAGCGATCTGTTATCGATTTAGTTTATACAATATTTTACAGTTTTCAGTAATAGTAGAATGCAAACAAGTTAAATTTGGTACGTAAAATAAAAAACCTTAAAACTGGATTTACATTTAATGAAGGATAACCAGGTACTTACAAAGAAAAAAGAGAAAAGCCAGAATAGATAGATAAATGGAAATCTGATAAAGTGTTATAAAAGTGTAATTTACATGTCTGATTTATTTCAAATAATATTACACGTGCTTCATAAAACAACAATCAAAATATAAGTGATGTCATGAACTTTAAACATTTTGCTTTTCCAAAGTTTCTAAAGGAATTAATACACTGCTGTATTGTGTACATTAGTTTTTGGCAGACATGTGAAGGCTTCCTTTGAAATAGAAATAAATTAATTCATATCAGTATATCTGTATAGCTCAGAAGTATGTGGGTGCCTCAGTGAAGACATTGTATTTTGGTGTGTTTTGTGTCTCTGTGTGGATTCAGTGGCGTTGGAACTGTGTAAGAAGAGCAGCTCAGTACCGGCCTGCGTCATGCTCCTAGACTTCATCCAACACATCATTAAATCCTCATCGCTGATGTTTATAAACCCGGCGTGTCAGACGGAGCAGTTCAGAGACGTGCAAAGCGACTGCAGCGGTCAGTACTCATACACACACACACCTCAGGGATGGATTGAGGGATGAAGGACTAACAGAGGAAGTACAGGATATTTGAAATATGAAAATTATTTTTTTAAAAAGTTTTTCTTGTTTCAGATTTCACTAAGTGGATCATCACGCGTGTGTTGCGAATTGCTGCCGCTCCGGAGTGTGGAATTCTGCACGCTAAAATCGTGTCTGTGCTGTGTTCGCTGCTCCACCTGTTCCGAGCGAAGAGTACGGTGGTGTTCGGCATGTTGGTCAGAGAGCTGCTAAGTTTAGTGCAGGATCTCACACGCACCATGTGCAGGCCATCGGATCCACACCAGATGCAGTGGCCCATCTTGCCGCAGCGATTCTGCGTCAGCGCATGTCACAGTGCCGTATATCTCACACCATCCATCCTCCAGCTCTCGTCTCCTGCAGCGTCTCAGGCGCTGTTATGCACCACGCTGACGGTCCTCACCGACGTCCTGCAGGGCGTTTTTTTCCCTCGGGAAATCGGGCAGATTTGGGACGTGTCCTGTTTTCTCTTGATGAACGGCGGGCCTGAGTTAAAGGTCGTCTCCATGGCGATGCTGAGACGCATCGTGGATCTGGGTGGACTTCCTGTGAACAACGAGCAGATGTTCTTCACGGCGTATCTGTCTCTTCTGGAGTCGTTTCTTTCCTATGAGGAATCAGATGTGCGCATGTATGCGACAGAGTTCCAGGCGTTGACACGACGCGTGTTTGTGTTGGAGAAGGGCGCACGTATACAGTTTGAGCACGTCCACCTGGACCTGCTGATGGATGCACTGCACACACTTGTCCTTAATGGGGCTGTGACCAGAATTATGGTGATGGAGGTGAAGATGGCACTGTGTGAGATCTTTCGCTTTGTTCTGGAATCCGTGCCGCTGGGGTATGAGTCCGCTGTTTCTATCAGGAAGGAGAGAGTGACGGCCATATGCAGAGCCCTTATCACTAATATTGGAGTGCAGAAACACCAGCAAGTAAATACCAGCAATAATAATAATAATAATAATGATAACAGCAACAGTATTACTACTACTACTTCTAATACTACTACTACTACTAATAATAATAATGTGTTTATGTGTAGGATGTGGAGGGATACTTGTGTGTGGCACTGAAGACTGAAGGTCTGGCAGTTCTACAGGAAGTTGAGAACACCACGAGTGAGTGTGGGGAGTCGAATGGATGTGATGATGAGATTCCGGCTAAAAGATTACACCTGTCCGTCTCCACGACGTTAGGATGCACTGCACTTACGTACGCATAAACCCCGCCTCTTCCTGTTTCTATTTTCACTTTACTGTTACATTACTTGGGCGGGATGGTGATCACAGCATTAAGGTCCTGAGTTGGAATCCTAGGCTTGGCGAGGGTGTTTCTGTGTGAAGTTTGCATGTTTTCCCTGTGATTGTGTGGGTTTTCTCTGGGTACTTCAGTTTCCTCCCACAGTCCAATTAGCTCATTAGGGTAATTGCAAATTTTCCCAAGGTGTGAGTGTGAATGTTCGTGTGTTTGTTGGCCCTGTGATGGACTGGCAAGCTGTTCAGGGTGTACCCCACTTTTATGCAGAGTCAGCTGAGATGGGCTCCACCATCCCCTGCAACCTGAGTAGGATTAAGTGTTTCGGAAAATGAATGGATGAATGTTCCATTAGAAACTGTGTGTGTGTGCAGTCAGGTGGAGATGAGGAGCAGGAGTGAGGTGTGGGCTGCAGTAGATGATCGGATGGAGGAGTTGATCAGACAGCTGAAGACGTGTGATGGAGTTGAGCAGCGTGTGTGTGTTCTGGAGGGATTAATCACCATCCTGCGTCTCACCGCCGTCTGCTCCAGGTGACTCACAAACAGACACACACCCACATACCTGTCTTTCTGCCTGTCGAACTGTTTACGGTGGTTCTTTCTGACTCGTTATTTGATGGAGACACTCAAATTTACAGCCTGGAGTTCAGTGTGAAAGATGAAGGAATCTCTGGAGCTCAGAGCTGAAAAGATCAAATAAAATTAATCCCTCAGAATAATCATATTCATATTTTACACTGTGATATTAACGTACACCTTTTTTAAAACACGTTTATTAAACTAAGGATGCACAAACTTTTGCATGTAACTTCATCCGTCCTGCCCCTCCCCTTCCCGGATCAGTGAATGTGTGTTGAACTCTGGAGAGAAAAACACGCACGCTTGGACACTGGTGTGGTTGAAGTCGAGGACGTTGTCTCAGGTGGTGGAGGTGTGTCTGTCACTCGTGGCTGACACCGCCGATGACGAGGATATGAGTCGGATGGTGGAGCGAACGCTCCGTGTCCTGGACGCCATCGTCTACATGAGCAGTGAGTTCAGACTGATTTCCATAATCGGTTACATCATGTTTATAAAAAGAATTAAAAATATTATCAACCAAGACTTTACACACTGGGTACCTGAAGGGTGACATCATCACTGTGCATTCTCAGTTAACAGTCAGACTGACCTCGGGAGTGTGTATCGGAGTGTGTGTGCATTGTTTTCGATTCCATGGGTGAACTCACACTCGTCTGTCTCGGCCTATCAGTCTGCTTCGTTTCCTGCTAATCTGATTGGACTGTCGAAAAAACTTGTTTCTGCTTACTGTAAGACACACACACACATGTACACACTTCCATAAACATACATCATGATGATTCAAAATATATAATAATGGTGTGTGTGTGTGTGTGTGTGTGTGTGTGTGTGTGTGTGTAGCTGTGGAGACTCGAAGACGCTGTGTGTTCCTCCTCTCTCTCCTCCCCCAGCAGATAAGTGCGGATTGGCGAGTGTGTGTTTATCAGTGTGCACTTCAGAGTGAGAGTGAGACAGAGCGCCTCAGTGCAGTCAGGGGACTTCCTCTACTCCTCCATCAACTCGGGATTAAACCATACAGCGTCCTGCACACACCTCTGATGTACACACACGCACTCACTCTCACACCTACCTTACTCTGTCTCAGTATCATCTGAACTATAACATTTCTCTCTCTCTCTCTCTCTCTCTCTCTCTCTTTCTCTCTCTCTCTCTCTCTCTGTCTCTGTAGGTCCAGGCTTCAGGACGTTTCCCCGTGTGTGAGGACTGCGATGGCGTCCATCAGTTCTCAGTTACTGTGTTGTATGAGTGAAGGTTCTCGGTTCCGTTTGCTCCCTGAGAATTTGTGTTCCCTCTCAGAGTTCCTCTGTTCTCGCATCACTCTGTCCGACTCTCACTCCGTCCGTCTGTCCTCCACTGGAGCGTCCATTCTTGCGCCATTTCTCACCCTGCTCAAACCCAGTGAGGAGCCTGAGGTGAAACGAGGTCAGTCTTGCTCCTGCTCTTTCTCCTCCCCTTTAACTTGGTAATGTTTAATAATGAAACATTTTTTTCCTTGTTGTGTAGCGTTTATAGAGAACATCAGCCACGTGTGTAAGCATGTGGACGTGAGCAGCAGTGACCACGATACTCAGTCTCTCCTGGTGGCGCTGGTTCATCTGATCGAGGATCCACATCAGGACGTTCGGCTGTGCTTCAGCCAGAACATCAGGAGTCTGCTGGAGCACTGGAACGGAGAAGCTTTCCTCAAAGAGGTGGCGCACCAAACCTGTTTAATTTTTATCTGCCCTGGCCTTTACCATCACCTGCCCTGGATTTTACCATCACCTGCCCTGACCCTCACTCTCACCTGCACCCACTTCACCTTCAACTGCTCTGACCCTCAGATACAACTGCCCTGTCCTTCAGCAATGTGTGTGTCTGCATGTTGTTGTTGTTGTTATTGTTAATAAAATGAAGGATGTTTACTGAGATTTTGTCTCTAACACAGCTGCTCGTGTCCCGGCTGAAGGAGGCTTTTACAAACGCAAAAACTTCCAGAAACAACCACCTGAAACACACACTCATCCTCACCACAGGGGAGATCGGCAGGTACACACACACACACACACACACACACTCTGTTCTTGAAGTTTAAACATAATCGTAAACACTGTGTTTGTTTGTGTGTGTGTGTGTGTGTGTGTGTGTGTGTGTGTGTGTATTCCAGGGCAGCTGAAGGAAGTCTGGTTTCGTTCTCTTTGCTGCGTCTGCTCCACTGTTTACTCTCGAAATCCTCTCAGGTGTCAGTCGTGGCTCACACGGAGATTCAGGCTCTTGCCTCTGCCAGGAACCTCAAACTGCAGAGCTTCTTCAATCAGTACAGGAACCCTGTGTGTCAGGTGATTATATGTATATATGGATGTTTTTTAACCTGTATGCCAGGTTGGATCTCACCCCATTATGTAAACACACTCATGCGAGCAGGTTTGTGTACTCTCAGTATTTATTTGAACTCACATTACTGGAACCAGGGCTCATTTTTTAGTTCCTGTTGAATAGGACCCATCTGGGGGTGGAGTTGTCAGTATTATTGTTGTTGTTGTTGATACAGACTGTGTGTGTTTTTAGTTTCTGGTGGAGTCCTTGCATTCCCGCCACATGATGGCGCTGCGCTGTACCCCTGATCAGAGTAACGAGGCCCTGCAGGAGGAGGCGGCGAACCAGAGAGAACTCGCCCTCGATATCCTCTCACACGTTGCTCACGCTTTCAACTTCCCCGACCTCAACCGCTTCCTAAATGTGAGCTCCAACCCCAAAACTGTTATTAAGATAACTGCATAACTATTAGCATTATGCTAATCATTAAATTCTATTTTTTTTTGTGTAGTAATCTTTTTATCTTAAATTATACCTTTTAAAATATTAGCCATGAGTTTTAAGTTTAGTATTAAACGATTTAACTGTAATTTTATTTTTGGTTTTTAGTTCAGAATTAATTTAGTGATTAATAATAATAGAAACGTAGAAATAAACATCTTCCTGGGGTTTTTTTTTTTGTTTTTTTTTTGTTTTTTTTTTTCCTTTTTAAAACCTGTCCTGTCCAGCATCATAGCAAGCTGAATGGCAGTCTGGTTGCAGTGTTGTGCCGAACAAATTTGCTTTTCCAAGGGGAGGTTTATGGGTATAAGTCTCCTC
>JBCNYH010000013.1:13640968-13660388 GCA_039654325.1 Tandanus tandanus
AAAAAGGCGGGTGGTAGCATCGCATGTCACGGAGGGGGCATGTGCTTGCTTACGCCCCTCCCTGGTCGGTGGTGGTCCTGTGATAAGGAAGGCAAAAGGTTGATGGGTGGGAATTGGATATGACTAAATTAGGGAGAAAAATGGGGGGAAATCCAAAAAAAAAATTTATAAAATATTTACAAAATTTGTCCCATAAACCTAGCCCTTTTATTAGACTGGCACTTCTTTCCAACTTCAGTACCTAAGTAAAATTTAATGCTAATATGGCTACATAAACAGCCAAAAACTGAATGAAAATCTAAATCCTAAATAGCTACCAGGTGGAAATCAGGTGGAGAACACTGCAACAGTAAAATTCCCCACTATTTCATGTGCATTATTTCAAGGATCTAATGGCTTTTTCAGAGAAAATATTGGTTAAATCTTAAGTCTTTACCTCAGAACCCAAGTTTAGTCTAAGGTTTTTAAGCCTTTAAGTGAAATTCTAATTCAACAAAATCTACATAAGGAGTAAATGGGAATGTATGTGTATTCAGTGTGTTCTCTAATTTCTATACATTCATCTATCCATCCATTTGGCAAACCGCTTAATCCTAAGGTTGCGGGGAGGCTGGAGCGTATCTCAGCCGAATCTGGAGAATTTGGGGTGCACCCTGAACAGGTCACCAGACCATCGCAGGGCCAATACACAAACCATTCACACTCACACGTAAGTGAAATTTGGAACTAAATTGGAACCGTATAATAGAGTACCCAGGGGAAACCTTCGCAAGCATGAGGAGAGCATGCAAACTTTGCATTGAAACGCCCTCGCTATGCCCAGGACTCAAACCGAGGTCCTCATTGCTGTAAGGCAGACGTGCCACTAGACCACCGTGCCACCCAAAAATAGATTCAGGTCACTTGTAATTGTTTAATTTTTAAAGAAAGTAAAAAAAAGTAGGCTTCCAGAACTGACTCAGCATATGCATATAGGCAAAAAGCCATAAGAATTCCAAACTGACCATTCTCATTCATATCACATGGCAACAACTCTGTGTCTGATTTAGGACCACATATGAAAGTGATTCAAATCAGATTTGAAAAGATCCACTGTTCTGTGTTCCATTCAGTCACTACAAGAACAGTCCCAGATATTTTTTATCATATCTCATACCTCACCCTAGACACAGACGCTCTGATATGTTAGACATCACATTGTCCAAATCTCCAATTTTTTTATCACATAAATTGGAGTGGAAAGAGAAGGTCAGCCAATAGTTATGTCACTGTTAAAAATACCTTTACGATCACACATTTTTCAACTAACCTCTTCAATTAACAGGATAAACAGTAGTATTTTATATAAATCTGTTTGCAGTTTTAAAATATTTTGATATTAGTTTGCAATACTTTTTAACTTCTGAAACAATCAGCAACTTCTGAAACTCCCAGTGCTGAAACAATCAGCAAATCCAGAGGAAACTGCACTCTTGTAACTATCTTTTCTATTAAATTCACTGTAGCCGAATCATTTATAGGAGTTACTAATTACTATCCTTTAGATAAGATAAATACCTGAATATAAAGTAGAAAGTTTAATGACATAGTGTTTCTGCGGTGTTGCATCAGAACCCATTCATACAGTGGAAACCCCAAGCCGAGAAGAGCTCCTTGATACTGAATCCGAGTAGAACACTGAAAGTGCCGTCAGTCTCAACAATCCTTTTAATCTCTCATCAATCATGTGGAAGTGGTGCAGGGGCCCCTGATGCTATTACCGTCTTGGAGAAAATTGCTATTCGTGTGAGGAGACAAGCCTGCATTTGGCATTGAAAAGTATCCAAGGTTCAGTAGGGGAAATGACAAGCTTGAGTGAGCAATCACAGAAACAAATCACTCAGCAAGTGAAACACAAGCCCAGTAAGTAAACAAATGAGAAAATTATGCTGTCTTACTAATTACCAGATGTGGTTATGGCTATCTAATGGATGTGTCTGTGCATGACTTGAGATTCATGAGTGCATTTTGCCATTTTATGGCACCTCTGACTCAGTTATCCAGATGTGATATGCTGGATGGCTTTGGTTTGACTAAATGTGTGCATGTCTATGAACTTTCTTCTCTTCATATCTTCAAAAAGGTGCAGTCCATATTCAAAAGATACAACATTCAGGAGCTTGCTGTAATGTAATGTTTGCTAATAAATGAACTTATTTAGCCTCATTTTTGCATTTGCCTGACCATTTAATCCTACTATTAGGAGTGCCAGGAGGCTGGTGTCAATCTCAGCCGACACTGGGTGAAGGATGGGAACACCCTGAACAGCTCACCAGATCATTGCCGGACAAGACACACGCATCCATTAATACTCACATGAACACATAGGGCAATTTGGAACAGCCAATAAGCCTGATGTGCATGTCATTGGACTGTGAGAGAAAACCGGAGTACAGAGGGGAAACCCACACAAGCACAGGGAGAACATGCAAGCTCCACACAGAAAAGCCCAAGCTAGGGATTTGAACCCAGGACCTTCTTGCTGTGAGGCGAATGTGCTAAACACTATGCCACCATGCCGCCCATATTAGCCATGAATGGAATAAAATCAGTTTATGTTCCGTTTAGTTAAAACTGGCCAGGGGATTGAACCTTGATTTTTTTATAGTCATGAAATATAGAATGTTAGTTAGAAGACTTTTACAACTGAATATAAAAATCTGATTAGGTTGCACATTCGATATTAACATTCACAGGAGTTGATTCAATTGGTCCACTATCCAAGGATTAAAAAAACATTATGCCGAGTGTATAATGCTTGAATCAAAATAAAAGATACTCACAGCTTGTCACTTAGAGCAGGTGTCATCATCATCTTTAAAATGGAAAATAAACCATAAAAATATTGTTTTAGTTTGTTTTTCTTTTGTATCCATGTAGCATATACTAAACTCTGAATGAGTAGTCTTAAATAATATTCAAAAATATTAAGAAAAGCAAAATAAAATTATATTTTTAAAGTTAATTTTCAAATAGTTTAACCATTACAGAGAAAAGCCAGGTGAGTACATAATGCCATCTGTTATTTTTGTGTTCATTTGTGTGTTCGTTTTTGTTTTTATATAGTTTTTTTCTAAAAGACTCAGAGATGCTTGCGCATGGGCTTGGAGCTCAGGTGTCTGTCATTATTTCAAAGATTTCAAAAATAAACCATTAAAATCCTTTTTTAGTTCTTTGTTCCCAGGCAGTATATACTAAAACAATTATTCACCTCAGGCTCAGTGGATGTTGCTAAACTGAATAGTCCAGGACATCCACCTCGGCTTTGCCAAATAATTTATAATACGGACAAATCAGAGTTTGGAGTATGTAGAATCCTTAAATTGACATACATGATATTCACAAACCTTTTGCTGTATATATTTTTTTATTTTGTTAATTGAATAATGTATTACAATCATAGTGTAATGTATATACACTCAACACACTGTCTCTATGCATGTATAATTGTAACTGGTGCATTCAGTTATAGTGTTACAAAAACACAATACAAACTGAATAGAAATAAATCACACTTAAATATCCATCATCATCATCATCATCATGATACTGGTCCTGTGTTTTGGTCTTGTGAGCTGTTCAGGGTGTACCCCGCCTTCACCCAAAGTCGGCAGAGATGGGCGCCAGCCTCCCCGCAACCCTAATTAGAATTAAGCGGTTCAGAAAATGAATAAATGAATGAATGAAAATGAAATAAAATAATATAATAATAATAATAATAATAATAATAATCATCATCATCATCATCATCATCATAATCATAACAATAATAATAATAATAATAATAATAATAATAATTTGTGCCTGAAACATTGAGTCTAAATAAAATGAGAATGTGTATCTTTTGTAGATCATTTTGTCTGAGAATTATCTTATGTTGTAATAAAGCACACCATGAGCACTGAAAGTGTTTTGGTTTTAGGGAAAATTATATGTGTTGAGACACTCATACCATCCTACACATAAAGACCTATTGTATCGCTCCCTCTACTCATTAGTTTTGCAATTAAAACCAGATATTAAAGATTAATCTTGGCTCAGTAAAAGTTTCCGGTGAAATCTGTTTTGTACTGGTGGAAAATGTCCCCCTTTTCCCAATGAGTTTTACGATGATTAAGTTTGATTATCTCATTAATGAAGAGAGAGAAAGAGAGACAATACAGGCAAGCCAACACTAATTAAGTGTTTTATGGTGCATGTAATGTAGGTCTCTTAACGCACCTTGTCTAAAAATAAGATACATCATGCTTGTATTCAGCAGAAAGTCAATGAAACATATCAAGTAGCCCAAAACAAATGACTGAAAATATGAGTAATGATGCAATTATCTTTCTTTAGGAGACATGCATTGGTGTAGTCCCAATTTAATAATAAAATATAAATAAGCACTCTGTTGGGTGGCACTGTGGCGTAGTGGTTAACACATCCGTCTCACAGCAAAAAAAGTCCTGGGTTCAGCCATTTCTGTGTAGAGTTTGCATGTTCTTCCCGTGCGTGTGGGTTTCCTCCAAGTAATTTGGTTTCCTCCCACAGTCCAAGGACATGCACATTAGGCTAAATGCCTGTTTCAAATTTTCTTTAGGTGACTGCCTTTGCCCAGTGTCAGCTGAGATGTGACCTTAGTAGGATTAAGCCGTTCTGCAAATAGAGTGAGTAATCAATGATAAATGCCTTTGCTTGTATGTTTATAAAAATTGTTCAATAAGGTCTGTCCTGACAGATTTTGAGTAAATGATTCCTGGTCATATCATAAATCCCAGGATCACTGGGCACACAACGTTGTACTATATCCTTGTTGGAACACTAATCCAACGCAGGCCACACCATGCACACATAAATTCACACCTATAGGAAATCCACAGTAGCCAATTAAGTGAGGGGAATGTTTTTGGGAGTTGGGAGGAAACCAGAGAACGTGTATGAAACTCATACAAAACATTGGGAATGCTGAACAGACCATAATCTGAGTATAGGAACCCTGGATCTGTGACTAGAACCCACTACAATACCCATGACACATGATACTTTTATATTCTAAAATAAAATAAATCCATGAAGAAAGTCTGTGTCAGTTTAAATGTTATGGAAGAAATATGTTAAATCAGTGTGTTATATCTTTCTAATCACCCCAGAAACAATAAAATGGGCTCTATAAAGCCCAGATCTTTTTGGATGAACTCAAGTGGCTTGTTTGAAACAATTACTGTATTTTATTTGAGCAGTACTTCCCTGATCTGCTTGTGTAAGTGAATGCTGGGTTTCCATGGGGATGTCGTTTCTATACAGTTAAATAGACTGATACTGTGCAACTGTTATTTCTTAACTCTCCTGCAAACCTTTCTCACAGGTCCACTCACACAACCATGATCACAGATGAGTGGCACAGCAGGGTGCCCTCAGTAGGATATTCAGAGCCTGCCTTGTACTGACCAGGCAGTTTTTGCTGCTGTCTATAAGGATTCTACCAGAACCTTAATCCTGTGTATGATTTGAATGTAAAAACACTAGTATTACGGTGTGAGTTTAGAATTGGAATGATCCAAGGGAAGTTAAGGTTTACTGACTGCTTCTTGTGGATTAAAGAGCAGGATACATGTTAAGCAGTGTTCTATGGGGTGTCTACATGACTATCAAAAGTGGATCAATACAACTCTTAAGTTAAATATGAGCATGTCAGGGTGGATAAAGAAGAAAACTGTCTACTGTACAACTTTATGAAAGTTGCATTCTTTGTATATTAAAATTATCAAAACGCTTCTGCTGACTTGATCGATGCAAGGTGATGCAGAATGATGGGAAAGCTTTCCAACTTACACTATCTGCACTTATACGTCAAACAGACAGTATTGCCACATATCTCAGTATACAATTAAACTCATTCAGACAGACAGTAGAACTGCTGCTGTTGAAAAATTGCAAATATTGGTACTGATTTCCAAGCATTAGATAAAGAAGAAGATAAGCTTGAGGCAAAAGAAAAGTTTGTAGCACTTTTAGAAGTTGTTATGTCAAGATAAAGGATTTTTAATGTATAAAACTACAAAGTTCTAGTCAGTTTAAATATAGCTTTATATCCATTCAGCGATGGACAAATATTTGCCCAGCAGCTAAGATATCGGTTGCTGATTGATCAAAAAGAAATTAAAATCCAACTTCATTAGAGAATTTTGCTAAACTTTCTCCCCCATATTATATGTATAATTAAATATAATCATTTTAGCACTAAGACAAAACATTTCTGTCTGGATGAGAGAGCTCTCTTTCCCTCAAGTGCATGATCTCACTGAATGGTTTGATGAGGATAAAAATTATATGAATCATACTCTATGCACCAGAGCTCAGCATATGTGGAGGAGTTTTTGAAGAAGCTAAGACATCACTCTCTAGGTGAATATAAATAAAAGATATAATAGAAGTGCCGTGTGCAGCTTTCCAGGTCCAGAAACTTGTAGAATTTCTGCCAGCATACACTGGAGCACCTAAAATTCTTTACACATTACTTTATGATATGTTCATGCATTTTTGCCAGTCACCTGACCCTATAGCTGTTCATCATTTTGAGTATTGCCTATGGCTTTTTAGTTCTTTTTATTTTTTATTCTATTATTATTATTATTATTATTATTATTATTATTATAATTATTATTATTCATTCATTCATTCATTCATTTTCTAAGCCGCTTAATCCTAATTAGGGTCGTCTGGAGGCTATCGCCCATCTCAGCTGACTCTGACTAAAGGCAGGGTACAACCTGAACAGCTTGCCAGGCCACTGCAGGGCCAACACACATACAACCATTCACACTCACTCTCACACCTAGGGTCAAATCGGAAACAGCCAATCAGTCTACTGTGCTTAATTTTGAACAGTGGGAGGAAACAAGCATGTATTATTACCCAGCACTCCCTACAGCCTTTAAACATGGCTGCTTTGGACTCCATTTCCCGGCACAACACACATATGCACACGCACTGCTCACAGACACCTGATTATTGATTTGTTGTACCTGTTCACAGTCTTCCCTGCACATATTTTAAGTTTTTTTTTAAGTATATGCACTCTGTGCTGCATTTTTAGAAAAGCCTTTTGTTCACTCCCTTGATTTAGGTTTCTGCCTTAATTTAGGTATCTGATAGTTTTTGGTTTTTGCTCTTGCCCTAGTCTCTGATACTGTGTTTGTCCCTTACTTGAATCTTGTCCATTTTTCTGCTCTGATATTGTCCAGTGTTTTGGCTCCGTTTGTCCTGCTTCCTGAATAAACTACTGACTACTTTTTTTACTACTTTTACATCTGTCTGCAGTCTACTTGCATAAAACATTGGAGAGTATTTGAATTAAAATGTTCATTTCCCACACCTAAGAAAGCTTTTTTTTGTTGTTGCTTAAAATTTGATTTAAAAAAAATAAATAAATAAAAATAAACAGTGCAAAAACCATGCTTTGCTACAAACGATTTTTCATTTCAAAACGTGACTTCAAAAACACTGTGAACACTTTGAGGATGTTTAATAATTGATGTAATTTTATGCACTTATACAAAAGTAAATGTGCTTTATGAGGTTTATCAAGGAATTTACTGAATGCAGTGAGAAAGTTGGCATTTTTTAGCAGGAAACAAGTTTTTCAGGGATATACCTCATGACATGATTGCACAAAGTGGATGGATTCAATGCTTTCTTCAAGGTAGTTTCATAATAATGCAGTGGTTGTTAGTGGACAAAACTACTGAAATAATCTACTGAGCTTTTAAATTATTATGATATTTTATTATGATTTACTATGACTTACGAGTTAATATGGTATAATTAGAACTTTCCCCAAAATGTTTTAAATATTGTGATTTTACTTGCATGGTAGTTTATTTGTTCAGTAATGCCATTTCCAGACTAAGTCGCTACAAATGTCAATTAATATCTAAATCATAATGCACTAGACCATATAACATATAGCCACTGATATGATCTAAGCATAACTTGGATTTCACTGAGTCAGACTTCATGCATAGGGTATGTCTATACAATGCCGTAACACACAAATAAGATCTTTCACTGTATTTCTTTCATTACACGTCCTGACTGTGGTGCATCATTCATTACAGTGGGAAGGCTAAAGTAAATTTGGTGCGCATTTCTCTCTCATTCACTTTTTCACACTGCCTGGTTTTATTAATCACAGATAGTCAGGCTTGCTAGGCTCTCTTGTGCATTAGGGTGTGTAGGCGCACATGTGGGTGTCCTGATAATGAGCCTGAACTCGTCTTCCTGTTGCCTGTGTCAACTAAGGGGCTCCAAATCCCATGGCGACACCATCACAATCCCAGCTCAGACCGACTGTTTTCCATTTGAAAGAATATTTAACTTTTCACTCATCTATTCACAGCCACTGAGAACCCTAAGCCTTGCCCAGATTAGTTGCCTGTGGAGAATAGAGAGAATTGAAGGCACACACATACCACCTCCTGGCCTCTGCCTTGTTCTCAGGGTAACCAAACACACTTGGTTGGATAGGGATCCTTGAACATTCTTATGCCTTGTGGACAAGTGAGGAAGGGGAGAAAGTGCTTGACACAGGCAAGAGTTTTGGGGCAGACCTCATTTAAATGCTGTGACCCCAACAAAGAAAATGTCAGGTGGGACAACATGAAGGTTCTGTCTCTGCCTAATCTTCAAAACCCTGGTGTCAGAGGTTTCAGCAGGGGTTGCAGAGAAACACAACCTGAGATTTCCTCTGTAAACTCAGTCAAGTATAATTCCGAGATGATGATCTCAGATGGAGCCGTTTGAAGTGAACTTAATGCGAGGTAGAGATTAAGCAGTTCAGGTACTTGATCTATGAGCCAAACTAATTACCCAGTCAAACATGAGCACAGTAAGAGCTTAATTAACAGGTCTTCAAAATGGTGTTGTATTTTTAAAGGTTACCTTGCAATTTGACGAATAATCACCTTATTCCCACTAAAACTTTTTACTTTCTAGATCTCAAATATTTTCAACCCATATACTCTGCCCATCCAAAAAAATTCATGCATACACTAATATGTGGTCCCTCTTTTAGCCTTACTTACAGCACATAATCATCATGCCAACATTTATTTCCACCCAGTGTTGGGTTCATTTTTCACCGACATCTTGAATTTATGAGGGAAAAATTTAACCACTACATAAAGTCTTCTCCAGCACATCCCAAAAATGTTCGATAGAGTTAAGGCCAGGACCCTGGTGTGCCAATACATAAGTGAAAATGACTCCTCATGCTCCCTGAACCACTCTTCACTATTTGAGTCCCCATTTTATATCCATGCTATCAGGGAAGAAAACGACCATTGATGTGATTACCTGCTCATTCAGTACATCCAGAACATCAGCTGACTTCATTTTACAGCCACATTAATGTTGCTGAGCCTCGACCGGACCAACTGGAGCAACAATGCCATGGAGGTTGCATGCTGTGATCAAGGCTAAATGCACTCCGTAAAAATATTAAAGTGTGCAATTTTTTTTTCTTTTTCTTTTTTTTTTTTTTTGCATGGACAGTGTATTATTTATATTTAACATTTCGGGAGGCAGAAAACACAATTCTGAGCAACATGACCTGTAGGTGACGAACACCACCAGGAGACTGAAAAGGCTGCGTGATCTTTTTACAACAAGATCACATTTTATAGGGTAATTGCATTCATTATATTTATGGGTGGGTGGCACCTTGGCATAGTGGTTAGCACATCCACCTCACAGCAAGAAAACTGGGTTTGAGTCCTGGGCTTGGTGAATGTGTTTCTTTGTGGAGTTTGCATGTTTTTCCTTTGTTTGTGTGGGATTCCTCTGAGTACACCGGTTTCCTCCCACAGTCCAAAGACATGCACCTTTAGGATAACTGCCTGTTCCAAATTGCTCCTCGGTGTGAGTGTGAGTGGAAATGCTTCAGTCGCTTTGAATAAATTAAAAGAAGAAGAAAAAGAAAGCCTGCATCATGTGCAAAACAAGAGCATAAACCACATGACCAAAAGTATGTGGACACCTCAATACCAAACCCATATGTGGCTCTTGCTCTAATCGAACATTTAATCTAAACACTAGTGAACACTACTCTAGAAGCCATATATGTTATTGGAGCTTATAGAGGTCCAAATATGGCCATCTCAATTCATAATATCTACTCATACCATTATAAGATTGCATACCTCAGCAGCCTAGATACTCTAGTCAACTACACATCAGGACATACCTGAACTGCTGTTGTAATTTTTCTCCGTCGCCTGTGATCATGAATTTCTCGCAAAGATCTCTTTTGAGTGCACTTTAAAATGCTTGGCTTAGTGTGCCTTTCACCTGTATAATAAAGACTAAAACACCTGTTTACATGCTTTGTGTATGTGTGTACTTAGTAGGTTTGCTTATAGTTTGATTCTCCTGTTTGTGCTGCATCTTGGCAGAACTGGTTTTAAACCTGATGTGGACCTGGGAGATCAGATTGGTTCTGATCTGAGTAAATGAAGAATTACTCTCTGCACATTCTACCTTTGTCTGCACTTGATTTACATACAGTGTATCGGTTGCTGTGTCAACATCTCAATCTCAAGTGCAAAATTAAGACATGCTTTTTTGGCATTAAAATAGTGGCACAACTAGCAGCAACTTGACTTTTGCAAACTATAGTAAATAACATTGCATGATTCATTGAAATACTTTGCAGTCACAAATGTTGGACCCTGAAAAGGAAACACAAATACACATGCAGTGATGTCTACAACATGAAATGTACCTTTAAATTGATTTAAAACATAGGATGTGATATTCTTTAGTTAATTAAAACATAAACATTGCGTAATAGCTTCAGTTTAAAAGAAACAGTGGGTGGTAGTGGTCCTTTATTTTAAATTGGCCCACATAACACCATATGTCACTAATTAGTTTCTTATAACATCACACTTATTACCTTACGCACTATTTTCCTTATTTAATAAGTGCAAATTGTTTGTCTCTTTCAGTTCAGAACAGTGAGGCATGTTTGTTATGGGTTCTGTGCTTAGGAACAATCAATATTTACTTGAAAGAGGGGAGAACTTGGACAAAACTCAAAAATTGGACTTTATTAAGCTCTGAAAAAAGTTTAAAAGGCTACCATCATGTTGTGTGCTTTGTTAGATTCATTTATTAAATAAGTAATTGCTTTGAATGATATCTTCTTTTGAGCTCTGTGTTTCAGCTGTGAAGACTGAATTTGTTGTTTAAATGAAAAAAAAAAAAAAGATAAACCACATAAAAGACAACAGGGATGTCTATGAATGTCATTGATATGATAAAGAGATTTTAAATGAATGTCCTAAAAAAAAGAAAAGAATAAAACCTCTGATGTACTAATAAGACATCAAACAGGCCGACCAAGGAAAGTTGATTACTTTTATTGATGAAGTTGATTTAGAAGAGCTGTGAATAAAAAACCCCCAGAACAACAGCCAGTGACATCAACAACCTCAACACCACAATGGTGTAAGTATCACAAGTCATTATTCAAAGAAGACTCTGAGAGCAGAGATATAGAGTCACACCACAGGATGCAAGTCACTCGTCAGCAGTAAGAATTAGAAGGTCAGATCTGTATTTGCAGTGAAATATAAAAATGAGTCACGAACGTTCCGACCCATATTAACTAAAGTGATGGAAAGGTCAAAGTTAGAATACTTAGATAGAAAGGATGATCCAAAACATACAAGTCCATCAGTCAAGCAAGACAGAGTTAGTTTCATGGCTTAGGCTTGCACAGTCAGTTCTGACAGTCGGGCTTCCGAATATTTATTGGAAATATACTGTACCTCATGATGGTAGCAGCAGAATGTATTCAGAAGTCTACAGAAACATTATGTCTGCCAAGTTATATAAAAATGAATCCAATATAATTAGGAGGAACTTCATCATGCAGCAAGACAATGACCCACAACACACTGCCAACACATAAAAAAACTTTCTCAGGAGAGAATTTGGGAAGGATTTAGAGTGGCCAAGTCAATCAAAAGACCTTAATCCAAGTGAGCATGCATTTCAGTTCCTGTAGAAAGTACCCTTCAACCCCCAAGAAAAAATAAAAAATAAACTAGAAAAGCACTCAGAGAGCGCAGACCTCCGCCAAGGCCACCAAAAACCTTTTTCCTATTATAATCTGGATCACTGCCAAATTCTAATCAATTGTTCCTTGTATCATTTCCCAGCTATCCTGAAATTTTCATCAAAATCCGTGAAGAACTTTTTGAGTAATGTTGCTAACAGACAGACAGACAAACAAACAAACAAACAAACCAAGAGAAAAACAAAAAAATTCAAAAAATTAAAACTTCCCTGCATTCAGACAATAATCTGGATCCCTGGCAAAATTTAATCAATTGTTCCTTGTATCATTTCTGACATATACTGAAAATTTCATTAAAATCCGTTGATAACTTTTTGAGTAATCTTGCTAACAGACAGACAACGAACTAACCAGCGCTGGTGAAAACATAACCTCCTTGGTGGAGGTAAAACAAAAAATAAAATAAAATAAATAATGAATGAATGAATGAATGGATGGATGTATAAATAATTAAATGCATTTTTAAAATTAAAATAAATAAATAAATAAATATTCCTTCCACCTCCCCAGTTGAGGTGAGCAGCTCGACTAAACAGTGTTTGTGGAGTACTGCTTCCCCCTCCTGAGGTGTCGGATGGTGGTCCAGAACCTTTTCGAGGCCAACCGATAGTCTTTTTCCAGGCCCTCACCGGACTCCTCCCATACCCGAGACTCTGCACCGGTGACAGCCTGGGCTGCAGCACGTTAGGCCTGTCAATACCCGTCTGCTGCCTTGGGAGTCCCACAGGCCAAAAGGACCCAATAGGCCTCCTTCTTCAGCTTGATGGCCCCCCTCACCACAGGTGTCCACCACCTGGTTCGGGGTTTGCCCTCACGACAGGCACCGATATCCTTCTGGCCCCAGCTCCGGGCTGCCACCTCAATAATGGAGACATGGAACATGGCCCATTTGGACTCTATGTCCCTGGCTTGGGATGTGGTTGTAGCTCTGCCGGAGGTGGGAGTTGAAGGCCCTTCTGACAGAAGACTCCGCCAAATGTTCCCAGGAGACCCTGCCTACACGCTTGGGTATCCCAGGTCTTTAGGGTGGCTTCCCCCACTGTCTGAGCCAGCTCACCACCAGGTGGTGATCGGTTGACAGCTCAGCTCCTCTCTTCACCCGAGTTTCCAGAACATGCAGCCGCAAGTCCGATGACACGACTACAAAGTCAATCATCGAACTGCAGCCCAGGGTCTCCTGGTGCCAAGTGCACTTATGGACTCCCTTATGTTCAAACATTGTGTTCATGGTGGACAAACCATGATGAGCACAGAAGTCCAACAACAAAAAACCATTCAGGTTCAGATTGGACAGGCCATACCTACCAATCACACCCTTCCAGGTCACACTGTCATTGCCCACATGGGCGTTGAAGTCTCCCAGTATGACGAGGGAGTCCCCAGGGGGAGGTGGAGGGAGGCTACCCTTTCATCAACCAGGGAGAACCCCAACATGTGGGCACCGAGAGGGGGGCAACAAGGATGCCCACACTGGCGCGCTGCCTCTCCCCATGAGCAACTCCAGAATGAAACAAGGTCCAGCCCGCCTCAAGATGCGTGGTTCCAGAGCCCAAGCTATGTGTCGAGGTGAGCCCGACTATATCCAGTCGGTATCTCTCAACATCGCACATCAGCTCAGGCTCCTTCCCCACCAGAGAGGTGACATTCCATGTCCCAAAAGCCAGAGTCAGTAGCCGAGGATCGGTCTGGCAGAACCCACGCCTTCGGCTGCCACTAAGCTCACACTGCACCCGACCCCTATAGCCCCTCCCACAGGTGGTGGGTCCATGGGAGGGCGGACCCATGTCTCCTCTGTCAGAAGCCCGACCACCAGGCACGTGCCTTTGATCCCCTCCCCCAGGCCTGGCTCCGGGGGGACCCCGGTAACCCACAACCGGGCAAGGGAAACTGTGTGCTTGAAATAATACTGCTCATGGAGGTCTTCTGAACCGTGCTTAGTCTGAACCTTCAGCGACTATCCTTCCAGTACTTGGACCTTACAACTATCATGGAATCACACTCCTCAGCCTACCCAGGAAAGTCTATTCAGGAGTACTGGAAAGAAGGATCATACCGATGGTTGAACCTCGAATTCATGAGGAACAATGTGGTTTTCATCCTGGCCGCATATCGCTTGACCAGCTCTACACAATCTACAGGATCCTGGAGGGGGCATCGGAGTTTGCCCAACCTGTCCACATGTGCTTTGTGGACATGGAGAAGGCTTGCTATGGGCCGTTCGGTCTTGCCAAAGCCAGAGTTTGGTCTGCATTGTAACGACATGTCAAATTCATTTCCAGTCTAGGTTGGACTCCGCCAAGGCTGTCCTTTGTCACCAGTTCTGTTCATAATATTTATGGATAGAATTTCTAGGTGCAGCCAAGGCGATGAGGAGTTCTGGTTTGGTGGCCATAGGATCTCGTCTCTGCTTTTTGTGGATGATGTTTCCTTTTGGCTTCATCGAGCTGGAACCTCCAGCTCTCGGTGGAGCGATTCACAGCTGAGTGTGAAGCGACCGGAATGAGAGTCAGCACCTCCAAGTCTGAGGCCATGATTCTCAGCCAGAAAAGGGTGGAATGCACCCTCCGGGTCTGGAATGAGGTCCACATGCCCCAAGTGGAGGAGTTTAGGTATCTCGGGGTCTTGTTCACAAGTGAGGGAAGGATGAAAAGGGTGAGATCGACTGGCTGATCGGTGCTGCCTCTGCTGTAAAGTGGAGCTTGTACCGGTCCCCCCGGAAGAGCTGGAGGAAGTGGCTGGGAAGAAGGACGTCTGGACCTCACTGCTTAGGCTGCTGCCCCCGTGACCTGACCCCAGAACAAGAAGAAGAAGAAGATGAAGATGAAATGAATAAATAAACAAACCTAAAAGAAGCTACAGTACAAGCAAGGAAAAGCACTGCCAACAATGGGTGCAACAGTCATCAGTTTGATGTGTATATCACAAGCAAAGGATATGCAACCAAATATAACCTACCTATTAAATGAGCACAAGGTTTGTACATTAAAATCTCAGCCCGAGGACTTTTCAAAATGAACAACAGCTGAGATTTCTTTGGACAGACCAAGCAAACAAGGTTTATAAGTAGTTTATTATATGGCATTTTAAAATTGTGGCCTTTTTAAATTCACTTCAGGCGCTGGTACTTTTTTCATTCCAACTCATACATTGTGCTATCTCCAAACTGCCTGCTTCTGAACAAGGTGTCTTTATTCAAGTCTGTGAGGCCTTTGAAAGCTTTCAGCTTGTTTCCTTTACAGTGAGGAACAGGACCTTTCCAACAACCAGCGAGCACTCTGTGAGTGTGAATGGTTGTGTGTTTGTTGTCCTGCAAAGGACTGTTGAGCTGTTCAGGGTGTACTCTGCCTTTGTCCAGAGTTGGCCAAGATAGGATCCGGCCTCTCTGTGACCCTAGTAGGGTTAAGCAGTTGGTAAAATGAATGAACAACACACACCTCTTTTTACCTCATGCTGAGCAAGTCTGGACGCTCTTTTTGAAGGAGCTGAACACAAGCAAGCCTTATTTATATGGAGACAGGATGCATATGCTAGATGAGGAGATTATTGTGGATGGGCAACCTAAGAGCCAAACTGAAACAAGGATGTTGTGACAGCCACTGAATGGCTAATGCTCCACATGTTGGCCATGTATGGAAAGAGCTCAAATCCACTTCCTGATCATGATATAAACCTTTTTGAATAAGTGAGAGGTAGCTTTCGGCTTGTTTCTGTTCCTGCAGAATCTGCTAAATATCAAGGCACACTATGCAGATAGCTAAAGGCTAACTTTCTGAGCGATATGGCCCATGCAAGATTTATCGCCTGTGCATCTAAAAATTGGATTGCATGTTATATAATAACACTGATTATCTCATTACAGTGGCACATGCCAAGGAACTTTGATGTATTCAGAAAAGGGTGAAGAGTCAGTTGTCGAAGTCGATGTGTTGGAAGCAGAAAAAATGAGCAAGAGTGACTTTGACAAGGGCCACATTGTGATGGCTAAAAGTATTTTGATGGAATGATAACTAAGCAGTGGTACGTACCTACAACCAGTGATCTGGCAAGGGTTTCATAGGTGCCCAAGGCTCACTAATGCATGTGGGCAAAGAAAGCCAGGTTTGATCCTACAGAAGAGCTACTGTAGCACAAACTGCTGAAATTGGTAATGTTGGTTATGATAGAAAGGGTTCAGAACACAGTGCATTGCAGCTTGCTTTGTATGGGGCTGCCTAGCCTCAGACCAGTCATGTGGTGTTAATGTTATGACTGATCAGTGTACAGTAAGTCTACAGAGGATGCAATTATCACTGTTCTTCACACTTCACTGACACACATTAAACATCAAGAGAGCTTTGTAAAGATGCTCTTCATAGACTTTAGCTCAGATTTCAACATGTCATCTTGGGCAAACCAGTCACTAGAATAATAGAGCTTTCCACATGCATCTGCCACTGGATCAAGGACTTTCTGACTAGGTGTCTAACCGGAATAGTCCATCATTGTTCATCCACCCTTATCCTTCTTGCCCTGCAGGGATGCCTCACTCTTCAGGGGCACAAGACCTCAAAGGGGCCCTGGGCAGTGAGGGCACAAGCAAAATTCTGTGTCGGTTGCCATTTTTCCAACTGTTTCGTCATAACGTGAATGCAACATTGCACAGGGTGGTCAGTCAGGCCCTGACAAGAACTGTAAGGGCAGATCAAAAGTGCATCTTTCAAAAAATGCCAACAGAGACTCCATAAGGGTGTAAAATGTAAAATATATTCCAAATATAGGATACGTTTTCATGTCAGTCAGAAAAATCTCTAATGCTGAATGCTATCAGCGAGGGAATTTCATCATCGGCCGTGTCCACAGTCAAGGTAAAAGTGTGTCAACTTTGCCTGTCTCAAACTGTGAGGGTGAGAAGAGGTCATTTCCCATTTTAAAATGAGTAAAAAATGAGGACTACTGTGTCACAGAGACGGTTTTCTGCACTTTCCCTATTAGTCATTGAGCACGAACATGTTAGGGGTCTGGATTTTGAAGATGTTGTACATTAGTTTGCACTTTCAAAGTCAAGACATAAGGCAGTATGAAATCTGTTTGCTAAATGAAAACAAGCTATAACATGGTTATTACCAGAAAGTGTATAAACATGTTTTTCCCATTATTTTGGATAAAAGCTTGTTTGTTTAGATTATACAGGGTGACCCACTAAAACCTCCCACATTTCGGTAAATGAAAAAAAAATCTTTAAAGATAATCTAATTACTATTTTCACACATGAAATTTCAGTCAATATAGTTTTTATACATCGTGTTTTAAAAATGACATCCTCCAAATGGTGGCTGTCATTGTCTATACATGATTGGCAGTGAGTTCTGAAGGCTGCCATGGCTCGACGGGTCATGCTGGGTAGAACAGGGGCTATATCCTGCTGAACAGCAACCTTACTGGCTTCAAGAATTTGGGGTCGATGAGTATACACTCGTGATAAAAGAAAAAAAATCACAAGGGGCGAGGTTGGGGGAACGGGCTGGTCATCCAACATCACCACGTAACGAGATCACAGATCTGATTGGCTGTTCCAAATTGCCCCTAGATGTGAGTGTGGGTGTGAATGGTTGTATGTGTGTTGGCCCTGCAATGGCCTGGCTAGCTGTTCAGCGTGTACCCCGCCGTTGCCCAGAGTCGGCTGAGATAGGCACCAGCCTTCCTGCGACCCTATTTAGGATTAAGTGGCTTCGAAAATGAATGAATGAATGAATGAAATTGAATGTGTGCAAATAATGAGTTGATTTTACTTTACCCTTCTTTTTTAATTTATCTTTGAAATGTGGGAGGTTTTCTGTGTCACCTTGTAGTTGTTGCTAGATTGTACTGGCATTTACTTTTTTTGGTCTTGTGTGATCATGAGTGAACATTTCTGAATGTTTATGTTGTACCTTAGTGGTCTTGAAATGTGAGGATGACAGGTTGTTTTCTGTTTTTAAATATGTGAGCTGAACTAAAGAGCTAAATGTTACTTTATTTTGCTAGATTAGTCTGGCATCATTATGTTGTCTCTGCACCCTCTCTGTGGCAGCTCTAAATAAGTTATTGTGTTAAGGAAGTATCAAGTGTAATGAAATAAATAGTGACTGTTTTGACAGTGTTGTCCATTTAATCTGTTTATTTTAGGTAGAAAAGTAGGTCTAGTTATAGTGTAATGTGATAGTGTTTTTACTAATATCTATAATTAATTCAAAAATGAACAAGGATGTTTGCAGGCACCACTGTGGATGGACTTATTTCAGAAGGAAATGAGACACCCAGATGAAGTCTGAGGAAAATCTCATGCTGAACTCCTCAAAAAGCAAAAGAAATCAAAATAGACTTCTAGAAGAACAGTATGATCCACAATGACCATGACCCACTATCCATCAACTGGGACTGCGTGGAAAGGGTCCCTGTTTTCAGGTTTCTGAGTCTGCACATCACTGAAAATCATTTCTGGACATCAATACCACTACAGAGTTTTTGGGAGGCAGGTGTGAAACTGGAGAACCCAATGGAACCCAGACAGACATGATGAGAATGTGTGAAACTTCACACAGACAGTAACCTGAGCTCAGGATCGAACTAGTGACCCTGAGGCTGTGAGCTGGCAACACTACCCACTGTTCCATCATACTTAATAAGAACAGCATGTAATACTGCTTTACAGGAGTACAACATATCAAAGGTTTTGGATATTATCTCTGAAGGATTAATTAAACTTTTACTGTATTGAATAGATTATATATTTCATATTATGTAGCCTATAAGAAATAATATTTGTTGGTTGTAGGAGGCTCCGAGTCAGAAACGTCAGTATAAGTCAGTACGGCCATAACTTTCAAAATGGGAACCATGAAGCATAGTCAGGGTGTCTACGAATTTTAAATTTTGTTACAGGGGTGGAAATCACAACATCACTCATTCACTCCGTCATTTGCCCAACCGCTTAATCCTACCAGGGTCGCAGGGAGGCTGGAGACTATCTCAGCCGACACTGGGCGAAGACAGGGTACACCATGAACAGCTTGCCAGACCATTGCAGGGCCAACACACACAACCATCCACACTCACATCTACGGCCAATTTGGAACATCCAATAAGCCTAATGTGCATGTCTTTGGACTGTAGGAATGAAACTGAAGTACCCAGAGGAAACTAATGCAAGCACGGGGAGAACATGCAAACTCCACACAGAAACACCTAAGCCTGGGACTCGAACCCAGGACCTTCTTGCTATGACATGCTAACCAATAT
>JBCNYH010000013.1:13662419-13678527 GCA_039654325.1 Tandanus tandanus
ATAAACAATAAAAATCATGCCTTACTTTGCTTTTTGTTTCTGTGCAATATATACTAAAACAATCATTCACCTTTGGCTCAGTGGATGTAGCAGAATTGAATATTCCCATGAAGATTCTCTCCTTGCCTTCTCTGCATAATTAATAAAAACATAAATAAAATCAAGGATAGCTAATTTGAATTTAACTTATATGAATGTATTAAAGATGTGTATATAATAATAATAATAATAATAATAATAATAATAATAATAATAATAATAATAATAATAATAATAATAATATTTTTTAAAAGAAGTTTGAACACAAGCAGCAAAGTGGTGTAGTGGTTAGCATGTCCATCTCACTGTTTGAAGGTCCTGGGTTCGAGTCCCGGCCTTGGGCGTTTCTGTGCAGAGTTGACATATTCTCCTTGTGCTTGCGTGGGTTTCCTCTAGGTTTTCTGGTTTCCTCCCACAATCCAAAGACATGCACATTAGGCTAATTAGATGTTTCAAATTGTCCCCAGGTATGAGTGTGAATGTGAATGGTTATGTGTGTGTGAGTGTTGCCCAGCGATGGTCAGGCGAGCAGTTCAGGGTGTACCCGGCCTTTGCCCAGTGTCAGCAGTGATAGGCACCAGCCTCCCACGACCATAATAGGATTAAGCAGTTGGACAAATGATGATGATGACGATGATGATGATTTTTATAAAGAAGTTTGAAGACTTAATGAATATCTTCTGGCCTTGATAGATTTAGGATGCAGCCAGCACATACTGTCCTGGTGTTGTGTTGCTTATATCACAGTTCGATACTGAACAGTGTTGCGTTGCGTGCTTACATTTTAACTCCATCCAAACCCGCACGGATCAGCGGTGTGTTACAACAGCACGCCACCTATGGTTGAAGAGTATAATGAAACCAGTGAAGCCGAGTCCCCCCCCCCTCGCACGACACGACACGCACCCCCCCACACACGCTCTCCCACATGGTACGCGCCGGCTCTGGGTTTGCACGGGGCCGCTGTGTAGTCGCTTTTCGGCTTCCCCTGCTGCCTCTCCCGGCTCTCTGAATCCTGCAGGCGCGGATCACGGAGCAGTAGCCGGATCTCACTCTTTCAAGTCTTTCTCGAAAAGGCTTTATTTTTTTTAATATATGGTTTTGGTCGGTTTGTTAGAGCGTTACATTGCTGTGTGCTACTGCAGGTCCGTTCCGCACGCTCCGTCCGTCCATCCCCTCCGGACTCCCTCTCTCTCTCTCTCTCTCTCTCTCTCTCTCTCTCTCATCCGATATGATGCCTCTGCGCACTGGACGTTTCACCTCGTGTTAATTCTCTCATGGGAGACGACGTGCGAGTGATACGTCCAAACGCACCCTGCACATCTTACTTCATCTACCCAGAAAATAAGCAGAGATCAGGAGAGAGATAGAGGAAGAGAGAGAGAGCATTGCACAGCGCTACGGCTTAAACACGGACCTGCCTTCAGAATGGTGAGCTCCCATTTTTCTTTCACTCAAAGTGCGTGATGCTGCAAATGCGCGCAAAGCAAAGGCGCGTTCTGCAGCAGCAGCAGCAAAGGTTTCTGTTTTCTTTCTCTTATCCTGCTTATTCCCAGAATATGCATTTCGCCTGTTTATTTATTTGGCTCGGAAAGTTAGTCGCTGTAAAAGAGCCAGTGGTGACTCGACGGGTTCAGGCTGCTGACCGGAGGGTCGGAGGTTCGAGCCCCATCACCGCCTAGCAGCCACTGTTGGGCCCTTATCCAAGGCCCTTAACCCCATCGGCTCACCTTGTGCTCAAAGAAAAATAAAGTTACGAGGTATATCAGAGAACACACCTTGAGAAAAGGGGGTTACTGCACTCGGTGTATAGTCTGAGAACTGGGCTTGTTATGGTATGGGCTGAACTCAATCTGATGCATGAAAAGTTGCTTTCCCGACCAGTGTTCATCTCCTTAGAATAAAAACTCACTGTGATTAGTTGAGCTTTATGATGAGCCCCAAGGGCCACGCTTGGATATGCTTAGGGTGCGTGTTTACCGCCTACACGGCTATTTATACAAACAAAATAAATAATAACCATAAATAGCCTAGATAATACTAACAAATAAATGTAAAAAATCACCGACATCACTCTGCGTCCGGTTTAAAAAGCGGCTGCATCTTAGAAAATGATGTCGGGTGTTATTTTTAAAGCCCAGAGCTCATTTCTCATTTCATATTCCTGAGCTTTACTGTTAAACTGCTGCAATGAGCTGCTCACATCATGTGCTTTCTGTATCTGCACTACCGACACGCATGGATAAGTCAATGCAAACAAGATTCTCATGAAAGCATCTCATCTTTACACCACCGACATGTTCAGTCTACAGCATGGTTTTGGGCACTTTTGGTTCACTTGAAAATTTGTGTGTGTGTGTGTGTGTGTGTGTGTGTGGTAATGGGTGCCAGTATAAAAGTTTGCACTAAAATTGCATATGTTTGCTATTGGGGAAAAATGGGAATGATGGGGGGAAAGGGATCTCTTTTGCACTGCATATATTACTCTTTCTGTCAGCAATGGTTAAACCTGAAGCTGGACCCTATTGGGCCTGAAAACACAAAGTCAGATCTACAATGCCACAGGCTGCATGCATAAAAAAAAAAAACTTTTCTTCGGCTGCTATTCCCTAAACGGACGCCCGTGTAGAATGTTAATCAGCCTCCTCTGGCTGTTCAGGATGGAGTGTTGGGGTGCTTCAAAAATCCCAAGAAGCTCCCGCTGGTTATAGTGGGGCCCAAATGCTTGAATGGCTGGACTGAGGTCTGAGGGAATGTGCACTCTGTGGTGTCGTGTGAAGCACTTGGTTAATAGCAATAAATGAGTCTGAAGTTGGTGGGTCCCTGTAGAGGCTGACCTTTCTAGGGCAGTCTTGTATTTTGCTGCTTGTTGTTGGTCCACGTTGATGAGCACACAGGAACAACGAGGACCCGGCTGCTAGGCATGGGAAGGAAACAAAGCAAAGACAGAGCCCTCTTTGTTATCTCCCACTCTCACTCCATAGAGTGTAATAGTTTTCTCAACCATTTCCAACTAATTTACCCAAGACAAAGAATAGCATGTAGGGGTATATATGTTGAGTATCATTAGCAACAGACACACATCCATGTGCTTGGGAGTGCTACTTCCCAAACTGTGTTCGATTTGACTTGAAGAGAAAGAAGTACATCCAGTTGCTGTTACCAAACTGACCAAATTGCCTTCCTCATGTTGTTTTGATGTTCAGGTTTGATGTCTCATAAACTCCCATCTTGTTTGAGGCCTTTAGAGATATTGTCAATAAAAACGAAACAGCGATGAAAGCAGTACAGTGAACTATCCCAGCTCTCTGACGAGGCTTTCAGTGGGGACTCGCAATCTCTCATGCAATAATTGCAAAGACTTTACAGTTACTGAGCGAAGGAGGTGGCTTCACTGGAAAATGGACAGCCAGAGTATGGGGAAGTGTGGCTCATTGTCCTTTTGTTGCTTCTCCCTCCTATTAAAGAGCTCGACAATTGCACCCCTGCTGGGTCTTTCATCCCTGCAGTGCCACAACCATTTGATCACTGCTTTTAGCGACCAACTGTTTGGAGGTGGTTTTGCTGGTAGAACACTTCACTGAAACCTACTGTGATAGAGCTGAAGTGAGAACCCAAATGTTTTCTCTTTTCCTTTCTTCAAATTCTATTTCATATCTCACACACATCCACCAACTGGAACATGAATTCATCCTTAGGCATCCATGTATTTTTAAATCACTCAGGCTTGAACTAAACTTCCCAGTGGTACAAATTCTACTCACTAATATAGCACCATGGGAGAACAGTCTGCATTCTGACCGAGTATCCTATAGGACACATGATGCCTTGGCCCACCCTATGCACCGGAACAAATTTTCAAGAACAAGGCGGCGGGATCTTTCATCAGCTTGTAAAGAAAGTAATCAGAACTCTCATCAGCTTCCTCATTTTGGTGAAGGCAAATCCTTTTGACCTTCAACACTGCCCAGTCTAGCATGAGGAAAGTTGGCTAGAGAAAGAAAGGCAAGCGATTTTATCGGTTGGAACGGATGTGGCTTGTAGTTATAAAGCAGAGTATACATGCAAAGCCAGATCAATGAAGTGCATTACAGCCGCGACCTCCTGCGCACTCACAACCCGATGGCAGATCAATGGCAAAATTGGTGTGACCCTTGGTGTTTGGATTTTCTGCTAAGGTAATTAGGCTTTTATTGTCAGTAAGTTTAGAGTGCTATAAATACCACCCAGACATGTGATTACCATGATTTGAAACAATGCCCAGTTGCTCCATCAAATCACTATTGTTGGTAATGGACAGTTTACCCAACAATCCCAAGTTTATTCATTCAACAATTTATTGTTGTTTGTTTGCACATAATGTAAAAGCTTACCGACAACATGCTCAAGGTACAATCTGAAATAACCTTGAAGTGTTCCACATAATCTGTAATCACAGAACACTTAAGAGCAGCAGGTATATGATATTGCACAGACTTAATGATAGGGGTGGTTTATGAGCTGGGAAAATGCCTCTTTTCTTCAGAGGTCAGGGCAACTATGCAGGTTTGGCTGCTTCTCACTTTACTGTCTCACATCCAAAAAGAAATGAAAGAAGGAGCGAATGAAAAAGAAAAGACTTTGCTGTAAGATGTCTCCTTAAGATGTCGGCTAGTTATTTTTCATTCCGATCATTATTCTAAATACACTTTCCGCAAAAAAGAACTTTTCCACTGGTATTTTGCCAAAAAAAAAAAACCCCACCCAACAGCTTAGATTGTTAATTATCAAATAAGGTCTTGTTTAATTGTGGTAATTAGGTCTTGCTAATTGTAGTCCTACCATGGCTCAGTCAAAACAATACATCACTATTGGCCTCCTTTATTTTGCAGTCTCTGTCAAGCACTAATGATAGGAAGAAAAGGAGCGAGTGAATGGCTCTAAATGCAATTTACCCTCTTTAACAACGCTTCATTTGCTTCTCGTTTTTATTTAGGGGAATTAAACCATGCCTGCACATGCGGGCAACTTATAACGTGTGGGTCTGATCGGACACGACATATATCATAGTCACGCTTTTCCATTAAAGCATTAGGCGAGCCTGAAAAACTCAGCCGACCCTTACGCTCTCTTTATCCCCAGACTTGAGAGATGTAAGAGGGGAGAGGGCGCTGTATTAGCTTGCCTGGAGCATTATGCTTAGTCGAAACTGCGGTCTGTCACACAGTGATTTATCGCACATAGGACTAATGGCATCCTATCAAGATAACATTTTATTGTACTCAAGAGCTGGAAGCTAGGAAGGAAAAAAAATAATAAACAGTAGCCATCTTCATTTTCAGAATCCCTGAACGGTGACTGGTCACCAGAACACTGTAGTGTCTGAGATCTGCTCTAAAGAAGGACATTCCTATATTTTTTTCCCACTTGTTTTGTGTTTCTGTCAAATGAAACTTGGTTAATCTATAGAAAATGTTCATTCAGGGAGATGCATTCTTAGTGGAGTTATGCAGCTGTCAGAGCTTTGCACCATTTTGTTCTAAATGCGGCTGTTGGGCAAAATGCAATTCAGCCCTTGTATGCGAAAACCTCGTTTTTTTTTTGTTTTTTTTTTCCACACAACCAGTTGGTGGAGAAGAAAAGCCTGTCCCTTACGTAGACTCGGACTTAGGACTTAGACATTGTGCATTCTGAAAGCAGGGATCAGGATCAGCAGCTGCCACATTTACATCCAAATGACCTTGGAGAGGACCCGCATTTCACAGCATGCCCACCTCCTATACGCTTCCAGCCAGGTAGACCCTCGGCTCATCTAGCACATGCCTGCTGATTTGTACACAGCACACAACCACATTCCCAGGGATCATTTGTCCTCACTTTTGTGGATATGGAGGACACACTTGGGTTGTTTTCCTGTAATATGGATTACAGTTTTTTGTTTGTTGTTGCTCATCATTTGAATAGAAGGCTTTGATAAATGTAGATGACTGAAGGTGTGAAATTGAAGTCAAAGCGGTTTGTTTAGTTTAGTTTAATCAATCAGGGATAGCGGGTGATGCGTGGAATTTATAAAAGCCTGCAAAGAGTTATTGCGTGCAGTTGCTTGACAGCTGAAAGCAGTAGATCCTTTAAACGGAATAATTAATCAATTAACTTCTATTTGCCGTGAGCAGTGATAACACTCCAGGCCAAAGAGAGGTCAGTGCTGAGTTCTCACTTTATCCTTCTCACACATTGTCTGCTTTGTTTAAACATGCTAATGCACCTCATGGCCTGCAAACGACCTTATTCCTATCGTGCTCGGACTGGGTTTAAATAGAATTTGATTGTGATGGGTTTCAACACGGTGGGACCCTATACACAATGAAAAGATGATGAATGCTCTTCATGTTCTTGCGTTTTAATAAGGAGGCAGTTCTTAGCATTCAGCCTTCTGACTCTATTGTGGTACACCTAAAGCATGAGCCCTGAAGCATGTGCCCTTCCTGATCCCAAGAGTTTACTGCCCTCTAGACCTTCTCACATCAGTCACACAATCCTCGGTGTCGAATTAACGCCATAAGTCCAGCTGGGCATACGCGAACGCCATAGGCTGGAAGTGTTGGTAGAAGGGCTGGAAGTGTTGGTATGTACCTGGTATGGAAGCTTATAATACTAGTGCCAGAAAACTTGAAGCATTTTGGAGTGGAGTTTCTCAACATCAGTGTTTTTTTTCTTAACAACAGAACTTTTGGCAGGTAATAATGTTGAGAAGTTTTATCAGTGGCAAATCAATGCAACATTCAGAAAAATTTTAAACGCAGAATAAAATGAAACAAAGCAAAACACTCCAAGCAGTTGAGATATGAATTCTCATAGGGTACCAGCAAAACAAAAAAGGTAACTCGAGAACAGTAAAGGGGTTTTGTTGGTATGGTTGAAGGGAACTTTTAAATGATGCATGTAGAACCCGACAGCATGAGCTTTTACAAGAAATCCGTTAACTTCAAGAAGTGTAGAACTTTTTGTGTAAGGCTTCACTTGTTATATGTATGGAGTATGAGTATTAACTAAACAGGCATACCAAGTTTATGTAAATTAAACATATTTAAATGCTTTAAATATTGCAAGCATAACTTCGTGTTTCAATTCAACACAATTAAGGAAATTTAGCAGTGATGGATTTAGTAAGCATGCGTCCTCCGATGTATAGGAGCTTAATAAGCATCTTTGTGTCATATTGATTTTTTTCGTTCTCCTCCGCTGAAGATGTGGGGTGACCTACACTATGAATGGGGCCTTTTTCTCCATCCTTCTCATTGGCAATACGAGGCAGAATCAGCCACCGAAGTAGCTTCAGGAAAGGGAGTGGGGGCCGACAATACATACTCAAGCCACTTTCAAGCGAGCAAGAGGGCTCATGTTTCCCCTCCTGAGCGGCCACTAACAGAATGTCCATTGTGTCCTCCATTTCACACTACACATGTAGCAATCTCTGTGATGATTCGCATAAGCCACGGGAAGCTAATCATGATCTCGGCGCGCGAGACTCGGATTTCAGCTTTTGTCACTGCAGCTTAATTTACTGTCACAAACTTTAACACGCCTCATATATATCCAGTCGAGTGTACGAGTGTGGAATAATGCTTCGCACCTAGACAGACAGGCCGTCTGGTTCACTTATGGCTGTCGTAGATCTGCTGGAGTAATGTCCGTACCAGTGCATTATTACATAGCCATTACAATTACAATTATCTGTGTAGTCTGGACTAATGGAGGAAATGCGCTAGCAGTTATAAAACTGCTGTGGCTTTACTGGTCTAACGCCCTCTCTTCTGTAGCCAAGCGCTGTCAATTAGGAACCATAAGAGAAGATTTATTGCAGTGCATTTAGTGTCTGAGATGCAGACACTCGCAATGTGCTGTCTGTGCAGGAAGAGCAGAATCACACACTACATGCATTCAGTTGCTAAAACAGTGAAATAAAGATATTCATACATACAAACTATCAGTGAAAAGTATGGACATGCTTAGTCATTTTAAGGTTGGGTGTTATCTACATGGGGCGGCACAGTGGCATAGTGGTTAGCATGTCTCGTTCACAGCAAGAAGGTCCTGAGTCCTGGGCTCAGGAGTTTCTGTGTGGAGTTCGCATGTTCTTCCTGTGCGTGCATCGGTTTTCACCAGGTTTCCTCCCACAGTCTAAAGACATGCACATTAGGCTAACTGGCTGTTCTAAATTGTCCCAAACTGTGTATGTGAGTGTGAATGGTTGTGTCACTGTTGGCCCAGCGATGGTCTGGTGAGCTGTTAATGGTGTACCCCAGTGTCGGCTGGGATGGGCTCCATCCTGCCCACAACCCTAATAGGATTAAGTGGTTCAGCAAATGAGTGAGTGACTGAGTATTTTCTACATTTTTAAATAAACGCGAGAACATCAAATTAATTAATTACAATTAATTTAAACAACACACCTACAAATGAATAGTGGGCTGCTTAGTCCCATGTTTTGGTTGATCACAAGCCTAACTGACCAAACGAAGTAGTTAGTAGTTACTAGTTTAATATAATATGTATTGTTGTAAAGTTTTGCTGACTGTGTACATCATGAACTGAACAGCTTTACAAATGAGCTAATTTCAACTGCATTTCAGAAGATTTCAATAAAATTTGGAGACCTATGCCAATATCTCTACCTCTTAAATTAAATATCTAAAAGCAGCTCACAGATTACAAGTTTACTACTTTACTTTTTTCACCTAACATGGGAAGGAAAACCTACAGTAGGTTTGGTATAAATAGCACACACATCCTGCACTGTCATGCTGGGCATCGTCTCAGCAAGCAGGACAGAAAAGCATGAAGTTTAAGGATTACTAGAAACTTGGAGAAACAACATCATAGAGAAACACGATGCAAGAGAATGTTACAAATAAACAAGTAAATCAACTTGTTCTGATTTTCCGTGTCATGAATACTTTTGCAACCCATTGTAGTTAAGTAATACAGACCGTGGGGCATAGGCTTATTTCCTGGGGCAGTGGACCTCTCCATGTAATCGTATCATTTCTATTGCAGTAACGTGTTTGTTTTTCTTTTCCTTTTTTTTTCTTCTTCTTATAATAACACTTGGGCAGTGGTGGCCCAGTTGTAGGGTGCTGGATTACTGAACCCAGTGCAGCTAACTGGGTTATCAAAGGCCGGCCATATCTCTCACTCTCTGTGGTGAGAGGCATGTAAAAGAACCATTGCTGATTTTCGTCAAGAGTAGGCTGCATAAAAAAAAATTTTTAGACTCCTCCTTAATTAATTTTACTATGTAAAGCTGCTATGTGACAATGTCAATTGTAAAAAGCGCTATACAAATAAAACTGAATTGAATAGCCGTCAGCGTGTTTCTGCCCTGCGATGGCCTGGCGAGCTGTCCAGGGTGTACTCTGCCCTCGCCCAGAGTTGGTTGAGATGGGCACCAGCCTCCCCGCGACCCTAATTAGGATTAAGCGGTTCAGAAAATGAAATGAAATGAAATTAAATAATAACACTTAAAAAATATATTATAAGTCTCATCACTCACTCAGGGAGGCTGGAGCCTATCTCAGCCGACACTGAGTGAAGGTGGGGTACACCCTGAACATCTTGTCAGAGCCATTTCAGGGCAAACACACATGCAACCATTTACACTCACACCAAGGGACAATTTAGAACAGCCAATTAGACTACTGTACATGTGGACTGTGGGAGAAGGGAAAAGGCCGGAAGCAACCCACACAAGCACGGGGGGCACATGCAATCGCCACACAGAAATGCCCTTGCCGAGCTCGGGACTCAAACCCAGGACCTTCTTGCTGTGAGGCAGATGTGCTAATCACTACGCTACCCTGCCACCCAATATTTTAAGTCTGTTTAGCCTGATTTTTCTTGGTATGGTTTATTGTTTAAGGTGGTACACTGTGGTAGCAGGAGAGTTATATGACTCATTTGTGCTGCACTTTTCTGGGATTTATCACTAATTTGGCACAAGTCTTTATTTTTCAGCATCTGTCCTCCACTTATTTTGAACAATAGACAGAAAAGAAGGACAAATGGATATTGGAAAAGCATGATCTGGTCTTCAGCTGTCCAGTTCCAATAAGCCTGTGCCTATTGTAGTCTTAGATTCTTGTTCGTGACTGACAAAACTGGAATCTGATGTGGTCTTCTGCTGTTGTATTAAATCTGCCTCAAGGCTTTATACAGTATGTTGTGCATTCTGAGATGTTTTACTGCTCACTGTAGTTGTATGAGTGGTTATTTGTGTTACTGCAGCCTTCATGTCAACTAGAACCATTCGCCTCTGCTTCTTTCATCAGCATGGGGAACTGATGTGTATTGTACTGAATTTTTTTTTCTTTTTTCTTTTTGTACCATTCTGTGTAATGTGTGAAAATCTCAGCAGTTTTAAAATATTTACAGCAACCTGTCTGGCACCAACACACATGCCATAGTTCATATGTCCCAGAGATCGTAATTTTTTCCCATTCTGACATTTAATGTGAATGTTAACTCTTTTGCCCTGTATCTGCATATGCTCATTCTTTCATTCATTCATTTGTCAAACTGCTTAATCCTACTAGGGTCGCAGGAAGGCTGGCCTATCTCAGTCGACTCTGGGCAAATGCAGGGTACACCCTGAACAGTTCGCCAATCCATCGCAAGGGAACACACACACGACTGTGGGAGGAAACCGGAGTACCCGGAAGAAATTCATGCATGCACAGGGAGAACAAGCAAACTCCACATAGAAACTCCCTCATAGAGCCCGAGACCTGAACCCAGGACCTTCTTGCTATAAAGCAGACATGCTAACCAGTACGCCACCGTGAAGTCCATTATCTGCATACTTTTTCTTTTAAAGTGTGAATATAGGTACTGAATAAAAAAAAATGTTTTGCCTTCTCCTCCTTCTTGTCACAGATTTTTTTGCTTATTGCTTTTGCTTCATGCTCGTGTATTGTTTAAAGGTTTTTTTTTGGATTTTGCATCTGTCTAGCCTTTTGACTTGCATCATTTGTGGAAAAAGTAACATTTAAAGTATAGAAAAGTACTAGAAATGTATTCATTAATATTATTATTTGACTTGAGTGTTGCTGACAGGAGAAAAGTCCTATAGACTGCCCTCACACTGAAAATGTAAAGTTGCATCATGTGATGTACACATGAATATTCTTCTGTGACTGTTATTTGGAGAGACTCGCCAGAGCTCCAGTGGCCATGCTGCAACAACATCTCCGAGGTAGAGAGAGAACGAGCGAAAGAAAGAAAGAGAACGCTCGAGTAGCTGATGAAACTCACTCTGTCCTGTGACAAAGAGAGTACTCTAGGGACAGAAAATTAGACAGAGTGGAAGAGAGAGAGGGAAAAGGAGAAAGTGGTAGATATAGAATAAGAAAACATGAGGAAAGTAGGGGAAGTGGAGAAGAACATGTCTAGATGATAAATAAAACAAAAGAGAAGGAATGAAGTGAAAAAGAGAGAGCGACCAGTTGAGGACGTTAGAACCCAGCGCTCTGGAAAACAATGATAAGGAACACTTATTTTGTTTGAAGACTCCATTTCCAGGTCTGTTTCATCTGGCGGCCGTCATGTCCGCAAGTGTCATCAGGCAAACAGAGCGATTCCACATTTTCTGCATGTACCGGTCCCTCACCTCTGATCCGCCTCCCCTGTGGCGTTTCATCATGTGGCCTGTAATCTTATGCAAGATGGTGAAATGGCAGATAATTTGCAGGTAATTAGGCCCTAGTGATTTGCAGGTGAAAGGATGCTGGAAGTGAGGATTGAATGTCACTGAGGCAGTTGCACCTGTGCAGTAGGAAATGTTTTTTTAAGCATCCTGTATAATTGCATAATGTTGGACGTATATGATTGTAGATGTAATAATAGAGCTGAACAATGATATTACGGTAAATAACGGTTTTAAAGCAAAGACAATGTGGCAAGATTGAGGCTTTCACTTGTTATGTTTTGCGATATGTTGTTTGATTCGGGTGATGTGACATTCCAGTATGAAACTTTCTAGATTTTAACTGTCAATCATAAGTCACACAATGGACACATTTTTCAGTATCAGCATGAAACAACCACTGTGTTCTCTGTTGCTTCTCTGTTTCTAAATGCCAGAGAACCGTGTCCTGTTTTAAACCAAGTTTCTCTTTGTTTTATTCGAGAACATACTGGCTGTCCAATTGATTGCTTTGTTTGCAGCACTTTCCACTTGTCTTGCTCACAAAGCGACCCAAGGGGGAAAGAGAGCCCAAGCTTTTACAGGATGAGTGAGAGAAAAAGAGATGTGTGGGGGGATAGAAAAAGCAACTGAGTCTTTTGTATCGTGACGTCATCAGTGTTTTTGCGGCTGCAGATCTCCCACCATAGTTCTCCTCCTCCATGTTCTGTCTACTCATTTGTGTGTATCAAAGGCAAAGCGCTTCAAGAGGCAAAACGGACTCTGAAAAGAAAGACCTGCTAAGCCCTCTAATACAACAGCAATTACGGTCCCACAATTAAAGCGCTTACTCTGGAATTTGGCCTCCATGCAAGGGCACCGTCAAATAAAGCGGGCGCACTCAGCCAGAGAGGCCGATGTGAGCAGAGCTTGCACATAATTACAGGTGGTCGTTTCACAGAAAATTGAATTAGGCTGGAGATTGAGGAATGAAAATGAAAAGTGGGGGTGTATCGACAAAGCCTCTGGGGTGAGTAAACAGTCTCAGGCATTATCTAGGTGTATGCATGTAGTTCTAAAAATACCAAAAACGGTATCTGAGTAGACCCAAGGGTAGCAAAAAGTATTTGAGTACATAGAAAAAAGTAGCCAATAACCTGAAAGGAACTAAGTGATGTAATTGGACATAAACAATCACAGGACTCTAAATCCAGAACAGAGTAGAACAGAGAAAACTCTCTATACTCATTATAAGTTCATTAGAACATCCATTAGAAAATTTCAAAATATTGTCAAACATAATGATTAGTAAAGCTTTATTTTAACTTTATTTTTCCATTAACTGACATTCTTTAGCACAGTGGCTCCCAAAATGTTTTCTTTATTTCTTTAATTATAGTGTTAGAAATTGTGACCCAGATTTTTAATATTCATTAATTAGCTCAAATAAATGGATTAAATCCAAACCTCAATAACTCAACAACTGATAGAGCTAAGTAATACCACGATGGACCTAATGGACATGAGTGGAGAGTTTCGGAATAAAACTGAAAAGGTAATAGCAAAAGGAGGTTAAGTTACATTTTGGGTACAAAAATGTTTATGGTACCAAGTAACAGCAAAAACGAGGCGTTTTCTATAAACCAAATAAAATCCCTAATTCTCACATGACTGTAGTATGAAACGACCATCTCAAGTTTCTGCAACAACTTAGTTATGTCCAGCTGGGACTTGACCTTGCTGCTTCATTTATGTCTGATATGTAAGTGACTTAGCCTTTGTTTTGTGCTTATCTGTTCAATATTTTTAAGATTAATGAAAAATATGTCTCAACCAGGTAAATGGGTGGAGTTGAATATGATTTGAATTATTTTATTCATTGACCCTGACACCATCCCCACTCACTCCCTACTGTATAAACACAACCACCACCCCAAACATACATTTTCACGAATAAACTAACCTCAAACCGCCCGCTTCCATAAAATTTGCTCCTTCCCCCCCAGACCGAGATGATACAATTTTTAAGCCTTTTTAAGGCTCTTCGGTTTTTTAAGCCTTTTTAAGGCTCTTCAGTTCAGCCATTACAGCAAACAATTTCTCCGCCACGTTAAAAACAACACTCTCCCCCAAATTGCTCACACTCAATCTCCATCTACCCCACAGATATCCAAGCTCAACACTCCCTGTCCCCATATACACTCGCAATCCCTACACCTTAACCCTAACCCCAAGTTCCATCCTCGAAACTGGTCTAAAGTCTAAAGTCTAAACTACCTAAAGTTAACATGCTAACTAGAAGTACCATTAGCAAACACTGACATGACATCACTTTGAAGCTTAATCGGATATTCTCTTACACTATAATTATTTTCTTATTCGCTAAACCCTATCACCATACAACTTCTCTTAATTATGATATATGATGTTAGTGGGCATGTCTATTAAATGAGGCCAGTTTACAAAAGGCCAGTTTACATACTAACAAATATTTCCAATAATACATATATTCTGAGACAGTGACAAACTTTTTTTTGTAAGGTTGGGTATTGACTATACTTTAAATTAATATTAACAAACAAATCTATTTAATAAGATAATTATTTACAGTTAAAATTGTTTTAGAATCCCTAATTTAACACATTCAGCACCATAACCAAAGCATGCAACATTAATGAATAAGTAACATAATGAATCAAATAATCAACTGCATTAATTAATGTTCTTACATTGAAATTACACTCACATTGTACCAGTATGAAACAACATTTAATAAACATCTGTGGCTGATTACTGGCACAATTTTAAACTGAGGCTGAATAGAAAGTTTTAAATGACACACCTGGAGAGCAGAGTTCTGTAAATTTTCAAGGGTATAATTTAATTTGTGGCCAATTTATGTGCATTTGTTTTTAGCCATGAATATTTACAGGAACATCAATAAATGTGTGAATTTATGTTATTATTTTCTTAATATTGCTTATGATTTGTTAAAGCTAAAGTTTATTGTTTGTTCATGGTAACGAATTCATTAAATATTATTAAATAATGGGACCATAATTCAGACTCTGGCGTTTCTGTGTGGAGTTTGCATGTTCTTCCAGTGCTTGTGTGGGTTTCATCTGGTTAATTCAGTTTCCTCCCACAATCCAAAGACATGCACTTTAGGCTAATTGGCTGTCCCAAATTGCCCTTAGGTGTTAGTGTGAATTGCCCTGTGATGGTCTGGCCTCGCCCTACCTACGCCAAGTGTTGGCTGAGGTAGGCTCCACCTCCCCGCGACCTTATCGATTTTGCAAATAAGTGAGATGAGAGAGACCATAATTTAAAGTTTTACCTATCGTTTAAAATTACTGTGTGGTGTTATATAAAATACAGTATGAAATGTTTGATATTATCGGTACATGTGTAGCCAGCTGTATAGTATACTAATTTGTGTATATTTTCACTTGATATAAACTAGCATGTATATAAAATTGATCTTACCTTGGATATTTCTACCATATCAGTTGTACTGAAATGTATTCTGGTTCTGCATGGTGAAGTTATTATCGAGGGTGTGACAGCTACAGAATGTAAGGTGTGAAAAGTAAAGGTGTCTTGCATATCACTAGAATTTAATTTTAGGTTTTGGAATATGAGGTGTTATAGAATTTAGCACACTTTACACAGAAATATGTGTGTGCATTCTCAGGACAGCTCTTCCTCCTCGCAGTATGAGCAGGGGAAATATTATGACCTTATCTATTTGATATGCAGTAGTATGTGAATAAAATTTGGCCACGAGAAAGGCCGGTTCACTGAAGGGGAAACGATACAGAATATGAAAGCCACACACTTACTTCCTTCTGTTCATACCTTGAGTTTATTCAGGTGAAGTTTGTTTTGAGAATCTCCACATGTTGGTCTGGTGAGCTGAAAGAAAAGAAGAAGATGCAACTGTGGTCTCTTGGGTCATTAAAAAATGGAGGAGCTGCTTATCGCTTATTGCTCCAGTGTGACAGCCCTTTCATACTCTCTTGTAGTCACGAAAAAGAAGCTAGTTTCCAAGAAGCTGTAAATTGTAAAAGCCTCCTACAAAAGTTCTAATGACTTTCGAATGACAAAAAACTTATGTAGTCTTACAACACGCTGTTTCCATCAGTGTGGAAGAAATATATTCTTAATGAAAACCTGAAAACAATTCAACAGCTCAACAATTCTACATGTTTTGTTACACAGTTTTACTCATTTGCTGCTGAATCGCTTAATCCTACTAGGGTCGTGGGGAGGCTGGTACGTGCGAAGATGGGGTACACCCTGAACATCTTTACCAGACCATTGTAGGGCCAGTACACACACACACACACACACACACACACACACACACACAGACACACACACACACACACACACACACACACACACACA
>JBCNYH010000013.1:13682795-13708991 GCA_039654325.1 Tandanus tandanus
CTCTCTCTCTCTCTCTCTCTCTCTCTCTCTCTCTCTCTCTCTCTCTCTCTCTCTCTCTCTCCATCTCTCTCTCTCTCAAACACACACACGGGAGCTCAGCTGTAAAATAAGTTTTATTAGTTTTTGTTTGGATGTTTTCAGTAAAAAGAAACCCAGCTAACCTGTTATGTTTTAACAACATTGGTACAACACTGCACAAAAGTTAAAGCTATAACGTTATTTGCAGACTCCCCAAAAGTTAAATTTTTAAAAGATGTCTCAAAAATGTTGTCAGAAAATGTTACCAGACCATTAATTTGACAGGACTGTGGGGGCGGCACGGCAGCGTAGTGGTTAGTATGTCCACCTCACAGCAAGAAGGTCCTGGGTTTGATTCCTGGGCTCTTACATTCCCGTATGGAGTTGGCATGTTCTTTCTGTGCTTCCGTGGGTTTCCTCCGGGTACTTCGGTTTCCTCGCACAGGCCAAAGACATGCACATTGGGCTAAATATCTGTTCCAAATTGCCTGAAGGTGTCCATGTGAGTGTGGACGGTTGTGTGTGTTTTGCCCTGCGATGGTCTGGCGAGCTGTTCAGGGAGTACCCTGCCTTCCCAAAGTGTAGAAGGATTAAGTTGTTCATCAAATAAGTGAGATGAGGGTGCACATGTGTATTGTGGTTTCCTTTTCAGTACCTGCGCCATTCACTGAAAAGGAAACCCCAGTATGGATGTGTATAGTCCTTGTCCAATGCTAGATGGCTCTGTATTGGGGCCTTGATGTGTGCAACATTTTGGCAATGTCAAAACAATGTTGTGCATAAAAGTTGTGCACTCATTCTTAGTAAACATTATGGTTTAACATTGCCACAGTGTTCAGAAAACGTTTTATGCAACCAAACAATCTTTCGACCTTGTGCAAAAATGTTGCAAAATGTTGTGTGTTATAGTGGAGCAGATAAGCCAAACAATCGTTCATTTGGTGATACAAGCATGAAATTTGGCAGAAATACTCATTGTTGGGTAGACTTTAAGAAAAAAGTGCTAGCCACTTGAAATTCCAATATGGCGGCCATGTTTCAAGATATGACGCTTATCATGAAAAAATGTCAACATATTGTTGTATAAATAGCCAAAGTGCAGATATCGAGATAAATTTTGTGTTTCTTTGCCATAACATTACTTCACAGTTCCGGCCTTTCAGGAATCCAATATGGCAGCCATTTTACAGGTCCACAGTATTACTACAAATTTGTCCATAAAACTTGATAGTTGTGACTATTTATAGTCATTTGTTCATAGAAATACTGAAAAACATATGATAGGTATATTAACAATGTCAGAACTCAAGAACTATGAAAATGTTAGCGTCCGTTCTCCTTCTATCATTGTTTAATATAGACTTACCCACTGTGAGCAAAGGTAGATTCTTTTACTTGGTCATTTATTTATTGAGGAAAATGATCCAATGTTACATATTTGTGAGTGGTATGAGCGTGCAGGATGACAATCAGGTGTGAGTGGGCACCCTGTTTAATTTAAAGAACACAAATCTTTCAAGTGTCAACACACGTTTGTGGAAGTGTATCATGGCACCAACAAAGGAGATTTCTGAGGACCTCAGAAAAGGGTTGTTGATTCTCATCAGGCTGGAAAAGATTAAAAAAACATCTCTAAAGGGTTTGGACTCCACCAATCCACAGTAAGACACATTGTGTAGAAATTGAGGAAATGTAAGATCATTGTTACCCTGCCCAGGAGTGGTCGACCAACTAAGATCACTCCAAGGTCACAAAGGACCACAGGGTAACTTCTAAGCAGCTGAAGGCCTATCTCACATTGGCTAATGCTAATGTTCATGGGTCCACCATCAGAAGAACACTGAACTTTTAGGACTTGTGTGAAAATCTGATGATGTTTTAGGTCGAATTTATGCAGAAATGTATAAAATTCTGAAGGGTTCACAAACTTTCAAGCACCACTGTATAACATGGCAATAACCTACTATGCTTTGGTGGGTAAATGGGTTTACTGAGTGTTCTAGTTTCCTGAAGATGCCTGACAATTTCAGAGTTTTCCTTCTCCTAGATGAACTGCCTTTACCCAGCTATTGAGCTTCATCTGCCCGAGGAACTGGACAGAGATCAGCGGGGGTTTTTTGGGGGGTTTATTGCCATTTTTGGTGCACTGGTGGCCATCTTGAAAGAAATGGGGCTATATTGGAATTTTTGAAGGCTAGCACTTTTTTCTCAAATAGTGACTTACAAAGGATATTCATACCAAATTTTATGCTTGTACCACCAACTGAATGATTCTGGCCAAAAATCACATTTAGCTACTTCACTATTAACTGGGAAACAACCTTGAATTTTTTCAAAGACAAAGATTGCATTATAATGTTATTAATAATAACAAAGGACCAGTTGCAGCATCCCTGACAACTGGCATCATGCAGCTCCATGAGGCATAACAGCCAATCAATGCTGCAATGCATAACAACCAATCATACATATGGACACCTGACAGACGAACACCAGATGGATGCCATACAACCATGAAAAATCTAATCTTAAATATGGTGCTCTGCTTGCTCGGGCCTTGTACATTAAGTTTATTCTGTGTCTCATTAATGCAGCTTATCATCTGATGTAATGTGGAGAGGACATTAAAGACTGCACTGTACAAATGCAATCAAATGCACTAACTTATCTGAGTGCTGTTGATTAGCTAATGAGCAGCATAGCAATGTTTAGCTAAGCATCTTAAATTCCTCTCATTTACAAATGCATGACATGCATAAGTCTCCCACACAGATGTATTGGACTGCATAATTATCTTTCACTAGCACAGAATGGACCCAGGCATACATAATGCATCAGTGACTGTCACAAGAGTTTATCTTCTCACTTTTTTCCGATGTAGAGAGAATGATCTCTGAGTGGTGGACTAACCTTTAAAAGAAGAAGAGTGCTCTACTGGTATGGTGCTTCATTTTTCTTAGCAAAATAATGTAGAGCCCTCTAAATGCCTTTGAACTGACCAAGAAAGTGCAGTGTGCGCATTTGGCTGTGGGTGCGAGTACTGAGGCGTTTAATGGCTGCCGCCAGCTCGGGCATTTTCAGTTGCTTTAACTACTTGCCTTTTGTTCCCATTTGGTTCAGCCTTATTTTGTCAATGCACGACTCTGGGGAACTGAGTTCATGAACCTTGGTTGGGTTTCAATTCATGCGTGTGTCATTTCCTGTTATGAACTATTAACTACAAAAAAAAGTTAAGGGCAGAAACAGGCAATAAGACATTATGATATGCATATTGTTTTGTTGAACACTAACAGAATCAGCTTTTCTGAATGCATGACTTTTTTTTCGGCTGGGGTTCTATCTCCTGCCCTCTTCTAAACATCTTCATCCATGTCCACGAGGGCTGTGGTAGCTTTTGGCTTGTTTCCTTTCTTGTGATGAACGAGAGCTTTCTGACAAGCATTGAGTACTTCACAGAAGTTCGTAAAGTTTTATCCTTTAGGATATTTCCTATATACCTTTTTCTCTTCAAAAAACAAACGGGGGAAAAAACAGATGTTTCAGGGTCCAGATATGACATTTATTGCCTGTGCATCAGAATGTACTCTTGTTGCCATATACTGTATTAAAAATAAGTGGGAATGGTGTGTTAGAGGCATAAAGGGAAATCCAGACAACTAAGCATGACAAAACCTGTACTAACATGTGTAGATGACTTTGTTTGGTTGTTTTTGACCCTTTTTGATGGATTAAGATGAAATACTGAGACTTCCATCTTCCATCTTGCAGTTGTCACAGAGTAAATTAAAAGATTAACTATGCTTCTTAGCTTAATGATTAACTCCTGAAAATTTCCAGACCATCTGTATGTAAAGAATGCATGTGACGGCAGTATAAGATGTTTATTCTTGCTTTCAAGTCAAAGTCAGAGTGGATTTGCTCGTCATGGCCATTGCTTCAGTAAGCCTGCTGTTTGTTGGGACTTCTTTAACTGAATTACTCTTTGCAGTCTGGATCAGGATGAAGAACACTGAGTGACAAAGTGCAAAATTGCACCTCATTGATGTTTGAGAGTTTGCTCCCGATTCAAGAATAGGGTGTTAATTAATTGACACATATTGTAGCTTGAACTTATTTTTATCTTCCATAAGCTTCATTTTTGTAACATTTGCAAAATACAACGATACTCATATTACCAGAATGTTAGAAGTCTCATCATCTTTCACTCATTTGCCAAACTGCTTAATCCTACTAGGGTCGCTGGGAGGCTGGAGCCTATCTCAGTCGACACTGGGCGAAAGCATGGTACACCTTGAACAGCTCGCCAGACCATCGCAGGGCCAACATACATACACACACAAATTTTCACACTCACATCCACACCTAGGGTCCATTTGGAACATCCATTTAGCCTAATGTGCATGTTTTTGGACTGTGGGAGAAACCACACAAGCACGGGGAGAACATGCAAACTCCACACAACAATGCCCAAGCCTAGGAGTTGAACCCTCTTGCTGCGAGGCGGACGTGCTAACCACTACGCCCATGTGCCGCCCCTTGTTAGAAGACTTCATGTTAGACGTGTTAGAATCTTCAGTGTTGCTTAGTGCATTATGCTCTTGTAAGACAATAAGTATGTCAGATCATCAGATATTAAAGGCAAGTTTCTGTTGGTTTTGGTTTTGTTTGTATTGAGTTTTTGGACACACTGTTGAGCTCAGAACATGTGAATTCCTCCAGTACTTCTCATTACGTTTGTGTAAATAGAAGTTAAAAGAAATTCGAATGTGCAGACTGTCCTTGTGGTTAAACAGAAACCAGAGTATTTTCCCCTTCCTTTGTTCAGCATAAAAGGAGAGTGTTGACAAATCATGTCATCATGTAGCAACTATCTGTTAGTGCAGTCGTTTTTGTCCTACCTTGGACAAAGTATGAAGGACAGACGTAACATAAATCGTGTCTGGCTTTAACTGCTGTTTTAGCAGGAGCCACAAGCCAACGTTAGCAAAAGTCAGCCCCAAGCAGCATGGCTCAATCATGTGCATCAAGCTTTCCAATGACTTCAGCCGAGTCACAAGCTCAAACATAAATGACCTGTATTTCATTTTCAGAGCTGGAAAATGCAACCCAGTCCTCTACACATGCACCATATGCTAGGATCTAAAGCGAAGTGATCATTTTACCCTCTTTGCTTTCATTTCAGAAGGTTAAGTAAGGTTAATACCATTGATTACATATGCATTAATTTCCATCAATACTATTGAATTTTGTTTAAACAGAACTAATAGAAAAGCTACAGAAAGTGGTGAGAATTTACATTGACATGCATTGACAATTCAGGACATGCATGACTTTCTAGAAAGCAAAGTCAAGTAGATGTTTATGTATTTGAGGTGACGAGTAATTGATTTTTGTATGATATTTTTATTTAAAGCTGAAAAAAAGCCAAACTTGCCTCATGAAAATTTAGAGGAGAAACCACATAATTTATTTCTGAAGGAATAAATATACATCAGGTTAGGGCTGGAAGATATAAGAAAAAATCATAAACATTCCATCTTAAGGAAAGATGATATTTCTGCTATATCACAATATATGATATTCAGTTATCTGACAGTATGAATGGTCATAATACAACACAGTGCCCAGCTCTACATCAGATTAATCAGAATTGGAATAATTACTCTTAATGGCTCTTTTAATAGGTACATATACAGCATACCACTATAATAAATGTGTTGCATCTCTTGGAGCCATTTCTTATTTGTTAGCTCATTCTAAACCCCCTCTTCCCCAACACACACTACACTGTCAATGTAAGGAACTAAGAAACGACAAAATGCGCTAGTGTCACTAGATTTGTACCAAAATCCATTTCCATTAACGTTTTCAAAAATTGACTAATAAAAATGCCAGACACAAAATTAGTTTAGTAATGGGCTTTACCTTTACTTAACCAATTTACATACACTCCTCTTTTTCAGCATTCTAAAAAGATATACCAGACTGAGAAGTGATATATAAATTGCTTGCATAATGAACCCTAATTGAAAGTGGAACTAGTTTAAAGGATGTCATATCGTGTTGTATTGGAATTTGATGGGCTAATGTTGATGTGTATACAACCTGTGATTATATCTGGTAAAAAACAACAAAAAGGAACAGTAGATTTCTGGACTAGCATGACACCATGGATTGCTTGGTTGCATCACACTGGAAATAATGATTTGCTCTTTAAAGGCTTGTCAGTTTAAGGTCCTTGCAAGCTGCCTTAGTCCTTGAGTCTTATTTGTCTAATAAATAAAATTCACCTCCGGCATTGCATAAGGCAGAATCAGGTTTATGAATTTCTGTTTCTTTCCTTTGTCATTCCCGCTACCTCCATTTTGCTACATAGCCGGTAATTTGATTTGATTGAACATACTGAGGATATTGATGCACCGTAGTGCCTTAGCAGTACTAGACTGTGCACGTGCGTACTGCACAATCCCAGTTTTGCCTAAAAGTGCTGCTTAGATGCTAGAGCACATTATCTGCAACCCTGAAGCGTATTTCTGCACACTAATTCATGTTTGAAATTAAATATTAAGGATGTGGTCAATGGGGAAGAGAGATAAATCACAGTAATATGGCTGACTTGAGGAAGAGATTAATCTCACCCCCAGTGTATTTGTGTTTGTTTTGGTCATGTGGTTGACTTTTAAATCCCAAGAAGAACAAGTCAGAATTGAAATGAATCTAATAATGTAATAAATGCTACTGGAACATTTGTAGCTAGTTACCATCTTTATTCAGTGTCCTACCCAGAGACCAAAAAATATTGTGTATTAAATAGAAAAAGTTCTTGTTGTTGAATAAATAATGGAAGCACTCAGTCTAGACAAGGCGAAAGACTGGCTGGGGGAATTCACACTTAACCAAAGCCATCTACTTGTATTAACCCCTTCAGCTATTACTGGCAGTGTAGCATCTGCTTTTAGAGATTTAGCACATTTATATACAAATTCAGTCATTCATTTCATTTTCTGAACCACTTTATCTTTTATTAGGGATCCAAGGATGCTTCCATAAGTGTCTGGACAAAGGTGGGGAACACCCTGAACAGCTTGGCTGACCATCACAGGGCACTTATATGCAAATTGCAGAAACAAATTCAGAAGCAGCAGGCAAATGTCTGTGTATTTTTGGAAGTTTGGTTTTAGCCATTAAAATTTGAGAAAATTTGTCATATTTTTGCAATCTGACAAACCACCATGCGTTAAAAAAATTAATATTACTTTTTCCATCAAGTGTAAAGTCTTGTGTAAGGCTTATACACTTTGGAGTTCCTATTACTTTTGTATCAGATGGGGCTAAATGCATACGTGTGTGTAAAACAATGCCACTATCTGTATCCATTTAATGCTCTTAATATTTCTTTTTCAGATTTAAATCTGATGTGAGCATGGCCTAAGCATTAGTATTCATTTTAATGAACCCTACCACTAGGGATGATTGTTTTTCAACTAGGGTTGATTGTTTTTCACTGATTTTCATTGTTAATGCAACAGTTGACAATGAAGATCTCTTATCTTGTCGTATCTTATCCTACCTCATCTTATCTTATCTTATCTTGTCTTATCTTATCTTGTCTTGTCTTATCTTATCTTGTCTTATCTTATCCTACCTCATCTTATCTTGTCTCATCTTATCTTATCTTGTCTTATCTTATCTCATCTTATCTTATATTATGTTATCTTATCACTATGCCTTTAGAAACACTGGATGATGCTGGAAAAAACATCGAGGTAGAATCCATCCATTCACCCATTGGCTATTCGGCTTTTCCATCAGGATTGCGTTGGGGGGGGGGGCACGACAAGACCCACAACTGGAACCAATCACTCCAGATATTAGACGAGGTGCAGAGCATACCCTGAAAAAGTAGCCAGCATAGTGTGGGACTAGCACAGAGATAAACAACCATTCACTCTCACATTCACACCTCTGGTCAATTTAGAGAAGCTAGCTGACCTGATCTGCATATCTTTGGACTGTAGGAGGAAACCAGAGTACTGCTTAATCCTACTATTAGGGTGGCAGGCAGCTGACACTGGGCGAAGGCAGGGCACACCCTGAACAGCTCACCAGACCATTGCAGTCCCAACACACACAGAACCACTCACATCCAGGGGCAATTTGAAACAGCCAGTTAGCCTAATGTGCATGTCTTTGGACTGTGGGAAGAAACCGGAATACCTGGAGGAAAGTCACGCAAGCACGGGGCAAACATGCCAACTCCACACAGAAACGCCCGAGCCTGGGACTCAAACACAAGACCTTATTGCTTTGAGGTGGACATGCTAACCACTATTTAAACCACTGTGACCTTGACCAGGCAGCTACTAAGGATAAATGAATTAGTCGAAACATTAATTTTAATAACTCTGGTGATTTTTTGTTTCACCAGCTTCATATTTACGCCCATGAAAGTAAAAACCTTCCTCGCTAGCTCAACTGTATTGTATCTGGTGTGAAATGGTGAAATAGAGATGATTAAAAATGAGACTAACCTACCATCATTGTTTATTGACTACGTTATCCCTCTCCTGGAACATCTATACATTTCAGTTTGATGTGATTCGGGTGATTATTTAGTAAGAGTGTAAATGGAAAAGTGCATTGTGAGTCAGTGTGATGAGCCCCACAGCAGCAGACGCATGCTCTCGGAAGCCAGGAATGAAATGGTTTCCCATCTCAGCTCAGGCTGAAATATCTCCATGCTGAACTGGATCATCATCCTCTAGTCATGATAAAAGCGAGCATGCCACTTCTAATCCATGTCTCTGTCTCTGGCCGCTCCACCCACCTGCTGTGACATGATTCAGACTTGTATGTTACTGCAGCAATCTGACAGCATCCCCCCCTTTTTTTAATCTCCATCAGGCCTAAAATATAAGCAGAGGAGCCAACATTTACTCTCTTGTGGCATATTTATAAAGGGTGAGAGATGTGAAAGATGCATATGTTTCTGCAAACAGTTTTCGTTTCATACAGACTTTATCTAGGGCGGCACGGTGATGAAGTGGTTAACACGTCCACCTCACTGCAAGAAGGTCCTGGGTGTATCTGTATGGAGTTTGCATGTTCTCCTCATGCATATATGGGTTTCCTCTGGGTACTCTGATTTCCTCCAGCAGTCCAAAGACATGCACATTACACTAATTGGCTGTTCCAAATTGCCCCAGGTGTGGATATAAGTGTGAATGGTTGTGTGCATGTTAGCCCTGCGATGGTCTGGTGAGGTGCTCAGGGTGTATCCTGCCTTTGCCCAGTGTCGGTTGAGATAGCTTCTGGGCTCCCCACCACCTAATAGTAGGATTAAGTGGTTTGGAAAACAACTGAGTGAGTGATGAGTGACTTTATCAAGGTGAATTTGAGCTGTGAAATCTTGTGAGCCAGTAGACAAATAGAAATCAGGACTTATAGCTCACTGTTTATCGCTTTACCTTGGTTAATTTTTAGGGAAAAAACTTTACCCTTACATTCCCTTTGAAATTGTGCCAACTTGATGGTTTCCTGTGATCATTTAGTCCATAAAGTCTAGCTGGATCTGAGTGGGAGAAACTGAAATGGTAGAATATGCAAATGTTTTATAAAAAGGAAACGTATATTTTTCATTTCTGTATCAAAAGACCTCATAATAATTTATGCTGTTAGTATGGATCCATCTCCAGCACAGATGTACTCGAGGGTTTTGTGGTAAAACACTGTTTTTATTTTCCTTTTCTGCCTGCTGAGATTTTCTTGTTAGCAATGTTGGCACCTCAGTATAATAATGGAAGTTGAGGAAACCTTACAAGAAAGCTGAACTCGAATTTGAATAAGGATGATTTTTGTGCAGAAACTAGGATGAATGTCAGAAATGGGAACAGTCTGTACGCCTGACGTGTAGATTCAGAAACACTAAACTAGCTTTACTTAATCATAGTGGTTTTCATTAATTTATTAATGTATGCTAATAATTATAGATGCAACCAAGGCCTAATGCAAAAACGGAATATTTTCCCATCTGTTTAATAGAGAAAAAGTCTAACAAATCAGACTGTCAGATGATCTTAAATGCAAATACAGACAAGAAACACTGGAAAAAATTCTAATATAATCCAACCCGTGTGCATTTAGTGAAGTCATATAGAAGGTCTGATGAGAAATCTAGTTATCTCATCTCACTTTATATAAAATTATAGACCAAGATCTAAGTTTCAGTATGTGTTTGAAATCATGAGTAATGGCTCTGAGGATCTTAAAGGTCTTAAGTAATCAAAAGTGCAGGGTTTTTTTTCTTTAAGTACAGATCTTTTAGGTTTATTGCTTTGCTTGATTGAATTTGATAATAGCATTTTATTGCAATATAACCGTATGCCTTTAATAAAATATAATAAATAAGATATTATATGCCTGTGGTTACTGATGGAGGTCAGAAGTTGGGAAAAGGGTAATCAGTGAGGAAAAAGACACCGTCTGTGCATGGCACACTTGGTGCGTTTTTTCATTTGTGTCTCAGCAAGCCACTATCTTCTGTTGACTCAATATTGTAATCAGAATCCCAGGGAGCCTAGATAGATACAGCAGGTCATGTATGCCATAATTAGTGGAGAGAATAGAACGTCAATGTCTTAGCATCCTGCTAACATCATTATTGACCCTACCAGGGTTTAGCTACATTCAAAAAAAAAAAAAAAAGAAAAAAAAAAAAAAGGTGTGTGTGTGTGTGTGTGTGTGTGTGTGTGTGTGTGTGTGTGTGTGTGTGTGTGTGTGTGTTTATATATTTCTGACCTTGTGGTGTCATACTTCATAAGTTCACTAAATAAAATCAGTGCCACTTTTCTGTTTCTAATACCCTGCAGCTGGAAAACAAAAAAACTGTATAAACTGTAAAAAAAAATATGTTTTTGGTATTTATTTCTATGTGGGTTTTTATTTCTATGTGTATTTATTTCTATGTGGGTAAGTAAAAATTAATTCAATTTTGGTATTTATTTCTATGTGGGTATTTATTTCTATGTGTAATTATTTCTATGTGGGTAAGTAAAAATTAATTCATGAAAACTCCAGCCAACTGATGGATATGAATTCATCTTCTGTAGCTAAGCAGTCCAATATTCTCTGTGCTAAAATAATTCCACATGCACATCAATATTCATATACTTCCACTCATTAAAATGAAAATTTGTTATTGGTCATGTATGCTCTCTGGCCTGTGCAGTTTTATGCATAAGAAGGCCACACTTTCTGGAATGAGTGTAGGATACAAAAGATGGTGCTTACTTAGCAGTCTGTTTTGGTTGAAGGAGCATGCTGACTTTTGGCATTTTTTTGCAAAATTAGTACTACCTTATCATTTAGATGCCTAAGGAAAATCGACTGCATTTTATACATACAGTAGATGCAGAAGTATTTGTTGTCAGGTGTATTTTTATAACAGCACAGAATTTTAAATAACAATGTTAATGTTAATGATCATGTGTTAAAAATGATAAAAACATAACTATGCAATACTAATGGAGATGCATGGCGGCATAAATTTATTAGCTAGCCTTCTTAGCAAGTGGAAGCTCCAGTGTGCTTTTCCACTGCAATGTTTTGGTTGCTCAGAAATGGCTGAACTGTGATGTTCTGTCCTTGCCTTCAGTGCAAAAATATCATGTTTGCATCTTACTAGCATCTCATGATATGTTTAACTGCAAGGTGAAGGACATGTTATTGTCTTGCTGTAATGGCTGCTTTGTGCTGCAGGTTACTTTACTCAGTTTTGGCAATGTTTATACATACATAAAATGGCCAAAAGTTTGTGAGCACATGAACATCAGGCCCAAATGTGTTTTTTGTGCCTCATATTTCAGATTTAATCCTCCCATGGCTGTTATAATAATTTCCAAGCTTTTGGAAAGGTTCTATGCTACATTATGGAGTGTGGCTGTGGGGAATTACGTTCATTCTGCCACAAGAGCATCAGTGAGGTCAGGTGCTCATGGCATACTGTCAGCATTCCAATTCATCCCCGAAGTGTTGAGTGGCGTTGAGGTCAGGGCTCTGGGCAGACCACTTAAGCTCTTCCACTTCAGTGTCTACATGGACCTTGTTTTGCGCACAAGGGCTATTGTCATGCAGGAACATGTTTGGGCCTCTTAATTCCAGTAAAAGGAAATTGTAATGCTGCAATATATAAAGACATCCTATACAATTTATGTGCTTCACAAGTTTGTGGGAAACAGTTTGGGAAAGCACCACATATGGGTGTAATGGTCATGTGTCTACAAAGATTATCTGTCATCCATGCACATCTATTAATCTGGCATACACTCACACACACACACGCACGCACGCACGCACACACACACGTCCGTCTCATTGCAAGTAAGTCCTGGGTTCAAGTCCTGGGCTCAGCAAAGGTGTTTCTATGTGGAGTTTGCATAGTCTTCCCATGCTTGTGTGGGTTTTCTCTGGGTACTCCGGTTTCCTCCTACAGTCCCAAGACATGCACATTGGACTATCTCAATATTCTAGATTGCCCACTGGTGTGAGTGTAAGTGTGAATGGTTGTGTGTGTTGGCCCTACAATGGTCTGGCGAGCTGTTTCTATCATGTCGGTTAGGATGGGCTCCAGCCTCTCCGCGACCCTAAGAAAGGATAAAGCGAGTTGGAAAATGAAATTAAATATGTTGCCATTATCCAGGTCAACACAGCGGTATGTGTGGTTCAGCAGGTGGGGGTGGGGTTTCAGAAGCAATGATACCACTGTGAAGTGCATTAAGTTAATAAATGAAAACATTTCGAGAAATTCAATAGGAGGTTGGGATCATTTCTTTACCAAGCAACTACAAATAGCCTGGACAGGAAATCTACTTGTTCTGGATGCCCAGTCAAACTATTTGTCCACCCCTGAGAATAACTATATGAAATAATGCAGCAGGCTGTAGGTAGTGATAGAATTTCAAAGCATCATTGTTAAGAAAGCTGTAGTAATTAAATACGTTTACCAGCAGCCTGTCAAGCTTTAGTCTTAATCCCTGATGACATGAAGAATTGTTTGCCGGTATAGATAATAAAGTGTCCCATGGGTCAGTTTGGAGGTCTGACCCATAGGTTGTTACCCAGTTGCCATGTTGTATGTAAATCTGAAGTGTGAATGATGTAGATACCATTATTCATGTTGAGTGATGATCCAGGAATCTTAAGACTGGTCATTGCCGTCACTCTGTCTGGTGCGTTGTGCTGCTCTACAGACCTATGCTCTCTAGCTTTGATTCCCTCCATCTGCAAAGTATCATGTTTCTCAGAGCTTTAGTGTCGACAGAAGAAATATTAAACATAGATTCTCTGGATTTTGGTATTAGTGTGACTGTTTAACTCTGTGAAGAATCGAAAGGCAGGACAGAAAGGTAAAGATTATACCACAGGGGTGTTGAATTTTTCATTATGATTGGTCAGACGGTAATACATTTTTATAGCTATGACAATAATACCAGCTTTAATTTTAATCACACCTTTATAGTAACCCGCCTATTCTAACACGCATGTCGTTTCTATAGTAACATGATCGACTTTATAAAAAAAACTGTTATTATTAAACAAGGAAAATAAATCATTTATTAAATCAGTAGAATGTTGAGGTTTTCTGTAGGGAGACATCAAGGAACAGTAATGTTTTCTACCAAAAGAAGACAAAGGGCTTTCATGTTTTTTGATAGCATGACTGACTTGGCTGCATTGTATTAGAGACAAATAAATAACGAGGCTGGTGATGAAACCAAACACCAATGTGTACTACTAATACAAATAATAATAATATTATTAATACATATTAACAGATAAAAATTAATCTATGTAAGTTACAAGCAAAAGTTGATTATTTATCAGTATGAACATATTCCAGAGTGGTATAAGCCACTCTGGAATATGTTCATACTGATAAATAATCAACTTTTGCTTGTAACTTGGCTTGGCATTGGGCTGCATCACATCATACTGTCACCAATTATTTTCCCATAACAGCACATCCAGCCATGTTTTATTCCTTACATAAGTAATTTCCGAGGAAATCTGGTCATTTGTTCATATTCCATTTATATCTCATGTCTTCAGGGCATCCGAGTGGATCTTGATAGTCTGCTGGTAAACATATTTAATTACCACAGCTTTCGTAAAAACAACCTGATTATTCTCAAGGGAAATTATTATTCTCATTTTCATTACTGTCAAATATTCACATTTCCATGAAATCTCAGACCCATATGTAGCTTCTTCCCAAAGTTGGTGCCACAAAGTTGAAAGTACACAACTGCGCAGTATGTCTTTGTCTGCTGTTGGGTTACAATTTCCCTTCAATTGAACTAAGAGGCACGGACCTGTTTTAGCATGACAGCGAACCTGCACACACAGTGAGCTCCATGAAGACATGCCTTCAAAGGTTGGAGTGTGAGAAGGTGAGTCGCTTGCACAGAGCACTGATTTCAACCAGCCAACTCTGCACGAAAGCAGGGTACTCCCTGCAGCTTGCCAGTCCATCACAGAGCCAAAACACACACAACCATTCACACTCACACCTAGGGCCAATTTGGAACAGCCAATTAGCCTAATATTCATGCCTTTTAACTGTGGGGGGAAACCGGAGAACCTAGAGGAAATCCACACAAGGATGGGGAGAGCATGTAGAAAACACAGAAAATGCCCTCGCTGAGCTCGGGATTTGAACCCAGCACTTTCTTGCTGTGAGACACACGTGCTAACCAGTATGACACCATGCCAAACAGAGTCTTGAATATATAGAACAGAATATATAAGATTGTAGAATTGTTCTGATCAGAATTAAAGGCTATCATTCATTCATTCATTCATTCACTCATTCATTTTCTAAGCCGCTTCATCCGAATTAGGGTTGCAGGAAGGCTGATGCCCATCTTAGCCGACTCTGGGCGAGGGTGGGGTACACCGTGGACAGCTCGCTAGGTCATCACAGGGCCAACACACACAACCACACTCACACCTAGGGGCGATTTGGAACAGCCAGTCAACCTATTGTGCATGTTTTTGGACAGGGAGAAAACTGGAGTACCCGGAGGAAACCCACACAAGCACGAGGAGACCATGCAAACTCCATACAGAAAGCCTGAGCTCGGGACTCGAACCCAGGCCTTCTTGCTGTGAGGCGGATGTGCTAACCATGCTATCAGTGATTAATAAAAGTATTCTTTGTTATCTTTTTATATGATGTAAAAAGTCTGTAGAGATCCTGAATGATGACTCAGTTTTGCTGCTGCTGCCATGTGATTGACGAATGTCACTTCAGGGATTAAATAGCATTCTCTGAGTTCTGTGTAATGGCATCTCTTTGCCCTAATGTCTGTCTGTCTATCTGACAGTTTGCATTTTAGCAGATGGTATTAGTGTTGTCATGATTACAAATTTTGACTTGTGATGCGATACCGGAAAGCTGTCATGATTGAAAAAAAAAATATCCCAATTGCTCATGCATGTGGCTTTAGGGACGTGTCCTGTTACCTTGCACAAGCACGGAGATTACCGAAAATTGCTTTCTTCTCACATGAGAAATGTTTTTTCCCTTTATCCTCAAATAGTACCCAGTTCATCCTGTCCTTGCATGGTTGTGATTATATGACATTTTTGTAATTAGAAGGGTAATTTCTCAAAATTCAGAGTAATCTCCGCACACTCTTATGAAGATCGGTGAGGTAAAAGGTCAGAGAGAAATGACAGAACATAGGACGGGACTTTGTTCGGAAGTTTTCAGTGTGAATTTTTACTTTCCTTTCATGAAAAAGGAGGTAGTAATTACTTTGATGGTCACTTATTAGCTCTATTCTGGAGTTCCTTATTACTTGTTTATTGCTTTCCAGATGGGCAGTGGTGGCCCGGTGGTCGGGGGTTGTAGGCTGCATAGCCATCGGCGTGTTTCTGCCCTGCGATGGCTTGGCGAGCTGTCCAGGGTGTACTCTGCCCTCGCCCAGAGTCGGCTGAGATAGGTGCCAGCCTCCCCGCGACCCTAATAAAGCAGTTCAGAAAATGAATGAATGCTTTCCAGATGTGTTTTCAGCTTTTAGGGATAAATAGTGCTGGAATGTTTTTATAAAACACTAGTCTGTGAAGGGTGCCGAAGAAGTGCCAATTTAGGTATTGGTCGTTTGTTAAAGGTGACTTTGCTTCATTAAACAACATAATTGCGAACATTTTGCTTGTGCTTAAGGCTTTATGGGATATTAAGCATCATCATTAGTGAAATTTCTGTGGTTCTGTCATGTGTACTATTTCCAGTGTATAAGCCAGCAGTTCCTTTCATATCTTAATAATACACACATAGCTCCAGATACAGAGCTACTCACTGAGCTGGAATGCTCATGCTGTCAAAAAGTGCTTGCAAATCTGGATTTATTTGTGCGTTTTGGGTATAAATATTGGGTAATTTCTCAAACTGCCTAGAAATTAGCTAATAATTTTATATTACTGACAAATCAATAAATGAACAAATGAATGTACGTGGCTTAATGTTATATTTGACTATACAGGAGCATCTTATAGCACGTCTTCACATTTCCACACCACACTTGGCAGCAAATCCAAATGCAGGACTATCTGTGCCTTGGCGAGGGGAGTGGATCTGTTTCACATCACATAACACTACCTGAAAGTGGAGGAGGAGTTCCTCTAGAGTTTGTCTGCCACACGTAAAATAGTAGTTAGCAGAGCACCGTTGATAAGGAAAGTGTATAATCGAGTTGCTTTTGGAACGTCAAGAAAATCCTATGGCGTACGTCCGTCTGTCCCTCTGTACCTCCGCCGTACATGTACACATGGGAACCCTGTGTTATTCTTTGTAAATTTTATTATTATCAGGCAATAGTGATACTAAAAATAATTTAAATACTTCAAAATAGTTTGTTTCTAATGTTATTCTGATGCTCTTTTCACTAGTCTTTCTCAATTTTACACATTTTGCTCAAGAAAATGCGCACAAAATACACATGTGCGGTCTGAAGAGAGTTCCATGCGTATGTGATGTCAGACGTAGTGACACGTCTGAAGTAAGTATGTATACCTCATACAAGTTTGAAACATAGGAAGGAAAATATTTATTTAAAAACAGAGACAAGGGTGCTACATAGAGATATACAAACGGAATAAAATGTGAAGATTTTTAATTATTGAAGCATCTCTACTCCACAGATTTTATATCTCGAAAAAGAAATTCGTAAAAAGAAAATTCTGGGAGAGAGTAATATAAAGAACTAGAGGTGTATAATAGTAGGGTCATGTCATGTGACATCATCATTAATGACATGAAATTAATAAACAACTAATAATATTCTTGTGTTATTGAAATGTTCTCTAAACCTACGGTTTCTAAATGGTGTATTTTACGATGTCGAGACTAAAATTACGTGTTTGGTTACATCATTTTTATTCCCTTCTATAAACAAGTTATTAAAATGAATTAATCTTAATATACGTAGGATACATGTATGGGGTTTGAGAATTCCCACAAAAAAAACTTGTCAAGTAAGGGAAATCACATGGGAGCTCCGCTTTTAGGCAGTGCCTAAATGTCTATATTAATTTAATGCTGCCATGTTTCTTGCTAACAGGGTGAACCAATGAGCACAAGAAATGTATCTTTCTTCAACTTGATGGCAGCATGCATCCAAATGTGCCAGTGCTTGAATCCTGTCAGAAAAGTGTGTCAGGAATATGAGAGGAAGGAAAACCAAAAGGATACACTCTCCCATTGAATCTCTTACACGGAAAGAGAGAGTGGTGACGACAAGGCACTGTAAAAAACGGGTTACGTGATGTGCTTCTTCAGGTTAATGTACTGTGACTTTATGATAAGCAATCCCATGTTCTTCTGTGTTTTGGTCAATAATTAACACAATTGAAGGCAATTGCTCAAAAATTAAAAAATAATTCTGTTGATTAAATTGACAAATTGAATGAAAAACCCTTGGGTATATTTCTAAGACTTTAACACATTCCACAATGTTTTCGACAATAGTTTTAATTAACTCTTGAGTGTTTCACTATAAGAAAAATTTAAAAACGTGCATCAAGGTCCTTTACATATATGGAATGACCTTTGGTCAGTGGGTGGCTTTACATGGCGCACCATGCATTTGCAGTGTGTGATTTCTGTGGGACCTAGGGAAGTCCACTTAAATACTTCACACTAGTAAGTTCTTGCTGCTGTCGACTAAGGCATGGTTTGATTTGTTCAGCGCTTGTGCAAGGTTAAGGCAGCAGATTTCTTTTAAGGTAGGAACATGCAAGGAATGGCAGCAGAGATAGCAATGTAACATGTTTAAAACAGTAGTGGATTACACGGCCTAAAGGTTTTCAATGATTTTTCTTTTTTCTTTTTTTTTTTTACACCCCGAAGCCATCCACGAATAAATGCATGCTGCTGTAGTACAATGTTTAGAAAGACCAAAGGGCGGGTGTTGTACATTTTTTGGCGGGTCACAGCTGGACCTGAAAAGGAAGAGAATGATTAAAGTAAGGAACTTAATTGAGGGCGAAAGTTGATAGTAGGCATATGCATACGAATTGGAATTTTGTGGGGGAAAAAATAATACTAATAATACATACATACACTCTGACAAACCTAGTGATCTTTTATAGTATCTGGAAAGTTAGAATCTTTAGCAAGGTTAGGTATTAAGTAAAATGCTGTGGTGCATAGCTTAATATAGAACCTCTCGTTCTTTTAGAGTACAGGATTTAAGTAACACTTCAATTGATGTGGGATCCCAAAAAAACTCGTTTCTTAACACTTCTTTCTAATGGAACACTGAAATATTCAGACACTGCACGTTTCATGTGTCCAGAACCCATTACCATGTGATCAGCTCATTAGCTGTTTCACTTGACTAGCGCGATTGTGTGCTGAATGAATAGACACCCCTTCTGTTCCCTTTCATCCACCGAGAAACAACTATCCAACCATATTGTGGCGAGGGGTTAACCCACAGTATGTCTGTTAACAACACGTCTTGCATTAACTAACACCATTTCGCTGGTGAGTTTGACATGGCGTGTCCCGCGGTAAGTGAAGAAGTCAGGCGCTGGGTGGCAGCGATGCCCGTGCTGGCCCTCATTCCGGATCCGAGCCTCCAGGGAGCTCTCGACTTACGCCTGTCGCATCCTGCCGCATTAACAAGGCACAGTGAAATAACACGCTGCCATCTGGAACACAGCCTCTCGATCACACACACCTCAATTAAGAGCTGTTTCTTCAATCTAGACATGTTCCCTTTTTTTTTCCAGACAAATGACTCCATCTTTTTAAAAATCTTTTTGCTCTACTCTAAGCCTGTGAAGTCTCTGATGCAGCAAAGTGGTACTTTTTTTGTTGTTGTTGTCTGTTTTAATGCTCAGGGGCTGCAATTTGATATTTTAAAAGCATGTGTGAAGCAGGTGTGGAAAAGTAGCGTGTGAAATCTGGGAGGGTGAATCTGGGCTTTGTGGTGTTGAGAGGTGTGCTTGCTTGGGTGAAAGCACTTTAAGGCTGATAGCGCAGCCTCGGTGCTCAACACGACCCTCTTGTGACCCCACTTTAAGCGACAATGAACGCCCTTGAAAGGTTTTATTGTTCTACATCACCTCATACTCCTAGTTGTTGTCCTTCAGTAAGAAGGTTTGCTACCATGGAGAGTTTCTCTTAGTGCATCTAACCATGTACTCTTAAAGTCTGCCGGCACAATGATCTGAGTCGCAGTTTCCTTAAACATCATGTCTGTTCTACTTGGGTTTCATGTTACTCTTGCATGCTGTACCAAAATCTGTTTGTACTGGATTCCCTCAGCTGCATGTTTATTCCAAGCCTTAAAGAAAACCTATTCCCTGAACGCATTCAATGTGTTACTCTTAAAATATTCATGTTGTGTTTACTGATTCTGATACAACTTTTTTGGCTGGTGTTATATTTTTGTTATTTTTGTTAGTAGTTAGTAGTTGTAAGGGAACAATGCTAGCACAGTTATAATGTGTTTGATTAAAGAAATAAACACACCACGTCAATAATAACCTCAAACTTTCTTAAAATAATATCAGATGTATGAAGTAGTCATCAGGTTTTACTGTTGGCTCTGAAAAAGGCTAGCCTTGTTAATAATCTACAAGGTAACAAGCACAGCAGCGCTGATGATGAGTGAAGGTTTGGTACCTGATCTGTTTAAGCAGAGTGTAGAGATAAGAAGGTGCGAGAGCCGACTAGACCAAAGGACTAAAGCGCCGCTGCATCAATTGCTTTAAGTCGAAGGGTTGAAAATAGACCAACTTGACCAACAACAAAGTTTAATCTAAAAAACTAAACTCAGAATTGAATTAAAAATGAAATTTTGTTCCCTATTAAATATTTCTATATTGTTTTCCCTACATGCTACTTGCTAAGTGCAAGAGTTTTAATGATCTCATGTGATCTTTCAAACTGTAAAAGCACCTAAAGATCACGCCAAGGCCGAAAACCCTTCAAGGGTTGGGAGGAACGAACTAATTAATGCAAAGTACAGCTGCGGGATTCAAGCTCATAACTGGCTTCTCCTGCACCAGCAGTAATCAGCCAACTTTCACAGATGTACGTAGAGATCAGACCCGTAGGAGCGACTCTGGACCCCCCTGTGCTTAATAATCCAGCATGCCTAGAATAAAATACTGTGTATAAATGAATCTCCAAACTTGCACCCCGCATGCTTATCCATGGATTGAGTTAAAGTACAGCTGCCTGAATTAATTCTGCTCAGTTAATTTTAATTTCACAACCACATGCTTCTCCAGCTTTCCAAATATACGAGAAAAAATAAGATAAAATACCCGAGCGCCTGCTTACCTAAAAACAGGGTGATGACATGTTTTGGAACACTTCATTTATCACGCACAGTATGATGCACTAACATGGTGCTTTAGCTTCTTCTTAAAACTAGAGAAGCATACTGTGTAAATAATGCACTGTGTCTGCATTAAAGAGTGACTCTGGATTGATAGGCAGCTTGAATTCTTCCTCATTCTTTAACATGTTGACTTGATAGACAGGTGCTTTATTCAGGGTATTTTTGGCTGTGAGTCATCCATGATGTGCCTTTAAGTGTGAAAGTCATTTGCACAGTAACTCAGGTTTCACCAGATCAGGTGTGATCTTCTCCTTGAAAAGAAAAGAAAAGAAAAGAAAAGAGGGAGCAAAAAGTTGACGGAATTACTTTGACCGTCACACCTTGAGAAACATGATCAGCCCTAGTTACAGTATACGGTTGAAGCCTATGTTTTAAAAACAAAGAGAAAGAGAGAAAAAAAATCTAAAGAATAAAGTCGTGCGTGCAGATCCAGGGCTGGGTGCCAAGAGTTTTGCAGTTAGGAAAAAACAATTGCTACAGCTCTCTGTAAGGAAAAAAGATTCATAGCAAATGTACATTCATTCATTCATTCATTTTCTAAGCGTTAGGGTTGCGGAGGGGCTGGTGCCCATCTCAGCCGACTCTGGGTGAAGGTGGGTACACCTAATGTAGAACCTCTCAAGGTGGGTACACTCTGAACAGCTCGCAAGGCCATCGCAGATACAAGCATTCACACTCACACCTCTGGGCAATTTGGAACCACCAATCAGCCTACTGTGCATGTTTTTGGACTGTGGGAGGAAACCGGAGTACCTGGAGGAAACCCATGCAAGCATGGGGAGTACATGTAAACTCCAACCAGAAATGCCCCGAGCCTGGGAATCAAACCCCGGGACCTTCTTGCTGTGGGGCGAACGTGCTAACCATTGCGCCGCCGTGCCGCCTAGCACATGTACGTTATTTATTTTTGTGAAATGATTATAAAATAAACAAGATTATTCAATTCATGTTGGCATGAATTTCAGCTTTCAGTCTTTTTCTATTGGATGATAATTTTGTTTCTTTCTAAAAAAATTATTAACTGCAAAATAAATAATAAACCAGCAAAATTATCTGCCAATTTAACAAGACAATTTCAAGCTTGAATTAGGAATAACGCTTAAAAATAGGCTTAATCATTTTATATTTCATTTCAAAAATTGTATTCAATTGGTTTATATGAGATTTCTTCAAGGCTTTGCATCCAAATCACTGCTACTGTTTTTTCCCTCATTTTATAACACGCTTCGTGTTTTTATTTTTTACGTCTGGAGGGAAAGCTTACACACGTTATTGCACACATTGTGGTTCAGTTCTTCCTCCTGGAAAGACTGAAAGCTGCATTTTGGATGCTCTAGCTCAGGCTCATCTATGGTTTCATGGCCTAACGGAGCAAAAAAGCTGGCTGTGGCACTTAAGCGTGCCGTGCTGTTAGTTTATCTGAGCATGCAGTTTGGCTGCCCCAGATGCCAGCGAGATACAGGCTGCTACAGGAGTGCCATCTGAACCTGGCACTTAGCATCGCTTTTGCTATCAGTTACAACAATCTGTAAGTGAGAAGGGTTTTTCAGGGCCGCAAAGACGTGCATCTTGAAGCACTGGATCCTCACCGGGAATCAGGAAGTGCTGAAGGACATTCGAGGCAATGGCTCTTAAATGAGCACAGTGGGCGGATCACCTGGATGCCACACCTCACACTGGGCTGCTTCATTATAAGCTGAATAAATGTTGCAGCTCTGTCTTAAATCCTTTCCGTTTCACGCAGTTTTACCATGCTGTTAAATTTACATACCTGCATACAAGCATGAGTTCAAGCTTAACAACAAAATGGCAAAGTCAGCACCACCACTCATGTCTAGCTTTCTCAGCCAAGGGCCAAACTCCAAATCCTGCTTGTGTAACCATTTATCCCTGCCTCCATTTGGTTAATAGATCCATTAGGTAGCAAACACAGAGTGTATGTGTGTGTGTGTGTGTGTGTGTGTGTGTGTGTGTGTGTGTGTGTGTATGCGCGTGTTGTGAGCTGAGTGTGTGACATGTTAATTCAGCGTAATTTATGACCAGAAGCATTGCACGAGAATCCTTCCTGTGTGAGTTGTATCTCTCAGGATCTCCTCGACCTCTCACGCGCTCTTTCCATCAGTGGGCTAAGAGCACCCTCTCGCTCACATCCGCCTGATTAGAGCACAAAAGCGCGATGCCCTGACGGAGACACACAATAGCTGAGGAAAGGCTTATCGTAGCACGCTAGCAGCCCGCTAAGGTGGGGGGCTAAAAGCACACCTGCCGAGAGAGTGGAGGCTAATCGGATTTCCCTCTCACCGTTATGGCCGCTCGCTGCTTCTCATATGGTTTATATTTATGGAGGGCTGTTGCTCGAGCGAACACTTCGCCCCCCCACCTCCACCTCCTCCGTCTGTCTGATTAGATCCTTGCTGATGGCTGCAGCCCAGAACTGTGGTGATCAATCCTAATTTACTAGCCGAATTAGATTAACATATAAAAAATGCAGTGCGTGGACCTGAATGGTTGAAAAGATGTATCCCTGTCATGTAGCTCTAACACTATCGGACGCCCAGTGGAAGCATGTCTTGTTGTTTTTGGAAAGTAGTTTTGAGTACGGCTACTTTGAAACAGTGATGCTCCAAGATTCACACTGTAGTCGTTAGTCAACCCAAGAATATGCTGCCACTCACTCCGCAGACCATCTGTTTGTTTTGGACCATGCTGATGCGTGTGATATTCACATGGCTCTCACTGGTGCTTTCTCTCTTGCTCACATTCTAATTGTTTCATTTCTGGAGAAAGGATCTACAAGGCTTTTTTGTAATATCTGTCTTTAGAGATGGGGGTCAAATTCGATTCAATTATGTATTATATTCATTTGTGTAGTGATTCATGTAACACTGACTCCAAAATTAATTGTATTTTTTAAAAATTGTATGTGAAGTAATTTTTTATTGTTTAAATGCAGCCCTTGGTCTTTGAGGGCTTCTGAGGAGTAGGTTACATTTAATTACTCATGCTCAATTCAGTTGCGTAGCTCTTAAATAAAGCTTTTAAAGTTTAAAGCTTAAGAGGTGCGACTCAAGTTTCTTTTACATGCTTCAGGGTTTGGGCAGCATGGTGGCGACGTGGTTAGCGTGTTTTTGTGTGGAGTTTGCATGTTCTACACATGCGTTCAAGGGCTTCATCTGTGTTCTCCGGGTTCCTCCCACAGTCCAAAGACATGTGGATTAGGCTAACTGGCCGTTCTAATTTGACCTGAGGTGTGAGTGATAGTGTGATGGTTGTATGTGTGTATGTATTTGTACCCCGCACCAGCCTCCCCGCAACCCTAGTAGGGTTGAGCGTTTCGGAAAATGAGTAGGTGAGAGAGGGTTCAAGTTTTGTAAATTGTAACTAACTAACTAACTAACTAACTAACTAACTAACTAAATAAATAAATAAAAGAGGAAAAAGTAATAACGAATTGGGATATTTATAGGAACACACTACTTACAGAATCGCAGTACAATCGAATCAGCACCTGGGTATCATAATAACATTGTATGTGGTGGACCTTGTAATAATACCCAAAATCAACCCCTAGTGTAGTACAGTTATTTGCCTTGCTACTACTCAGCATGTTTTGAAAATCACAGATGAATCCTCTTTTCTTTTATAAGGTTATATTATGAAATCCAATTCAGAAAGCTGAGCACATTTATAGATTATTAACAGTAACACCTTAGAGCCTATAGAAGAGACCTGGTGTTCATTTTGCCTACAGTGCAATGAGCATGGAAGGACGTATATGTGACATTCAGAAATGACTCACAGGTTTTGAATAATCATGCATTTTGATTCCCATGCGCTTCTTTTATTACCGAGCTTTTCACTCAGAAAAGCCTAGGCCTTTTAAAAGCTGCAGGAGGGTCTCTATCTTCCAACCTAAGCAAATATTCATGAATTGGGGCCTATCAAAGCCACCTTTTACATTGTGCAATAAATCCAGACAGCGTGGATTGTGCTGTTGACAGGAAATGTATTAGCATGCACCATCTCCGAAGCTGAAAAGCAACAACAGCCTAGCTAAGTCTTGTTTTCTTTGCCTTTATCTTATCTTAGCAATTTCACAGAAGTCTTTTTATATAACATCCTACACGCGCCATACTTTTGAAACTTTCCACAGTAAAGTAAGTAATAGGTCTGACTCCAAATGATTCATTGGTTGACTACTGTCTTAGTAAGTTTGGGAAATGTACTGATTTATTATTTATTTAGAATTAGTTACACTGATGCATTATCTCTTTACTGTATGTCGTGTGTGACTCATAGAAGATTTAAGTCAAAAGATCAGGCGTGAAAAAGCCATTATAGTTAATAAAACTTTGTTTACTAAAGCGTGGTGGTGATGTACTGTGTTTAAACTTTTTGAAGTTTTTGTTTGGAAACAATGTTAAAGTACATTGTAGAAGGAATTTAGCTGAAGAAAATTGCTTTCTGGGGCTGGCACGGCATTGTAGTGGTTAGCACGACTGCCTCACAGCAAGAAGGTCCTAAGTTTGAGCCCCGTGCTTGGCGAGGGCATTTCTGTGTGGAGTTTGCATGTTTTTCCAGTCCACAGACAGGCACATTAGTCTAACTGAATATTCTTGATTGCTCCAGGGTGTAAATGTGGGAGTGAATGGATGTGTGTGTTGGCCCTGCGATGATCTGGCAAGCTATTCATGGTGTACACGTCTTTGCTCAGAGTCGGCTGGGACCCTAATAAAGATAAAGCGGCTCAGATGTTCTCCACTTTTACTTTTTTTAGAATTATCTTTTTAAATGGTTCTCACTCATCCTTTAGATATTGATCTTGATTACCACAATGGAATTTTAAATAAAATTTTAATTCATATTTTTGTTTATTTTCTTATTTTTTAAATTCTTTACCAAGTGATAAAATTGTGTTGTATTTCTCTATTTGCTGATTTTAAAGCTTTGGGTCGAGTCAGTACAACTGTACCATTGTGCATATGTTTGCTTCTTCGTGCAGGTGATGTCATCAGCGAGTACTGCACCGTTTCCCTGAAACTAAAAGTACTCCCTTGTTGCAATTTCATCACATGTCATGCCCATGATTTCTCACCTTCTTGCAAACTGAGGCAGCATGCACAAACAATAAAAAACAAACTAAAAACTATTGTCACAGTTAGTATAGAGATTACCTCAATGACTAGTATCTATCTATCTATCTATCTATCTATCTATCTATCTATCTATCTATCTATCTATCTATCTATCTATCTATCTA
>JBCNYH010000013.1:13726438-13737108 GCA_039654325.1 Tandanus tandanus
ACACACACACACACACACACACACACACACACACACACACACACACACACACACACACACGCACACACACACACACAAACACATACACATATCTTTATAATTATATTAACTCTTTGACATGCTTTATGGATTTTATAGTCATTTGTCAGTGACCACCACTATAGGTTTTATGTTTCTTATTGGAGTTGATGGGATGCGGTATTGCTCTCGACCATGGAAGGACACCTGCCACTTAAAAAGCGGCTGGAAGTGCACCATTTTTCTCTGAAGCTCATAAAAAGGGGAGGAAAAAGGAGTAGGTGGGGTGGGAGGTATTTGTGACAGGACTCAAACCATAAAGTTTACGGCCACAAGATTTGTTGCGTTGTATCAAAATGAATCCCGCTTTCTGCGTCTGCAGTGTGCTGCTGTTTTTTTTATTATTTTATTATTTTATTTTTTTTATTTTATTTTTTCAAAGCCTCAGAAATGCTGTAGTTGAGGTTTGGAATGGAAAAAGGGATACCCGCGAAGCTGAGGATCATCTAAACAAGTCATTGTTTGATTTTGCTTACTCTCATCACATACAGACTTATCACTTACATGAAATGTCAAAAAATATATTTGAATGGATGCCTGGGTTTCTTTTTCTAAATTTGATTTTGTCCGCAATAGTGTAATGGAAAAAACCATGAAACCTTTCTGCATGATTCTCTTACCATGTCACTTTCTCCATAAAAATGTTGCTAGAAGAAATAACACCGTAACTAATATTAGCACTACTGCTATTACTTCCACAAATGTTTTTATCAATACTATTCCTAGTACCATTGCTACTACTGCTGCTGCTGCTGATGCTGCTACAAGTATTATTGCGAAAACTACTGCTAATATGACTACAACTGATATTACTGTTACTACTGCTGCTACCACAAGTTTTATTATGACTGCTAACACTGCTAATTTTACTGCTACTAATATTACTGCTGCTAGCATTACTACTGCCCCCATGAATTCCCAATCTCGGAAGCTGAGCAGCTCACTAGACCATCACAGAGCAACACACACACACACCCATACATACTCACACCTAGAGTCAATTTAAAACAGCTAATTAGCCTGATGTGCGTGTCTTTGGACTGTGGGAGGAAACCAGAGTACTTGGAGGAAACCCACGCAAGCACGAAGAAACTATGCAAACTCCACACAGAAACACCCTGAGCCCGGGAATCGAACCCATGGCCTTCTTGCTCTGAGGCAAATGTGCTGTCCACTATATGCCGCCATGCTGCCCTGCTAATAATACATTTAATATAATTAAAAAAAAAAGTAATACACACAGCTTTCCAAACATTAAAGCTTAAAATATTAGTAGCAATTGCAGGATATTGTAATATGTTTTCTTTTTAACCCTCATAAATATTTCACTACAATATATTTTTACAATGATGTTGAACAAAATGAAAAGGTTCAAATTGGAGCTGAGGAAATTGCCTCACTGAAACTCCATTTCTCACTCTGAAATGCATGTTCCAAAGTATCATCACAGCATGTCAAAAGAATATGAGTGACCCCATACCACCATATCATTTCCTGTTTTAGAACTGCAGGGGCTAAACCAGCTCCATCCCCTTTTGATGTGGAGAATCAAGAAGAGCTCATGATGGAAGTGAAGGAACGCAGACCGTACCGCTCTCTGACGGCACGGCGGGACACAGAGCGCCGCTACACCAGCTCTTCAGCCGACAGTGAGGACGGCAAGCTGAAGCCCAAATCCTACAGCTCCAGCGAAACCCTCAAAGCCTTTGAGCAGGATTCCCGAGTCGCCTACGGCACACGCGTCAAAGATGTAGTGCACCATGAAGTAGATGAGTTCAGCAGGCAAGGTAGGAGCTAAAGAGATGGTCCTGAGGCTTAAACCAATTATAGTACTCCAAGCTGGTTAAAGAGCCTCAATATAATCCTTAGCTTAAAAACTCCATATTAAAAAGAAAAGTGAATACTGTATACAGCAATGCTTAATTCTAGCATGTAATGGGAAACTAATAATATAATCTCATTCAGTGGTTGAGTACAATTAGCAGGAGTGGATGAAAATAATGAAGGTGCTGGCATATATCCATACAACCTGGTTTAACGTCTCCAGTCTAATTAATTCAGCATTGCCACGCCATACTCGTTAGATCTCTCTGATGAGTGTCAGGATGAACCTGTGTATCATTCATACATCCATACTCCTTTGATGAAATTTTAAATAGCAAAGACACATCAGTTTTCAGATCATTCTTCCATTTTTTTCTACCTCAGACTGAAGTAGCTATCTGTTACATTCAGCTGTTGACATGAAAAGCACCATAAGTATCAGCAGGTTTTTCAAGATAGGCACTGCATCCGTGAGATACGCTTCACAAAGGGATCGCATTCAAGCAATTAGTGGAGGAAACACTGTGAAAATTTGGTTCGCTGTTAATTAGATTCACTTTCAATCATTAAAAAAATTAGGCATCTAAACATAAATAGATAAAAGCCTGCATTGTAGCTCCGCTATTAGCCCAGCAGGAGTTTAAAGAGAGAGGCCGGGGTGAATGCCAGTGCCAATCCATGGATATCTTTTATGACCTTCTAATGCAGGGATGTCAGACTGCAGTCTGGAAGGCCACAGCACTATGGAGTTTATCATTGTAGCCCATTTAACACACCAGCCTTTCAGCTCATCAGCTAATTATCAAAGCCAGCATGGGATGAGGTTGGTGTTGGAAAACACAAATCTCTCCAGAATTGAGTTTGATACCTGTGAAAACATCGGTCACGAGAGACAATGCATCAGTTTTCTAAGTTTTCAACACAGAACAGTCTTTAGGTTAGAGGGCAAGTTGTGTTTTTGTTTGTTTTTCTTTCTAACTAAAAAAAGAGATAAAAGAAAGGCTGGTGAGGGACCATCCATGTACTCAGTGTCATCCGGAACTAACTTGTCTCATAAACATTTCACAAGAAATGTAATTATTATTCATTCCAGAGATTTTCTCATTTCTGATTGGTGGAAAACCATCAAATAATTAATTGGCATTGCACTGTTGTAATCAAATAACCAAATTATTGCATCGTTACCATTGGATAAGTTAAATGACTATTGAACAACTGGTATGCGCTATAGAGTAACATGACTGTCTACATTGAAAAGATTTTGAATAAATAATAAAACAATTATACATTTCGGCTTTCATATGATATAAAGATTTATTCGATCCTCTGCGGATAACAAACCCTCGACCGAGTTCTTTGAATCATGCAATAATTGCTCATTCAGTAATTGCTTACTATACCCAGTGAATATTTTATTAGGAACACCTGTACAACATACCCATTCATGTAGTTATATAATCACCAAACATGGGGCTGCAGTGCATAAAATCATACAGATACGGATCAGCAATTTCAGGTACTTTTTAGGTCAGAATCGGAGTAAAATGTGATCGTAATGATTTTAACCATAGCATTAATACCTGATGGACTTGTTTTGAGTGTTTCTCTTACTGCGGATCTCCTGGGATTATACACAGCAATCTGAGATTGCTAAAAAAAAAAAACTTTCAGTGAATGGCAATTTTTTGGATGGAAACACTTTGATGATGAGAAAGGTCAGCGGAGAATGGCCAAATTGAGCTGATAGAAAGGCAACAGTAACACAGGTAACCATTTTGTACAGTTGTGGTCAGTAGAAAAGCATCTCCGAATGCACAACATGTCAAAGCAGGATGGAGTGTAACAGACCCCATCAAGTTCCTCTTCTGTCAACTAAGAACAGAATTTTAAGACTGGAAAAATTAGTCAGTATTTAGCTCTAACAGCATGAATCCATGGACCAAACATTTACATTTACAGTATTTGGCAGACAATCTTATCCAAAGCAACTTACAATTATAATTTTTATACAACCGAGCAATTAAGGGTTAAGGGCCTTGCTCAAGGGCCCAACAGTGGCATCTTGGTAGTACTGGGGCTTGAACCGCCAACCTTCGGATTAGTAATCCAGAGCCTTAACCACTGAGCCACCACACCAAACCTTAATACCAATCTTGGATTGATTGAATACCAATCATGGCACAGAATATTTGAGTGTCGTTCCTTACCATGCGTGTGGTTTCAGGGCCACAATTTACTCTCAATTTGCAATTTTACAATTTACACACAGTTTTCTTTCTAATGGCTGTTTTCAGTATGATAATGCATTATGTCACAAAGCAAAATTCATCTCAAACTGGCTTTATGAACAGGACAATGAGTTCAGTTGAACATCCAATAGAACATCATTTGGATATTTTAAAATGGGAGATTCACAGCAGCAATTTCATGATGCATTCCTGTAAACATGGACCAGAAACTCAAAGGAATGTTTTCAGTATTTTATGGAAACCATGCCAGGAAGAAGCTGTTTCGAGAGCAAAGAAAGGCCCTAATCAATATCAGTATCAATATCAGTATGTTGTTCCTAATAGAGTGCTCTATTAGTGTATATGAGGGGCTAAGAGCCACAGTAGGCTAACCCCAAAAAAATGAAAAATGAGACTATCAACACGGAGATCACAAGTTCGAATCCGGATTGATGATCATGGGCATCTGTGAGCTCATTCGTACGAGGGGGTGGATAGTGTTTTCCCTCCGAGTGTGTTAGACCGCCCCCAATTACGCATTCGCAGCAGTTCGAAAAAAGGCGGGTGGCGGGCATTGCATGCCACGGAGGGGGCATGTGCATGTTTATGCCCCACCCTGGTTGGTGGTCATGTCATAAGGAAGGCGATACTTGATGGGTGAGAATTGGATAAAACTAAATTAGGGAGAAAAATGGGGGAAATTTTTTTTTTTTTAAATTAAAAATGCGATAAGGTCAAATTTTGACAGATGTGGATAAGGCCCATGCATACCAGAATGGTCCCTTCATCTTTCTTATGACCGTGAATCATATCGGGAGCATTATCCCTGATTTTTTTTATATTGCAAAAACCTTCATGTGATTTAAATAAAATATAGAATGTGCCATACTGTGGTGTGAGAATAAAAAATATAGGATACTATTGGGAAAATAATCAACTTTGGTGTAGTTACAGCAACTCACTATGACAGGATTATGATTATTTGTTAGACACAATTTCAAGTAACAGTTTAACTCATGTCTGTTTGTTATTTGATTTTATGCCACTTTTATAATATAAGAATAAGAAAAGTGTAATAATACACATATAGATTCAGTTATTAATATTGACCACTTTATTGAATCAATTAATGAGTTAGACATCTTTCTGTTTTTTACAACAACACAGGGAAGATATAATAATAAGTGACATCTAAAATATAAATGAAATTGTGTAATTAAGCAAAATCTATGAAAATGTGACCCCATCTAGTGAAACTCGGTGCTTGTTGGTAAATTACATTATAGAGAAAGGGGCGACTTTCGAAAAGAGTAGGCTGCATTGCCGTCAGCGTGTTTCTGCCCTGTGATGGCCTGGCGAGCTGTCCCGGGTGTACTCCGCCCTTGCCCAGAGTTGGCTGAGATGGGCGCCAGCCTCCCCGCGACCCTAATTGTGTTTTTTCTACAAACTCGATAGCAACAGTATCAGCCGTATAGTTGGAGAATTAAATAGAGCATTGGTGTGTGCACTTTCACTTTCGTTTGCCGTTTTTCTTCATAATGTAATTTGCCAACAAGCAACAAGTTTTGCTACATTGGGTCACAAATACTGTATGTGTTGCACTATTCTGTACTAGTGAAACACATCTTGTAACAAATGTAGTAATCTTGTTTTTGTTACTCTTAAATTACATCAGCATGATTGAGTGGTTAATGTATCTAATATTGCATAGTATATAATATAATGCCATCCACTCCAAGCAATATTCATATTCTTTTGTTGCAGAGTTGGTTTTCCTTTTCCTTTTTTTTCTGCAGTGAAGTGCAGCTGTTCTAAAGTGCCGCTGTATAAATAGGAACTTTTCAAATTAGTCAAGATTTGAATCACTCTGTGTTTAGCACTTGGACACTACAGTTCAAGTGGATATTAAGTACCCACATAGCATGGTAGAAATAAAACAAGTCGAAAATCTGATGGAAAGCGAATGCTAATTACACGTCGTTTTTCCAAGTTGTCAAAGTTCAAGTACTTCACATTGTGCCTGTAGATGCAGTTGCCACATGCGTGAAAAAGTAAACGCTACAATTTTCTATTTTCAGTGCTGGTCTAGCTTGTCTCCATGTATTTGTCCATTTTATATTTATAAAATTATTATTTTTTAATAATAATATATATGGCCATGGTTTTCTGTAGCACTTATCACCATGTAGCATCTTCTTTCTGATTTTTAGCCCTCAGACTCTAAACTTCTTTTAGTTTAAGTTATTAACTAACTGGCTACTATTCAGCAGGTGATATGAATTATTCAGTAACAAAAGTGAAACTAATAGGAAAGGCACATACAGTAGGTAGAAAGTGGGGAATGTAATTCTGGATATACTGATGGATCGTGGATGTTGGAAGGAAATTGCGCATGTGACGATAGTGTCTTGACATTCTTGCATTTGGTTTTTAGGTGCTGATTTTTCTCTGCGAGATCTGGGCTTTGGTGAAGCTGTGGCTCCTCGCATGGTGGCATACCGCTCAGACATGGCAATGCCACACCGTGAATACTCACTCAGCGTAGGCTCGGACGCAGACACCGAGACAGACGGAATTGTTTCCCCAGAGCATGCTGTCCGCCTGTGGGGACGAGGAAACACAAAGTCAGGCCGCAGCTCATGTCTGTCCAGCAGAGCCAACTCCAACCTGACTCTGACGGACACGGAGCATGAAAACACGGAGAATGGTGAGTGTTCAGCCTCCCCCTAAATCTACATGCTGGATGCTCTGTGTTCCACGCTAATGAGCTTTTAAGAAGCCAATTTGGCTCCATTGTAATTTTTTCCTTTAGAACTGGTGGCACTTTGAACATGGATCTCTTATGGAAATGAAGAGCCTTGTAGAATAATTCAGCCTGGCTGTTGGTTATAACAAGCAGTCATAAATGCACCTTTTTATGCCAGCCGTGAAGTGATCATATTTTTTCCTCCCACTTTGCATTTTGATTGAAAAACCTTGTTATAAGAATAAACAATTCCTTTAGACGATTTTGTACATGATGGATCTGGCTGACTGACGTTTATATTATCTTCATTGGTGATATATTTTTGATTCCAACCTGCTTCTTGGCCCTGACTTTATTTGAGGGCTGGTTGGATGGTCCTGCATTGTGTATTCTATCATCTGTGTGTATTTTCATTGTGCTGGCAGTGACCCTGAGTCACATGGTTGTGGATTTATCCACCCTGGAGCTCCACAGGCTGTGGCAACTATGAAACAAATTGGACAAGGGGATGAATCAGCTCTCTCTTCTCTCATAATTGTTTTTGGATATTTCTACCCAGGCCATCCAGCCACGCGGAATGAACTAGTGCCGAATTGTTATGACAGCGTTTGTGTAGAAGTTAGCCTGGGGCTTAAGGCTTACTGGAAAGAACACATTTCTTTTGCTTAAATCCTCCTTTTACCCAAGGCTGAATAAATTTGTGAATTCAGGTGTCCTGTTTACGTCACTGTGGTTTTTGCTGTTTTTTTTGTTGTTGTTTGTAAATCTCATCCCATCGTAGTGATTGGCAGTAATGATTTTGGTTGTGTGTACATTGGGATGCAGTAGAGCTAACAGGTGGCAGGTGCCCCAAATAGCCTAGGCTAAGATGATGGATCTGTCTTGCAGAGGCTCGGTGCTTCTAAATTACCCTCAAGGGCCCAATGAGTCTCTTTGCTTGTATGGAAGGTCACCGTGCACAGAGAACACATCTCCATGAAACATGTCAAGTGCAGATCCTGATTAGGCTTGGAGCGGGCAGATGAGAACTGGCAGACATGCAATCTGAAAGCAAAGTTGCATGTTATGAAGTCAATCAGAAAAGCTGAGTTTCTCATGGGTGGGGGTTGCTCATCCTCAGGTGGATGAATATGATCACAATAAGTAACGTGGTGTTAGTATGAGAAGTGAATTGAAATGATGGTTATATATGACCTCATCATGCAAGACAAATTAAGTGTTGTTTTCCTAGTTACAGATTTGAATAAAATTTATAATGCAGGTGTATATAATATATGCATTGTTTTTGCACAAAGTCTGCTCTATGTGTCTAACTGAAGAGAGAGTACAGCTTGAACAGGTCAAACAACCTATACTAGACAACGAGACAAGAATATGTTTGCATACAATACATTATCGTTAGTTGTGAATGTAGCACTGTCATGGAATTACAGTATTTCTATTTTATTTATTTTATTTTATTTATTTATTTATTTATTTGTTTGTTTATTTATTTATTTATTTATGTACTTACTTATTTACTTTTGTTTTTATTTATTTATTTATTTATTTGTTTGTTTCTTCTTCTTATTATTATTATTATTATACTTTTAGAAAGTCATTATTTTGCAATACTACATGTAACAAGGAAGAGTAAGACTCTGAAACATATTGAAGATTCATGTGCAACAAGGATTATTTCAAATCTTGGCAAACAGGGTGAAATTGCAATCCAAGTTCCAAAACAGTAAGCCAGACAAAGGCCAAATCACAATAAGTAATATATATCAAGGATCAAGAGTCATTCAAGAAGAAATTTAAAAACACAGCAAGGATTCAAGACATGATAAAGTGTTAACAAGGCTGAGAATATACTGAATGCATGACGTGGCAAGACTTCACAATGAATAGTCAAACATGAGTGGCATTAACACTCTAAAAATATCCTATTGTTTGGTCATTATTATTATTATGCTTATTATTATTATTATTATTATTATTATTATTATTATTATTATTATTATAGTTGTTATTATTATTGATGGTGGAAACAAGTGTGCATTTGCTTTAAAGATAATTATAATTTCGATATTCACTATATTTTAGCTTTGATTCAAATAAATGATTCTACAGTGTGAACAAAATCTCAGAAGAATTCAACACAACTTTATTATTCACATTGAAGGGATATTCAAAAAGGGTATAATAATAATAATAATAATAATAATAATAATAATAATAATAATAATAATAATAATAACAACAACAACAATAATAATAATAATAACAATAATAATAATAATAATGACAACAACAATAATAATAATAATAATAATAAAAATAATAATAATAGTATTGTGGTGGGTAGGTATTTGAAAAAGGTTTGTTCACTTGAAGATATTCAGACATGCATTTTTTTTTATAAAAGATTGGATCATGCTTTTTACACAGTATCAAATAAATAAAACCTTAATAAAATGAGTATAGGTACAGCGATCAGTGTGTATGTCTTTAAGCACACCTCATAGTAAATTCCAGCTTATCTCTCTCTCTCTCTCTCTCTCTCTCTCTCTCTCTCTCTCTCTCTCTCTCTCTCTCTCTCTGATCACAGCTGTTTGTTTCTGGCACAGTAGACTGTCCAGTATACTTCTTATTCCGCTCGTCCAAGCAGAAGAGCATCATTTAATCAGGTGTTGCTTGATAACATACATTTTCTATATGGCAGGTTAATTAAAACCAGTTGAGCTCCTCTGCTTATTTGTTCCTTAATCGTACCACCTTGTGTTTCTTATTTTGTCTCAGTTGTAAATTATATATACATTTTATATATAAATAATATATACATTATATATATGGCGGCACGGTGGCGCAATGTTTAGCACGGCGCCTCACAGCAAGAAGGTCCTGGGTTCGATTCCCGGGCTCGAGTGCTTCTGTGTGGAGTTTGCATGTTCTCCCCATGCTTGCGTGGGTTTCCTCCAGGTACTCCAGTTTTCTCCCACAGTCCAAAAACATGCACAGTAGGCTAATTCGCTGTTTCAAATCGCCCCTAGGTGTGAGAGTGAATGTGAATGGTTGTGTGAGTGTTGGCCCTGTGATGGCCTGGCGAGCTGTTCAGGGTGTGCCCAGAGTTGGCCAAGATGGGCGCCAGCATCCCCGTGACCTTAATTAGGATTAAGTGGTTTAGAAAATGAATGAATGAATAAATGAGCATCATTGATTTAATTTAAACATAAGCTGAGATAAAAGAGCTGATATCAGATCTCTGTTTGCATTTTAATAAGAATTGGTTCATGCAAGCATGTAAATTATATATAAATATTTGCAGAGTTACTTGCATTGTTATTTAGTAATTAGCATCCCATTTCCACAGTACACACTGAACACAGTGTTTACCAAAGAAACAAGTGCGGTTAAATGCACCACTTAATCAATTAGTTAACATACTCTGTTTATATAAGAGAGGTGTGTGTGTGTGTGTGTGTGTGTGTGTGTGTGTGTGTGTGTGTGTGTGTGTGCATATATGGGTAAATCAGAATTCTTAACTAGAATTAGAATTTTGTTTTTATAACAAGATATAAAAAATAAAAAAATTAAGAAATTGGCAGAAATAATGCTGATATTATGACAGTAACGCATTAAGATAATTTCTGTCAATTACACACCCATTACCTGTTTCGAATTCTGAATTCTGAATTCTAACCTTGTGCAGATAGGAAACTAAAAGATTGTTTTGTAATTGTAATCTTATTCATAATTTTCTCTATGAGTTGTTGAGTTTTTACTGTAAAGTCGAAATTAATTTTAGTTCATAT
>JBCNYH010000013.1:13750754-13764670 GCA_039654325.1 Tandanus tandanus
CCCCGACAACATAGCTCCCAGGATCATTAGGACACGCAAACCCCTCCACCACGATAAGGTGGCGATTCGAGGAGGGGTAATCTATTCATTATTTTTCATTATTTTTTAACAAATTATTAATTGGATAGAAAGGAAGAAAGCAACAACATGCTTCCTCTTCAGTTGTTTACGCATTGATGATGTGCTGCTATGCCACTCTAGCTCATCTATGCATATTTTTCACCAAACACTGTTCTTTGAAGTCTTTAACGTAAAATGCTCTCATACTTTTGATGACTTGGGTTGTACACTTTTCTCTTACAGTGTAACAACCTGATCCTTTGCCGTCTCCCCTTCAGCCATTTTTCAAACACTTCTGCTCATGTGAGCGACACAAGGTCTGGCATTTGTTCTCTTTGTCCCCCCCGCCCCCCCACTACTCCGTCTTCTTCTCCTTCTTCTTCTTTTAAGGTGGTTGTCATCCAGCTTAATGGTGCTTTGCCGCTACTGCAGCTTTGGTTGACTGTCTGCCCTCACATTAAGAAAAGTAGCCACTGTACCTAACTGTATAATAACGTAGACCCAACTAATCGATCAATTAATCAGTTATTGCATGTTAAATCCTCCTGCAGATCCCAGAAAGCTCCAACCTTTTGTTTTTTGTCCATTTTTGAAAGCTGGGCAAGTGTCACTCCAGCTTGCAGCATATTAGAGAAAATGGCTGCCACTGTTGTGGAGACTTTTCATGTATTCCCTCTTATTTTTCTTCATTCTTCTCCAGAGGACAAAAAGTTGCAGTATAGCCTCGTGGAAAGTAGCCTCATCTTTCACCTGTATGGATTGCTCAGATTATACAGGTTACCATGGGCTGTGCCAGCGGCCTGTCCCAAATGAAGAAAGCTGCAAAAGAGCTTCACAGTGTGCGAGTGAAGCCTCTGCCACTTTTTCATTATCACTCAGAGGCACGACAGCTTTTGTGCTGACTAGTAAAGATTGCATGGCCCAAGACTCAGCAAATGCCTGATAAGGAATAAACGAACTGGCAGAACTATCTGTAATGAGTCAGTGCACTAGCTCTCATTAGTAGCTTCAGGAGTGAACCCGATGCAAATTGTGTATAAATCAAAAGCACGCCTTTAGACAATGGGCCTTGGGTGAGATTACAGACTTTTTTCCCAGATGTTTTTTTTCCATGTTCCTGTCTGAAGAATGTGACAAAGAATGTGGTGCTTTCCAAATGTGGTGAATTTTAATAATTGTACCAGAGCTTTGCATTCATCTATCGATAGACCTCAGAGATAACTGTAATTAGTATACAATACATGGGAGCAGTGCGATCTGATTGGTCCACTGTCATTATTCTGGCAGACAATGCCATCATTATCACACTTTAAAATGGAAAGAATAATCATAAAAATCTAATTGTACTTTGTTTTTCTTGTGATGTTGGCATCTGTCTGTCTCGAAAGACAATGGAGATTGTGCCTTTGGAGCCAGGCTATGGTGGAAATACAGCGCCTGCTGTGGCTGTAGAAACCAATTCTTGAGTGGCAGGCCTTGTTGCAATTGCTGCAGGTGAAGACCATGCCGTGTGTAGGCGCTGACTCCTCTCTCTCGTCTGCATGCTCTTCTTTCTTCCCACTGCTCCACCCTCCTCTGCTCTGTTGTCATAATGGCCAACTTGATGGCGAGTTGCCAACCGCTACGATCTGCGGCTGCTGCTTTAAGGCTTTCTGGCATATATATTGAAATATAATATAATAATGTATTATAATATATACTAAAACACTTTTTTCCCCATATAATATGTACTAAATGCTACATAAGTAGGTTCATAAGACACCTCAAGTTTTAAGTTTCAAGTTCATATACAGGTAACAATGGAACATCACTACCGGCAATGAAATTCTTGGACTCAGAGCCTTTAGCTGCACATCGATTTGCTTGGCTCAAAGTGAGGAACTTACCTAATCTGCCTCTGTCATATGTAAATATGTAACTATAAACTATTAAAAAAATCTCGTTTTAGTTTGCTTTTCTTGATGTCTCAACATAGTATATACCTAAACTCTTAAAGAATGTCAAAGTGACGATATTACACAGCTCTGCACCTGCTCGCACGTGTGCTCGGAGCTCACACATTTGTCATGACTTTACAATTTTTAAAAATAAACCATAAAAACTTTGTTTTAGTGTGCTTTTTTTGCTTATGTTTCTGTTTAGTATATACTAAACCGATTATTAGTCTCAGTCTTGGTGGGTGTTGCTGAATTGAATAGTCACTCAATAGAACTATTCAGCAGCATCCACTGTGCCTTCAGGGAATAATCGTAAATTATCTTCCAGTGATTTTTGCAACAAAAACTGTACAAAAGAAATGTCTTTATTACCTCCTTTGACTGATAATAAACCTTTGTCAACATCGATATCAGTTGCTTATGCAGTTAAATTGACCTCATTTTTCTCCCATTGAGTAACGCTGATAATATAGGTTGAAGTGTTACTGGCGTAATTTGTTGTCACAAAGCAACACGAAAGGGTTTTATTCTTTGTCGCTTTTGTGATAGGCTTGGTACAAATATACAATGACTAGATCAATAGCCTCTCCCTGATGGTGGCTTAACCAGCTGCAGCAGGCTGAGATTGGTCTTGTTATCAGATGTTCAGAGCCAAACGCAGATGCTTAGAAAGCAAAGCAAGCCTGTGATACACGTGTAGCATTTAATTCCACTCATACACATCCCCTTGTGTTGAGGAGGTAAATGCACAGCATGATTCAATTAGGTTTTTCCTAGCACATGGTTTAGGCATAGAAAACATTTCACTTGCATATGCAGCAAGGTAGTGAACTTGAGTGCCTTTGATAGGAAGTGGATCTGTCTGCAGGGTGTGTCTTACCATTTGATTAAGTCAAGGGTACTGTGATGGTGCCATCCTCACTCAGTGCTGCCCCAGGCTAACCACATCAACTCCTGTGGTGCCACTTCATTTCAGTACCTCCTAACTACATCAGGTCTATTTATTTGTTTATTTTTACCTTATCTCTTTATTCATTTTAACCGCAGAAACCCGAACATTCTTTTCTTGGGCTTTTGTGTTGCTTCAGAGCAAATTGCATGCCGTGTTCAAGGGTCCAAGGAGCAATGGAAGACACATTGGGAGGGGAAAGCCAATAATTATGCGCTATTTGCATTATTGCGATCTCTGGGGTTCGGATCTCTGCTCCTGTGGCATCTGACACCAGAGGAAGGAAGGATGCGTGTTTTGAACTGATTAACGCGGCCCGGCCCCTGTGTTGTAGAGAGTTGTGCAGAGTGGGCGTGAAGGCGATTAAAGGCTTGTTTTTAGGGCACTCGCTGAGAGAGAAGCGAAACTCTTTCAACACGAGGGGGAGGAGAGGTATTCCCACACAGAACAGAGCCACTGCTAAGACATTACTATCATACACAGAGGAAACAGAGTCACACAACAAAGAGAACAGGACTGAAACAGTGTGAAAATATAGCACATGAAAGTGACACTACTAAAATTCTGGTTCATAGTATATCGTGGAATATTTTCAAAGAGATAATATGTTCATCTATTTTCTGTACCGGGTAAGCGGAAACCAATCCCCTTTGACTTGAGGTGAGAGGCGGGGCACACCCTGAACAGGTCACACTTTTCCATATGTTTTACATATACTCATACTAAACTTGTATCATGTGTATTGTATTTGTAGTAAATCACTGCCAAGGCACATTGTTACTCACAGCAACAAGTATCCAATTGGATGCAAATTTTTTCATTTCATTATATCCTCTTGATTTTATATATGTTATGTTAAAAAAGCCTTACACTGAAACTAGCAAAATAGAATCCATAAATACTGTGGAAGGACATGTAACTGTGTGATATGCTACAACTATATTTAGTTGTCCTTGTTTTTAGTTTCGCATTATACTTACATAATTATATTATTTTTTTTATTACAAAACTCATTTGAATAGTCTATTTTGATTAGTCAATTACTGTATTCAGCGATTTATAACAAATTGTTGCTAAGTATAACAGGCCGTTGCTATGGAGGGCATGATTAGTGGAAGCTGTAAAATCATTTTAAAATCAATTCAGTAAAATTTTAAATCAGCATTTTGTAAGCAGCCATGCAGTAAATAATATACAGCAGGTCAGTGATTATCATAAATTAAATCTTTCAGAGTGATGCAAGTCTTTATCTTGCTGTACTTTATGCCTTACATATTGTGTGATATTATATTATATCATATTATGTTGTATAGTATTGCATTATATTATATATTGCATTATATTATATTTTACTGTTGCATAATATGGCAATTTCCAGCAGACCTCTATGCCACTTTTTACCAAATAAATTATAGATATACTGATGAAAATATAAAAATAAATAAATAAATATATAAAAAGATAAAGAACATACAAATCGTTGAAAAAAACCCTGCAGAGTTCAATAAGACTTGTTACTATGTACAGTAATGGACACGGTCTGTGATATAAGTATATGGCACCTGCGCCGTTTTCAAATTTTATTTATTTATTATTTTCTTGGGGGGGGTGGGGGTTGTTTAGAGAGAGAGAGAGAGAGAGAGAGAGAGAGAGAGAGAGAGAGAGAGGTGACGGTGCTCTTTTGATCTTAGAACAAAGAAGAGATTTTTCCCATGTCAGCCTGGTCCTGTCAGGCAAACTGAGAGTAAACATAAATAGATGACATGGACAAAGATCAGACGAATGTACAGTTTGGTTTACACTTTAAATGTCAGGGACTTTATAACTGTAGATGTAACTTTACACTGTAAAAAATTTACTGTAAAATTTATGGCGAATTACTGGCAGCAGAGGTGCCAGTAAATTACGGTAATTTTTACGGTAAGGATTAGCTTACTGCAAAATTCAAACACAGAATCTGTATAAGTATCAGGTGTCAGTAGCATACAGCATAAGGCGTCGGTTTACAGTAGCATACTGCATAAAGTGTCTACAGTAAGTTACTGTAAGAAATTACAGTAAACTGCTGCTAAATTTACAGCAAAATTTTACATTGCATGACCTGGAATGTCGTGGGGACGGAATATCACCCACGTATTTGCTGATGTATAACATTATAATTTATATTGTTTATCACTCTACACTGGGATATGTTAACCATTCATTTATGTGTTCTTCCTGTCAGTTTAATTGGTTTGAAATATATTGGATTGATTACTAAATAACCTTTTCACAAATGCATTTTTGCAAAAATGCAATTTTTCATATTCTTCATAGTCATGTTTTTATTTGTAGTCACTCTATCTCATCTTCTCTTTGTCTCTGTCTTGTCTCTTAGTTCTAAACCACACAACATTTGCCAGTTTTATGCCCTGGTTTTTAAAGCACCCTGGCATTAAAAAAACTAAGCCCCAATTCAGAGCTCTTTTGATTTCAGTACGGACTTCCAAAAAAGTGCTGCCTCTGTTAGGCCAAGCAGATGGAGCCTTTCAGCTCAATGACGCACTGATGGCATGCAGGAGAAAAATAGGACTGGCAGAAGGAGGGATGAGGAAAAGATTGAGGAAAGGCAGGATGCCTACAGAAGACACTAGCCAAAGCTTGTTTTATCAGTCTGCCTTTTATCAATAGGTCCAGTAATGTGAGTCCATTACTACAAACTGTAAATTTATATTTTATTTTATTTTATTTTTTTGAGCTGTTGTATTTCTTATCTATTATTCTGTTATTTACCACTAGACCAGGAACGCCTAGTTTAAATAGAGTCTCCTGATCAAACATTCAGAAACTCATGTGCGTTACTGTAGAAGCTTTAAAAATTATATCATTAAGTCACAAACATAAATTCTCTTCCTGGAGATCTGTCTCTGTTTTTCCTCAGTCTGGCTTTTATATTTCAGTGCTTAGAAGTAGGAACCCACACAGGAGGCAGAATATGCCAAAATATGGGTTGAGGGAAAAAACAACCTATCTCTGCTTTTCATTTCGTTATTTGCACTCCTTTATTTACTTTCTTTCCTTCGCCAAATGAGAAATCATTACTCACTGAAGCACTACTGGTATTGTGCTGACAGCATAATGGATCTTCATCTACATAACACTGATTAAACAATGAATTAACCTTCATCATTATTGCACATGTACATCACATGTTGATGCCGGAATAATGTTTTATTTGTCACATGATTGTTTTTAAAGCAAGGAATGCTAAAATTGAATTTTAATTAAGGGATTTATTTGTACACATTGTTTAAATAAATCAGACAACTAAATTTGTGGCTATTATCATAAATCCATTTAATGGATCCCCCCCACCCCCCTTTTTTGCAGGGAAGGTGGGGTGGAAGGCTTATATTTTGTGCACTAAAATACACTAACACTTTTGTGCATATCATCCATTTAGAAATGTCCTATCCACCAATTCCCTGATTTCTTCAAGTACATTTAAAGAATTGATGCCTAAATAAAGATGCCAGACTTAAATTGATTTCCTGGTTATAGGCTGAAGGACATGGGATGAAGGAATAATTGCATAGAGATGCACTTATCAGGAGCCCCAAAAGCTAATAGCAAAGCTAATAGCAGCCTTTCTTCCCAAACATTATTAATCAGTCAGCACGTAGACACTGGTGTCCTGAGGAACACATATACAGTACGTGTTTTAATAGTGGGGTTTCCTTAAGCAATTCTTTTTCTTCTTTTAATTTTTGGCCATAATTTAGTCATGGCAAATTCCCACCCATTGGATATCTCTTTCCTATCACACAACAGCTACCAGCCAGAGAGAGTTAAGGTCACCATGTGCTCCCTCCAAGGCAGGCAGTTCCAGCCGACCGCTCTTTTTCAAGCTGCTGCTTAAAGGTCAGGGTGGCGTAACACACCCAGAGAAAAACACTGTCTGCTTACTTATTATCTGAGTTTAAAAGTCAAAATTTCTGAGAAAATTTTGAGAATTGGGTTGTGAATTTTTGAGAAAAAAAAAGTTTACTGTTTATTTGGGCTCTTCTTAAAAATGGATGACATGAATGCTTTTATCAAGCCATAATTTCAAATTAAATTTATTAATATAGAAATTTTTTTTTTTGACACAACATGACCACATCATATTGAGTTCTCTTGCTGATGTACATAAATCTTTAATTTCAGAAGTTATTTCTGACTTTTTTTTGTGTGAAAACTCCTAACCATCTTGTGAAATTAAAAATAAAAAAATCACCCAATAAGTGGCCATAATATGCTTCTGTAGAAAATAGTGGCAATGATAATTCATTCAGGTCTATTCAAATGATATGCACGAGTTTAAGGTGTTTTTTTTTTAAATCTGAACTAACAGATTACATATAATATACAGTACAAATGACAGTTGAAAATCAATACATATATGCTTTTAATCTATATTGTTCAGCTCTTGACTGAACAGATCATTCAGGTCCATTTCAAAAAGTGAATCTTACTCAATGGTAAATAATTCATCGTCACTTTCAATTCGTCCTGGTCAGGATCTGGTGGATTTGGGCCAATCCCAGGAACTCTGGCGTTGAGATTGGAATACACACTAGATGAGATATCACAGGCTTAAATAATATATTATTGAATAATAAGGATTAGTCCAGTTCAAGTTTGTATTAGCTTTAGATAACTGATAAAATAAAAAAGCTTTTGGTAATAAACTAAGTGAAGTTTTACATCCTAAAGTACCAACTTTATTCAGTACTTTCACACAGCGCGTGATCCTCAGTCTCTTTGTGTATATTACACAAGTTTTCTGTCATAGTGTGATTTTAAATAAAACTCACTGATTCAGTGTCATATTTATTAATTGCAACATCAATTTCAGATACCTTTACTTACACAAAACACAAGCAGTTGCAATAATAATTTATTCACTAGCTAGAAAGGTCTTTGATAAATGCATTCTGTGTCTTTGATACTCTGGCCTTTGTAACATTTTTGTCCTCCTCTGTGCGACCAATCAGTTGGGCAGTTTCAAACTAAGCTTTTACCTTTATGATTGTTAAATGATATATCATTATAGAGAGAGTGAAATTTGTATATATTTTTTCTTACATTGATGTATATAAAAGCCAGTCTTTGAGTGCTCACCATTTGTTCTTGACTTTCTCATATATTATACTGCCACTCGAATATTGCAATATTGATTGCATGCTGTTAGATGGCTTTGTCAGGGCAAATTTATGACTTTTCCAATGATGTTCCATTTGGAAAGCCATTTCCAAACTTCCTTCTAATATGTGTGTGGTCTCTGGTCCTGACATATAGGCCATGAGGGAGCGAACAGAGACGCTTCAACTAGAAACGAGAATAAGGTGCTTCATTGTTTCGATTCTGGTCGAGATACATGGAGGTGATTAGCCTTGACGTTTCAGTCTGGCAGATTTAAGGCCAACATTAAAAAGTAATGCAGGGTGTATTGACGCAAAGAGACACATTATTTGCTAAACATAATGGTTTGATATTACTGATTCGTGTAGAAACTTTTGAGCAAGAGCCACACAGGAACACTGTTAATGAGCTCTGTAAGGAAAATGAGTTTCATAGTGCAGTTTTCTCTTCTGAGCCAAGCACAGTCTGGTTACAGCATTCTGCTCAGTGGCTCCTGTGAGAGACAGATGTTGTTGTCACGCAGGACATTTTAGCACTTTCATGGCACAGCCCTGTGAGAGTAAATCCAAGCCAGAGGAGCTGACAGAGAGGGCTATGCCACCCTTAATCTCACACAGCATTGCATAGCAAGTTTAACGGAAAAAAGCAAGCTTGACGGCTCAGAATTTTGAAAAAGGGTTTCAGGGGTTTGACACAGTGGGGCAACTACTTAACTTTACTAAACTTCAGTATATTCAATCCACAGATCATTCGATGGTGAAGGTTTCTGTTGCATTCGGGCCTTTATATCACGATTGACTCACAGAACCTTTATTCTTCACCAGTGGATTTCATTTTAATATAATGTTTGTATTTATTAATTTGGATAAATTTTTAACTGACTAGTGATGAACTGGCCAACTTCATTACCATATTGCACATTGCATTAACTTCCCTGATTATACTGGAATGAATGCAGGAAATGCACAGCAACACTGTAGGTACAGATAAAAATAAGTATAACCCCAGGCTTAAGTATATAATAACTACTAAAAAATATAAAAATTTCAGGCTGCTAACACCCATTAAAATTTGTATGATGATATCCGAAGTCATTGCTAGTGGGTAAGCCCACTTGCCTTTCATTGATAAGATATCAACCGACAGTTTAATGTTTGGCATACGCATTAGATTATTTGCTGGTAAATATACTATATTAATAGCAGAATGGTGCAGTATAATTGGTCTGTTATTGGGGGAATAAAAAACATTATAATGAGTGGCTAATGCTTGAATCAAAGCATCAGACACTCACGGCTTGTCACAGTCACTTGGAGCAGATAGCATTATCACAGAGGGCACTGAGCTCACCCGACCTGACTTAAATGTTAAAATATGAAAAAAGTAAACAATGAATTTTTGTTTGTTTCCTTTTTATGTTCCCATGTAGTACACTATATGGACAAAGGTTTATGCACACTTCACCATAACACTCATATGTGCTTCTTGATCATTGGACCCCAGGTTCCATTCCTCTTTGATGATTTTGAAGTGTGGGTGTGGGGATTGTGATCATTAATCCACAAGAGCATTATTAAGGTCAAGCACTGATGTCAAGCGGTGATACCTGGGGCAGCTGGCATTCTAGTTCACCCCAAATGTGTTCAGTGGGGTTGAGGTCAAGCGGTGCAAGCGACTCACGTTCTCCCACTCCAACCTTGGCAAGGCATGTCTTCAATTGAGCTCACCGTGTGCGCAGAGGTAATGTCATGGTAGAACAGGTTTAAGCCTCTTAGTTCTAGTGAAGGGAAATTGTAACCCAACAGCAGACAAAGACATTCTGCACAATTGTGTGCTTTCAACTTTGTGGCACCAACTTTGGGAATAAGTTACATATGGGCCTGATGGATGTGTCCATAAACTTTTGTCCATATAGTGTATATACTAAAACAGTTATGCACCTCACATGTGGTGGATGTCGCCGAATTGAATAGTCCTAATAATACAAATCAGTACATCCACACTGCCTTCTTTGCATAATTGTTAATTACTTTGGATTTTAGTGGAACTACACTTCCAGTCAAAAATTTGGACACACTTTCTTGTGTGTCCAAACTTCTGACTGGTATTTATGTTTATAAGAACAAGGGTAGTTACTGTACCAGAGATCACATACTGAAATCACTAAACACCAAAAATTCCATATAATTTCAGTTATTTTTTATTTTATGAACACATATACTTAAAAAGTGTTATTTATGTATATTATTTTATTATTTATACATATAGTATTTAATTTATATTAACTGGGTTTAAATAAGTGGAATAACATCAGACAAGTTGGATATTGCCAAAGTTCCTGATTTCCCAAATTCCAAGATGAATGACCGTCCCATTGCACTTTGACTGCAGAAAGTTTTTCAGAGTTGTGGGTACAGTGGATTGCAGCATAACTTTAGGAGAATAAAAAAAATGAGCCTGGTGAGGGAACAATTGTTTATAACAGCTGCTATAACATACAGCACCAGTCAAAAAGTCTGGACACTCCAACTCATTTTAACTGAAGTAGGTGTGTCTAAACTTTTGACTGGTACTGTCAGTGCAACAGCACCACCAATGGTTGTAAAAAAAAAACCCAACACAGAATATTAAGAGAAAGCAACGTTTGGGCTAATTTCTTTCTAGCCCAGACCAGAAACTCATGTAGATGGGAGCCTATCGATGATGGGTGATTACACAGAGTCAAATACCCCCTTAGATTTGATCTCCATTTGGGATAATCTTTTCCAGACCATTTCACAGACACATCCGTGACATGTCATTAGCAGTGAATAAGAATGCGCATATGAAATAAAGTCACTGGTGTAATGAGCAGAAAGGAGGTGGTTACTCTAACATGCACAGAAATGCCTTTGGAGAAGAAACCACATGGAGTTTATTTTGTCCCAAAGGATTTGAATAAAATAAAATACAAAAACACTACCATAGCTGTTGCATTTAAACACCAACTAATATGATGTAAGTATCTACTTAATTGTTTGTAGAAGCAGTCACACATTTCTTTATCATACGGATGTCTTTATTCCATCCTGCTGAGTCTGCATTTTAAAAAGCTGCCTTCTTATTCACCAGCCCCTTGGTCTTTTTTTTTTTTAATTAACTCTTATATAGTTATCTCCTCATTATGAATGTGTCATGAAACAAATATAATATAGTTTCAGAATGCTCAATTTAAAGGATTTGAGACCATTGTCAGACCAATGAATGTGTGACCGTTTCATATAGATATACTGTTGGTAGAATTTATGATTATAATAATGAGGTAATGGCATTAAAATTAGTCAGAATGGGTAATTTGCCCACATCTGATTTTCTCAAATGTCATGTTCACAAACCCATTATTATTAAAAGATCTTACAGTACGAGTCTTCGTACTGAATACAGTATTTTTTCAGTACAATTTCTTAGTCTCTGTTGTTTTTGTTTATTTTTTGAGAAGAAACATGATTGAAAAAAAAAAAACCTGCATCTGAAAACATTTTAAGCAAAGTTTGAATAAGAAGTAATATTTAAAAATATATATATTTTTGATTTTATTTTTGCTTGCAATATATAGCCATAAAACTAGAAGTAGATAGGCTGGGTGGATACGCAGTGGTATATTGGTTAGCACATCCTCCTCAAAGCAAGAAGGTCCTGGGTTCACAATTTGCCATTCCGATCATATTCGGATCACAACATCAAAACCAGAGAAAACATGTCTGTGAATGAATAAATGCCAAAAATGTTTGAACTTGAGAATAGTGACAATAAGCACAATAAGTATGAGTGCACTGAAAAGAAAATTGTATTGAGAATAAAATGTACTGAGTGCACTAATAGCATTTTCTTACTTATTAGATTCTTGTAAATTATTGCATGTCATCAGTTGAGGTCCTGTTCAGAAGAAAATAAGTAAGTCCAGCTGTAACCTGTTCTGAATGATCAACTGGTCAAAAAAAATTTATATGATTTACCATAAAACATATACGAAACAGGTTTGTTTATAAAGTGCATGCTTAGTAAGAAATGAATTTCAAGCAAGCTAAGCACTCAAAGCTGGGGTTGGTAAAATTTTAGCTGTATAGACAAACTGTTATATTGGTTAAAATGATCATAACACTCCAACAGCAATCAATAACTTATGAGGTCTGAATAAGGTCTAAAAAATCTGTCATCTTTGTCCACTCTAATCCTGTAAAAACGCAGACCAATCGCTGCCTCACGGTCCGCTGGGAAATCACTCACTTACTCACTCACTCAACTGCGGAACCACTTAATCCTACTATGGTTGTGGAAAGGCTGGAGCCTCTCTCAGCCAGCACTGGGCAAGGGTACACCCTGAACAGCTCTCCAGACCCCCAGCTGGTACTAACAGCCAGTTAACCTAATGTGCATGTTTTTGGACTGTGGGAGGAAACTGAAGTACCTGGAGGAGATGCACACAAGCATGAGGAGAACAGAGAAACACCCTTGCCGAACCCAGGACTTGCTGTGAGGTGGGCATGCTAACCACTACACCACCACGCTGGGAAAAATCTAATCAAACACTCCTGTCTTCCTGCTTGTGCGTGACCATACCATGCACAAACCTGCAGTCAGAGCGTGTGTGGAGGGGGCGTGGCTTTGGAAGGGCCTCCAAGGGCAAGGAAAGGTTTCGCCGGAGCTCTGAAGTCATTCATTCATTCATTCATTTTCTAAGCTGCTTTTTTCCTACTTAGGGTTGAGGGGAGGCTGGTGCCCACCTCAGCCGACTCTTAGTGAGGGTAGGGTACACTCTGAACAGCTTGCCAGGCCATTGCAGGGCCAACAAACATACAACCATTCATACTCACTCTCACATCTAGGGGCAACAGCCAATCGCTCTGAAGACGTGTTACTTTCAAACTTTCCAGATAACCAAGCCCAGCTTTAAGAGTAGGGCATTGCACATTAAAAAAAAAAAGGCTATATGCTTTTATAGTTTTCCCCACATCATTGGTATTTTGTCATTGATGAAACCTTGTGATATAATGCATTGCTCAACACTGTTGAGTTAAATGCATATTATATGATATTTTGGCTTTAATCACTATAGTAACTGATTGCAGTATTCAACCCAAGAATTTCTAAATAACGAATGAAAAGCCTGCATGTTAATAAAGTCAGTGTTAATCTCTGGGCAGAAGCTGATGAGCACAGAATAACAGTTGGTTAACACTGGTATTCATGTGGGATTTTGAGAATGTGATGCTTTGTTCTCTAATTTATCATGTTGTAAATGGTTTAAACCACCGTGGCATGATTGTGGGTGATGCCGAATATTCATACAGTACATTCAACAGTTTAAATCTGCAGCTGCTTAGATCTTTAGCCTCTCATGTCCATCCATATTGACTTTCTATTTTCCACTTGTGAGAATAGATGGATTGATCTGGGGTGAAAGCTACTTAACAATACAGATTAAATTCCCAATCTGAATGACTCATACAAGCTTCTGAAGTTGTGTTCGGCCAGCCTCTGGTGATGCAAGGGTTGCTATGCTTTGGTTTTGCAACTTTTGATGTTCTGAAGGCAATAACATAGCTTGAAGGCAGTTGGAGAGGAGATCTATCATAACACACAGTGGTGGTGAGTGTGGAGTGTGTGGAGTTGTTATTTATCTGTACCGCTTTTGTGTTTTACATCCAGTGTCCTTGCCAACTTTAAGGTGAGATGCTGAGATATTTGTTGTCGTAGTTGGGGGGGGGGGGGGAAGGGAGGAGAGAAAAAAAAAAAAAGCGAGGGGGATGATTGAGGATGGCGGTACG
>JBCNYH010000013.1:13791459-13805048 GCA_039654325.1 Tandanus tandanus
ATATAATACACCATGCACCTTTGACATATCATGCACCCTTCTGTGTATGTCTATAAATGTGTCTCTACATAAATAAATGTATAATGGTAAAATAATCCTGATTTGTACAAGGCAGATGCTGACTGTTTGGTACATCTCTACATCAAATGAATGCTCTTTAATCTGACATGGACGGTGCCTGTATACCCAGCCCCCATGCTTTAGTGGCAATCTGTGAAATTTTTAAATATATGCTGATTGAGACTCATAATTATCCATCCTGTCTGCTTTCTTTAACCCCTTGGCCATTTTTAGCAGTTTTCAAAATCATACATTGGGTGAAGCTATTATTTAAGCATCCTTAAAATTTTATTATAGACAACCCTCTTAGGGGTGCGCTATAAATACATGCTCACACTGAATAACAGGTTAGCACATATGAAAATGTATGCTGATATTTCTTTATTATCACTGATTGGGCCTGGACTTTAATATACCATTAAGTGCTGGCACTGTCCATCCTGGTCTGCACTATCTAATGTCTTTTAGTTCCCCAAGCCTCATGACATGTAGTGACAGCAGGATACAAAACAAAACTTACAACTCTGACAGAGCCTCCTGATGGCAGGCTCTGACCTGTCGGACAGCACTTCATAATGGAGGCACAATAGCTGACTCCGGTAATTTAGCATTCTTGATAACGACAGCCTGTCAGCAGTGCAGCCAGTTAATGCTGCATGGGAGGCTCTAGCTTCCAGCTGAGATGTGATGGTGGGAACTCAAGCAGAGATAATGCTGCTCATATAATTTTAGTGATCGTGCATGTAGCAATGGCTGTAAATCTGATGTCATGCCATAACATGTCCTACATTTTGTGCCAAATTATTTTGAGGAAATCCCAAAATGTGATGTAGAATTAATTTGGGTTTCCTTAACCAAAATGTGATTCAACATAGCAAACATTGAGGGATAGTTCAACCAGTTCAAGCGAAACTTCTCAGCCTCAATTTGTTCTATTATGGAGCATGTGCTAACTTGCACACTTTTTGGGCACCAAATTTCAAGATCTTAGAATGTTTGTTCTTGGCGATTGGTTCTTTACACTTCAGAATATACACTCATATGACAGTTTATACTGTGACAAAATAAAAAAGATTTTTTTTCTTTGTTTCGTTTTTCTTCTTTGTCTTTGTTTTTTTTATTTTTTTATTTATTTTTTTTTTTCTTGCAGCAGCAGCAGCAGCTAGCTGTGTGCTAGCGGGATAATTTTGCATGTCTACAGTCTACAGTCACTAACTGAATAAGTATTCTGACCGGTATTTTATTGTATATAGCAAAATATATAAGAATATTAAGAAATGCTCTGCCATTAGTACAACACCATGTCAACATTAGTATCAGTAGTAAGCAGCATCCCCAGGCCAGGAGGTAGCAGTGGTCGCGGCAGCTTGAAAATGTCTCCTGTTACAGCCAATCGTCCCACCTCCGTCATTGTCATCCCCAGCCGCTCCTTCATGCAGTCATCCCACCGTCAGCTTGATGTATTCATTGGTTCTTCTGCCAGTCCACGGCACACGCGTCAACATTGCTATTGTTAATATATTTGTAGAAAAAATACAGTTGTGTGTTATACAATCAGTCTGTTTTGGAACAATTTTAGTATTTTGTACTTCAGTATGTTTTCCCTCACTGAAGACAAGCACTTGCACCTACACACTTTTCTATAGAGCACCATGAAGCATTTTTGTTTTTTGTTTTTGTCTTGCCTCTGTTGTAACCCATAAATGTTGTACAGCGGAGGGTTTCCCTTCCAGAAAATGTTCCAAGTGTAAATCTTGGAGGAAGCTATAACCCTTGAGAATGTATTTTTACTAAAAGTGTACAGATTTTATGCGATACTTGCAAGTTCTAATGCATTAAATTAACCTTTCTCCTCCTCATGATACTCTTTCTCTCCATCTCTCCTTTCCTCCTCTTCAGAGGGCTGTTACCAGAATCATTCCCGCCTGAGGACACCACCACTCCCCCTCTCCCACTCGCACTCTCCCAGTCAGCACCATGGCACGTCTGTGGGCTCGTTGAGCCGGAGTAACTACACACCACGCAGTAACGTCAGTCCAGCGCCCACTGACAGTACGGCAGCACCCGAGGGACCCTCCAGCGCCCCAGACTCTGGAAGTGCACAGGACAACTGGCTCCTCAACAGCAACATTCCCCTAGAGACCAGGTAGGGACCGAGGATGAGGCTTTTCTAGAAATGGCTTATGTTACAATATAATAATAGAAAGGAAATTCACCATTTAAATGAGCTCTGTGATGCATTATAAGCTTGCATATTATGAACTTTGGCCTGGGTTCAACTTCCTGTAGTGTAGGTGATTATCCAAATCAGGTTTTGTCATTTAGATTTTAATGAGCATAATTATACAGATGGAAGTATGAAAGACAGCATTTTCTGTAATCATAATTATAAGTTAACTACTGTATAATTACGGCTGGTGTACTTTTAAAGAAAGTTGCTCATGTGCTGTACAGCCTATAAGCCGCAGTACAGTTTCAACTGTGAGGCACTGCACAATGTCAATCACATTAAAGGTTGTTTGGTGCACTTTTCCCTAATGAGGTCCAGGTGGCACAGTGTCTCATCACGTCACCTATAAAATGGCCTGAACTCAAAGCTTAGCTCGTGCTACAAAAAGGCCACAATTAATCTGTATTCTGTGCATCCCACAATGCCTTGAATATGATGAAAAACAAGGGACACAAGGCACAGGACCACTGGCTTACCACACGCTCATAAGTGATGAGCCAGACTTGCCAGATTATAGCACAGACGCCTTTTGTGCAATGTGCCAGAGGTCTCGCATGGTGATTCCAACAACAGTGAAATGTTGATAGGGTTCGCAGTTGTTATTTCTACTGCTATTGTATATTTTATATTATCAGACCATGTGTGAGTCTTGTATTTAAGCCAGTTTGTATGGGAATGAGGATATGAGTCGAGATAAATATAAGCTACCTCTGCTTTTAGAGCCAAAGGGTCAGTTTCACAGTTGAATAATGTTTATGCTTTATACATACTAATGCATAGCGTTTGCCGGGTGCAGTGTCCAGGCTTGGCAGAGTGCTGTGTAGGTGTTTATGTTTGTATTGGCAAAAAAAATATTAAAAACAAAATAATCTTTAAAAAAAAACCAAACAAACAAAAAAAACATTATGCAATGTGGATTATTGCACTAAATGACAGTTTAGCATTTTTTGTGCATCGTTTTACTAAATAATATGTTTCTTTGCATATCCATGCTTTATCTGATACACATTGGTGTGCAGTTCTAGTGCATTTGCACTGTTGTTTGCTCCAGCAGAGTGACCTTCAGTAAACTGCTCAGATGGCTGTCATTGCCAGAGCAGCAAGCCACCATGCATCCAAACCATTTCACCAAAGAAAAGCACTGGTTTCCCCTCCATGAGAAATTTACAGACCTCGGTGTTCTTAAGTATAATATATAAGTTAATGGATAGCTATTTGCACTTAGGCACCTGTTGGGCAGTTCTTGCTCTCCCTGGCTATATCCTGGGTCCTTGTTTATGCTCAATCAGCCTTTGCTCATGCTGCTTCAGGAGGGTCTTATATGAAACCGATCAGTCAAGTGCATTGAATCCTGATGACTGTCTACATCATTCTGGCTGCTCCTAATGCTTGGCAAATATCAGAGCTGTCATGTTAGGACTGAAGAGAGCTGGTGTTCAGATTACCCTCCCACACACTGCAGAACCATCATCCATTTAAGCTCTGTGAACTTTATTTTAAATTGGGTAAGTTACAGCAATATTTCCATCGGAGAACTAGCAAGAGTAAGGTAAGGACAATGTTGTGGTCAATTCAGTGCATTGTCCTGTACAGAAAATGTGTCCATGCTTTGAATGACTAGCTGACCAAATATTGTACTGTTTAGTCCACTTTATCCATAACAAATCAGTCACCCAGATTAGCAGAATCTACTGTAACAATACTGTCTCCCAAGATGCCCACCATACAAGAAACCCCAAATCCCAAGGAATGATTGTATTAATTAATGAACACTGTCATATTTATTTATTTATTTCTTTATTTTTAAGTTTGTGTGCATCCTATGACAATACCACCATGTCTAAACAGTCCTATGAGAACTCTTCCTCAAAGAATCTTCCACAAGTTTAAGACCAAAGGTTATGATGTACTTGCACCACAGCACTGCTGAATGCCCAGATCTGAATAGCTGTAATGTGTAAACAATTTCTGTATAAAAGTACAGAAGGTATTTCTGGTTGTAACCTGGATGATAGCTTTAGAGCATTGTACTTAAGAAACTATCGACTTGATTTTTCATGGCTTGTTAATTGTCCGTCCGTACATTTGTCTGTTTGCACTGTAATGCAGATTGGCTGTTTGTTCTTTGGCGGGAACATGACAATGCTGACATCTAGGAAAACATATTAAAGCAGTTTTTGTGTTCAAATATTTATTTATTTATTTATTTTTTATTTTTTTTTTTTACCAAAACAACATCTAAACAATTACAAATGAAAATTATTTTATGTTGTATACTGTATAAATTCAACAAGATTGGCTTCTTTTCAGTAGAGACCACTGCTTTTACGCAGACTTGTAAGATTGGCCCTCTGTGTAATCTAAAACTAATAATAAATAGATTTATAAATTTGTTGTTTAACAACACAAAACATCAATTATGTGCTGAATTTTTTTTATTTAACATTTATGGAACAAGGCTTTGTTGTTAATGGTTTGTGACAGGGAGAAAGAAAAAAGAGCGAAGCAGATGAGGGAGCGACTGTTTATCACACCTTTAATGCAGGTGTAAACAGGAACAAAGGCTTCTCTTGGATGTTCCATAAAATTAAATCTAACTATAAACCCTTAAAATGAGCAACATTTCATACAATAATAAATTATTCATTCATTCATTTTCTGAACCGCTTATTCCTAATTAGGGTCGCGGGGAGGCTGGCGCCCATCTCAGCCGACTCTGGGCGAGGGCCAATAATAAATTAATTCCAGTTAATTTATTAACCTGCTGTGGTGTAACTCCAGACCCTGCTGTTATAAGAAAATAATCCATTTCAGGGCATGTATGTGTGTTTAGAGGTGGAATGTGTGGGATTAGCATGTTGCACATTGTGCCACATCACTCCACCCCAGTATGCATTAAAAGTTTAGCTGTTAACATTCTTTATATTTTATTGTTAGACATATGCTAAGAATTTATTTGCCTTCAGATCACTATGTTCACAATCTCCTCCATCTCTACATGATCGCTACTGTGGCGGTCCACTCAACAGGAAAATGAGTGTTAATTTCAGTTTGCGGAGGGACACTTAACGACATAATGACTGATTAGGCGCTACGGATTTTCCCAAAGTTTAATATGTAGCAGGTATTCCCAGACGAGAAGGGAACAGATGGTCACGCCAGCCAGCATTTGGGAGAAAAAGGAGGTGTTGGAAAAGTGAATAAATCAGCATTATCAACCCCCCTTATCCAATCCGTTAGTTATATAAAGTCTTCTGACACAGGGGCTGGGAGACATGAGGCTTTAGCTATTGGCCTGAAAATGGTCCCTTTTCTTAGTTGAAAGGAATGTATGGAAATTGAGACTCCCACAATGTTTCAGCTAAGCTTGGTTTATCTTCAATCTGTTTTTTTTTATATTCTTACTGTCCACCTACACTCGATTTACCAAACCCCTTCCTAGCTTTGACCCCTTTTCATTAGAAATTGAATGCTTCTGAACAAACAAACAAAAACTAATGAGAAGAGCATGAGCAGCCGCTAACAGGAAGTGAAAAGGAGGGAAACGAGTCTTTTCTCTGATTGAGCTGAAGGTGTGGAGTCTGTGCTCTGCATGCTTGATGGTTCATTCTTCCATTGCATTACCTTAACATTCCCTTATGGAACAGTGGTCTGATGCAGATCCAGCATTCCTGAGACAAGACAACTATAAGACTATTTAAGTTAAAACGATTTTTAGCATCTATTTTCTTTACCATTTTGAAATATAATGTAAAATTGCTGGCCTGGCGAGCTGTCCAGGGTGTACTCTGCCCCCGCCCCGAGTCAGCTGAGATGGGCGCCAGCCTCCCCGCGACCCTAATTAGGATTAAGCGCTTCAGAAAATGAAATTAAATGGTGAATGTAAAATTGCTTGTAAACCATAATGTGTGATTTATTGAGTTACTTCTGAAAGAGAGAAAATGTATAATAGTAATATAACACGTTGTTCTCTTTTAACCTCAACCACAAAGGAGCCAGAATACTCTAATGTTTATCAGAGAGGAGCAGGACTCTTGCAGAGAAGGGCAAGGGTCATACAACACAAGGTACATGCTTTTGTGGGGGAAGCACTGTTTATTACAGGAAATGGGGAGGCTCTACACCAATCAGCAACCCCATAGTGTAGTTCCATAAGGGCTTTAGTTTTGATTTCTTTAGTATTTCCACCTTTATGTTTGAAGTCATAAGATGATCACGCCTGTGTTTCCTTCTTGCATGCATGTCCCTCATTATCACTCCATCTATCCATTTCTCTACCTGTGTATAGAAACATAGCAAAGCAGACAATTCTAGAGAGTTTACAGGACAACCATATAGAGATGGACATACTGGCTACGGCTCGCCGCGACAATGATTACAGTGACGGGTATGTTGCATGCTCCGACCGCGGCCGCCGTAACTAGTAGGATCTGCTTTGCCATGCTTCCTAGCAGCATATACATGCATTGATCTTGTCCTTCCAATCTATTCTTTTGTTTAAATGTAAAAATGCACCTTCCAGCAATAATTTTTGTTGCATGCACAGAACTAACCATGATCAATGATAGCAAGTAAAATTGCAATTGATTTTTTTAGCACATTAGACTGGTCAAGGTTGCATCTGATTCATATGTAATTCAGCTTTGAGTATCTCTTACTCGGTCAGTAAAGTGGTCTCAATTGTCTCAAAAATCTCTTATCATCTTTAAAAGCCAATGAGAAACCACAGCACTCACTCGGACCTGAGCATCCTTTAACAAGAGTGTGTCGTGATCTTCAAGGGCAAATAAGCTGCCCTGAACATTTGTGCCCTATATATGTATGTATGTATATATATATATTTATCTATATATATATACACAGCAGCCTTTTGGTACTCCTGAGACACACCCATTGGCGGTGAATTAGAAGTCACCACACAGCTCCATATTAACGAAGATCCTCCGTGGTCATTCGGGCTGTAAATTAAATTACACATCGATTCATGATTTCAGAGCAGCAAACCCTGGTGGCAGCAGAGTTTTTAACACCATACAGGTGGTCAAAGCAACCAAAAAGTCTAAGTGACAGCTTCACTGACTGTGCAGAGGTTCTCGACACTGTCTAACACAGAATGGAAAAACACTGAACAAAGGCTGGCCTGAATCTTTTGAATACTCCAGTTGTTATTCTTTATTTTGACTCTGTCTTTACTTTCAAAATCTACTGTATGTATGAGTGCATACAGTATGAACTGAAATAATGGTTTCACCGCCATACGTAATGCACTATATGTTGCATGTCCAAAGTGAGAGCTATTTGGGATTCGTCAAAAAATGAATAGACAGTCATGTGACATATTATGCTATAATACAACAGCTATTATTGATATTTAGCAACAAACACATTATTTCTTAAAGAATAGTTGTTGGCAGGCAAAATGGAAAACACACCTGTGTAATGTTGAGGTACTTATGCTGGGAGCATAATATTAACCCTATGCGTTTGCCAAACACAAAGGCTGCTGATTAAATGAGGGCTTTTTCTTCCTTTTTAGGTTTTGTTTTGTTCATACGCATGTTTTTAAATAGAAAGGATACCTCCAGTCTTTTACAATTTGAAAGAGAAACTTATTTTTATCCTTGAAGTCACATGATATGAAGCCCAAACAGAATCGCTGTATTTCTGAAATCAGAGGACGCTGTAAGAGCTATCACAAGAGGTACATCACTAAATGCAGACCATTCACAATTGTGTATTGTCTAATTTTTGTAAATATCGCTTCTAGTTTGCATAAAACTGCATTGGAGACCTGGCTATTGTCGCCAACTAAACATGTTTAAACATATTTAAATTTGTTTAATTGTCGAAAGCGGAAAAACCAACGAGTATTCAAAGTCTACAAATGCTATTCAGGCCAGCCGTAAATATAACATATATAACGCTCAATGCTTGTCCTTCCTTTATGAACTTGTGCAAAACAGTTTTACTACACTTTTTTAGACACTTTCTGTTCAAGCCCGGTGGGAGCTCACCGCTGTACTGCACAACGTCGCCTGCATATCCTCTGACCTCCAGCACAGTGTACTCTCCCCCACCGCGACCCTTGCCTCGCAACACATTCACCCGGCCCGCCTTTAGCCTAAAGAAGCCCTACAAGCACTGCAACTGGAAATGCGCCGCCCTCAGTGCCATCCTCATCTCCATCACACTGGTGTTCCTGCTGGCGTACTTCATCGGTAAGTTCAGACTCTTCTTATATTCGCCTTTTTATCTTCGAGTCTAGAAATATGCGTTGGTCTATTAATGAGGACTGTTCCAACTTGAGAAGCTCACTTCCTTTAAATATTTTAATACACAGGCATACCAGAGAACATTACGCTGAATGTATTTCATCTTATTAAAGCAGGGATATTTTTTCCAGTCGGTTAAAATTTTATGGACTCCCAAGAACTTTTTTAGTCAGACGTTTCATATATGGTTCAGCCCCTACCCTAATTAAGATTCTCTTTTTAATAAATAACACCTTTCCCAGAAATTAATAAGCCTTGTGTATGCTAGGGGGACAGACATGCATTTGAATTCTCTAGTCCTACTCGAAGTCCTTCAGTGTGTTATCACAGAACTGTCATGCAGTAGTGAAAAGTTTTGTCCGCACTCTCTTGGGGGCCTTTAAGATCCTGCCTGCTGCATTCCGCGCACGTGGAAAGAAATAAGACACCTTAATTCCAATCACACCGCAAATGCAGATTTTCGCCATCCATCAAACCGAGAGTATGTTTTACATTCCGAGCTCTGACAAAGAGACTTCATCATATGGCTCACATTAGCATGTGTATCTGTTTAGCATATAAATGATTCCATTGTTAAATGCGATCTTAGGAGAGGGGATCTGAAATAAGATTTTATGAAGAAGAAAATAATGGGGAAAGGAAGTGCAAGGGTACATCAGTACAGAGACGGCAGAATATCTTTCAGGACAATTCCAATCATCAGAGAGAAAATAGCTTCTGCTGCTTCATCACTGAGGATAAATATGCATCGTAGCAGAATGATGATTAAAAAAAACATAATTTCTACTTCCCTCCTCTGGCTAAATGATAGTAAATCATGATTATCTATTTCTTTTTGCTCTGAAAATTTGCATTTTTTTTAAAGATGGTAATTTGGCACTGTATTTTAAAACCCAAATGCAAATGTAAAATCTGCTTCTAATAGCAGATGCTCTGCATAAAATATAACTCCAATAACTAGCGACAGGTTAAAGCATGAAAGTTGTGTGTCTGTGGTCGACTTCTGCTCTGACCTCGCCGGGAGCTCTGAGGAGCCCAACAGGCTGATGGCTCCTAATTACTTCTTGTAATTACTCAACCCAAAAAATCAAGACCATCTCCCCATGCACCCTTGAGTAAACATGTAGGGAACCTTAGCTCACCCTGAGAATCGAGAAATTCCAATCAAGAACAAGGGGCCACGTTTAATTAAAAGCTGATGAGAAAATATAGTTAATTTCAAGTGCAATTAATTATGGAGCTCTGTAATTGGAAACTCTGACTGTGTTGTCTAATGAACCCAATTAAATCTTCTGACAGATGTTTAGAGTTGTGTGTGTGTGTGTGTGTGTGTGTGTGTGTGTGTGTGTGTGTGTGTGTGTGTGTGTGTGTGTGTGCGTGTGTGTGTGTACACATTTTTTTCCTTGTATTTTTTTTTATTGTAGTTCATATAAAATGTTTTGTCTAAGAAGTAGCAGTGTATGGTTTAAAAAGTCGAGAGGCGTGTGCCATTTTCTCAGTGGTGCCATTAAAAAGGTCATTATGTTCGGCACATCTGAAGGTCATCAGCTTCCCTCTGTGTTCATTTCTGCTCATGCTGGGCTCTCTTTTACTCCTAATGTTGAAAGGGGCACGGTTTGCTCTCCCACACACACAAATTCATATTTCAGTTGTGTGTCTTTAGTTCCTGTTTCTAGTCACCATGCTTTAGTCTTAATTTTCACAACTGTTTTTATTTTTATGTGTTTTATGAGTTTTAACTTGTAAGTACTAGTCCAAACACTAAAAAACTTTTTTGACAGCTACAAACCAATGTTCTGATATTCATTGATTTAGATATTGCTCGGCACCTCATTTAGTTCAGTAGAGTTATAATTGTGCCTGTTGGTTAAAAATGGGAACTACAACAAGCACATAACAGAGACTTATTGAAGAAAAAATCACTGTATCACGTGGGTGCTCTGTGTATGTTCTGTGTTATGGGGAAGGGCAGAAATTTTGCCTCTTCTGTGTTTGTCTTATATACTTAAATAGTGGTGATGGGAACCACCTGCTTTATTAAACACTGTTTGTATTCTTTTAAGTAATCCACTTTTTAATTTATGTAAAGTTATGATTGAAAAAATTTTTATATCTAAAAGATTTTTAATTCATTTCATTCATACATTCATCCCTTATTAGTGTCCCAGCAAAGTTGGAGCCTATCTCAGGCGACTCCGGGCGTTGTACACCCTGAACAGTTCACCAGACCATCACAGGCCTAAAGTGCATGTCTTTGTACTGGGGAAGTGAGTACAAGTGAGGCAAGAGTGCTAAAGACTATACCATGCTCTCAAAAGATTGACAAGTAAATTACTTTACAAATGAGGCTGAGGTTAAAGGGTTCTTTCAGAGATTTCTGTGCTGGGACACAAGCTTTTATCCAGCAATACATCTTTCTTTGATTTCTCTTGCTGAAAATTTGGTGTGAATATTGTTGTCACGGTGGCATAGTGGTTAGCACGTCTGCCTTACAGCAAGAAGGTCCTGGGTTTGAGTCCCAGGCTTGGGCATTTCTGTGTGAAGTTTGCATATTCTCCCTGTGCTTATGTGGGTTTCCTCCGGGTGCTCTGGTTTCCTCCCACAGTCCAAAGACTATATTAGGCTAATTGGCTGTTCCAGATTGCTGGTAGGTGTGGATGTAAGTGTGAATATTTGTGTGTGTGTTGGCCCTGCCGTTGGTCTGGTGAGCTGTTCAGGGTGTTTCCTATCTTTGCCCAGTGCTAGCTGAGATAAGTGCCAGTCTCCCCGCAACCCTAATAGGATTTGGTGGTTTGGAAAAGTGAAGTATTGTTACATATTCAGTCTAAACCATACATAGACCTACAAGTCAAGTGTGATAGCCTCATGAATTAATTTAGTCTTTGTTAATGTTGTCCCACCTCACCAAAAACAAAATGGTCATGAGTCACCGGGCGTCCAGATTAAACCAGACTTCAGATTATCTCAAGATTTGATCCACAGAAACATGGCCATTTAATTAAGTAGAATTGCACTTGTCAGACAACAGCCTTACACAGTCTCAAAAAAAGAAAGATGACTGCAGAGAGATGATTCAATCTTAACAGATTGTCTTCAGATTCAGTAAGAAAAGACCTTTAGAGGTAGTGGCATTTATGCAGGCTAAAAACCTAATCAAGGACATGGTGTGTAGGATTTTGCCTCCCCTGCAGAGGCAATGACTGACAGTCACTGTCACATCTCTCACTGACTCTATCAGGATCTATACATGTCATTGCATGTGTGACACTGACTCCCCACAAATCTCATCATCATTAGTAATCAATAAATTAATGAGAGGGGGGGGAAATCTTGTGCTTCCCTGCAGTCAGTGGATTTAATTACCTCTAGATAATTACCTCTATCCATGCAAGGGGGTTCGAGTAATCTTGCCTCTGTTCTCTTTCACTCCGTTTCACTTTTTATATCAGTTGCCAGTATGTTGATGGCAAGCTGGTCCAATAGGGCAAGATTTCACAGAAAAGTAACTTTGGACATTCTCCTTCACTTCGGAAACATGTCATTAGGACACTAATGAGCAGACAGAGAGCTAGCTGCATTTGACACATCATCAATTTAAGTATCTAAGAGGAGTTAATAAATTAATACACATTGTCCATCATATGTAAGATGAGTAGTGGTTGCTGTTTGTGCATCCTCATGCCAAGTAAAATCCTACTCCCATGGTACTCCCTCCTGCTTTTTTGTATTTCGTCCATGGCCTTGTTTTTGGTTCATGTTGTGCGTTTCTGGAGAATCTGTTCATTCTAGTTACACTAATTCCCTTTAGGACAAAAGGGCCTGCACTGATGGCACAAATAACCTATTAAAGGGCTTTGCTTCATCCACAGGACCTCGAGAGTAGTTTGAACTGGTGTTCCACTTCCTAATTGGCATGTGCTGCTCTGCCCATGCCAAATAAAGGAGAGAAAAGCAGAGCACAGGTCCAAACCAAAGATTAAATGTGAGTGCCACAATGCCCCAGCAGCCACCTGTTATTGCAACAGGTGTGCGGATTTGGATGCCAGTCTTCTTCCATTAGTGCTAGCCAAAAAACTAGATTATGCTCAAGTTTGGATGAATAAAGGGTCATTTCTTTCATGATCCACTTTTCTGGATTCTGACCAAGCACTATGCATCATGCAGATGTCAAAGATTGCCTGAAGTAAACAATAACAGTGTATGGGTATGCAAAGGAGAGTTGTTCTTGCAAGTCATTTTCCATTAACAGTGAAGAGGCTGAGAGTGGATGAGTGACGGTCCCTACATTGGAGTGATTGCTTGGATGTTTGGCATGACGCATGGGTTGCCTGATGCTGTTTGATGGGCTTATCCAGGACAGTCGTCAAACACTGACTCCAAGGAGGAAAATGATGTGGAAAAAAAGCGGTGGAAATGGACAGAAATAGAAAGGAGGAGACATGTACGCACCACCCAAAGTTGACAAACGGTGCCATCTGTTTCAATCCGCCTTTGCATAGTCAATTCAAACCAATACAGAAGGACCTTTATATTGTCTTACAAGATATTTTTCGTGTGCACCAGTGTTTACTTCAACAGAAAAAAATGAGCACAGAAATCTGTGCTCTTTCACAGGAATGCCGAGATGGTGGAATACAATCAGCAAAAGGCACTCAGCAATTTTCCAAATAGCTATTGATTCAGTAAACCAGAGCCAAGAGACTTTCCAGCCTCCGTGGCAAGCTCTATCAAAGGCCTCATTATTTTTGGAGACCAGATTTTCTTGCAGCTGGTAAAAGCGAAGATGTAAAGCAGGATGTAGTAGACTAATATGACTGTAATTAGTGGATGAGAGGAAACAGGGAGTTAAGCTCTGGTTTTTTTTCATGTATCACTAAAAGTTTGATCTGTACTCTGTTCAGTGTTGGGATCTTATGATTTGCTAGTTTAAAGATATTTCTAAAGACAAAGCAAGCAGGATCATTGATTTTACGGCATCTACAGAGGGTCAATGGCTTGATAAGATAGCTGAGTATCATATATATATA
>JBCNYH010000013.1:13821477-13836352 GCA_039654325.1 Tandanus tandanus
TATATATATTACAATGTCTGAACATATATATATATTCAGACATTTTGAATTTTTAACAACAGTTTTGTTACAGCTATCTTCAGGAGAAGGAAAACTACATCTAGTCTGAGGTTGTTGAAGAGCAATCTGTTTTAGTTTGAGGATAAACTAGGCATTGCAATAGAAAGAGGCTTTCTGCTCAGAGAAATGTATTTATAAAAGATTATAGATGGATGTTGTGAGCTGTCCTGACAGACACTGTTGTGTGTAATTTGGTTATAGACTCGATAGATGACTGTCCTAGTAACTGTTTTGGTAATGGAGACTGCATCGCTGGAACCTGCCACTGTTTTTTGGGCTTTAGAGGACCAGACTGCAGCAGAGGTAAGATCTCTCTCTCTCTCTCTCTCTCTCTCTCTCTCTCTCTCTCTCTCTCTCTCTCTCTCTCTCTCTCTCTCTCTCTCCCCCTTCCTCTCCCTCTCTCTTTCTTTCTCTCCCTCCCTCTCTCTCTCTCTTTCTCTCTCTCCCTCCCTCTCTCTCCCTCTTTCTTTCTCTCCCTCCCTCTCTCTCCCTCTTTCTTTCTCTCCCTCCCTCTCTCTCCCTCTCTCTCCCTCCCTCTCTCCCTCCCCCCATCTCTGTCCCATGCTAGCTATATTTGCAAAATATTTGTAGTAAATTCCTTATGCTTTTTTGAGCACTGTAAAAGCTGGCATAGTAATAAAAATATAAAATGCAATATAACAGACATGTTATAGCTGTTGCAGTTTTTGCTTTGGAGAATGTACTTGAAAGCTGGCTTTAAAAATCCTTGATGAAGCCTGGAATATTTGGAATATTTAATATTCTTTGTAATATTAAACTGTAATTTTCAGATTTTAAATTATATTGTTGGGCCTGAAATTGATTTTGTATACTGTAGTGACTACTGTACTGTGTGCTGTTCTCACAGCATCCTGTCCAGTTCTTTGCAGTGGGAATGGTCAATACCTGAAAGGCCGCTGCATGTGCCACAGTGGTTGGAAAGGCTCAGAGTGTGATGTTCCCACAAACCAGTGTATCGACGTGACCTGCAGTGGACATGGGACCTGCATAGTGGGGACCTGCATTTGCAATCCAGGCTACAAAGGCGAGAACTGTGAGGAAGGTAAGAGCATCCTGATGATCAAGGTGATCTGCTTTTGTTTTTATAGTCAATATTTCCATCTTTTTCTGTGTCTGGGCTCTAAATCTCTGCTGCACTCCGACAAAAACATTGTAAGAAGATCAGGTACGGCTTAGGACCCTATTGAAAAGGGATTTCAGTAGCGAATTGCTGTTGAATCCATCATTTAGTTTCATGTCATTCACTTGTTAGTTCTCAGGAGAATCCACTCCCTCCCAGCACCCAGCTTGTAGCCTACCTGATTGCAGCAGCCTGCCAAGCACCACACTGTAGTTAGGCAAAGTGTTTCTATCCTTCCACTAGTCAAATGCAACATTGTCTATTGCCAAGCACACAGCTATAATTTAGAAAAAGCCTCTGGCCTCCGGTACACTTATGGAACATTTTAAGACCAGCCTGCACAGTCTTCCTGAATATTTTAGACCCTGCAGTTTTTGGAGTCAAGCCCAATAGTGATCTTTTTCTGATACTCTGGTAAAGCTTCTCTGGCCTCATTTCTCTTTCATATATTATGGATGCTTTGGAGAGCTTCATGACATTCCATTAAGCAGCAAAACAATCCCATTTTTTTCTGTGAAATCCAATAAGTTTTGCACAGAGGCAAATTCTGACTTAAATCTTTTAATGGTGTCCCACTGGCCCGGCCGAGAGGCCCAGAGCAAGCAGAAGCCTGAGAGATAAGATGGAGCTTGTCCATTGTGTTTGGCACCTTTTGACAACTCTCATTTCAAGATGAAAAATAGAGCAGTTGATTTTGATAAATGTGGGGCTTGACACCCCTGATCCCCACCGCACATTCTATTTTGGGTCGCACAATCTACAGGCAGAGAGAGAGAATAGGGCTTCTGGCCCTTTAACGGTCCTACCTTTCTTCCCTGCGACCTTCAGGCAGCGATGATTAATTGCCAGGAGAGTAGCTCCTGTCAGTTAGCCTATGATCTTAGCTGTGTGCCCAAGCCATCTGGTAAGAGGCCATAGCTCCTGTTCATCTATAAAGGCCTTCCTCGTTCTTTTATGTTTTGAAAAAATGAAGCCGCCATGCTGCAGGCCTCTCTTCTGGCCCTCTATGCATTCCCCTACGTAGCACATTCTCCATCTGTGAGATCCAGTTTCTTCTTGTTGCTGTTATTATTTCTAATTGAGTTTTTTTTTCTCTCTCACGGCTCTTGTCCCCTCGTTAACCGAGGCCACATTTGCCAGCTTTCTCAAGGTCTCTTGTATTCATTAAACAACCATTAGCCATCATTAGCATGCGACTGAACAGACTTTCTACCTTTTTTTCTTCTTCTTTTTTTTGCCAGAGGTTGAGGGATGGAAGGATCAAGCATCGTGAGTCAGGCAGGGGCATATAGTCGAATTAATAACAACAAATGTGCGAGGATGGGAGTATGAGGGTTTTTTGCCCACCAGGCCTGAGCTATGCGACAGACACCTTGTTTGCATTCCATCCTGCTGTTGGTTTTCTGGGTTCAGTAGGAAGCAAAAGAGGGGAAGCATGTCCAGTACCGCGTTTCGATTTATCCCGGCTTGCATTGGCTGCAGGCGTCCTTCTTGGCAATGGGAGGAAATCTCATTACTGAGAAAAAGAGAGAGAGAAATCTACTCCACCTGGTAGCATGAGGAATGGCTCTGGAGGTGGCTGTTATATTCGCCAGATGTAAGAAATATTTGCTGGGAATATGGAGAGATTCCCAGGGGAAAAGCTTGCAAAGTCTACCAAGTACATTATTTCAAAAGCATAGAAAATGTAATGTTAAGAATTGAATTTGTATTTGTCAAAGACAAACAGCAACTCTAGCTCTATTTTTTCTATTTTGCACCTTCCCTTTATGCCTCTGTATTCGTGTACCATTTTGCTGTGTTTATTTTAGTCTGGGCAGCTCAAATCATTGTTTATTATGCTTCACAGTGGACTGTCTGGACCCCACATGCTCAGGACGCGGAGTGTGTGTGCGTGGCGAGTGTCACTGTTTTGTGGGCTGGGGAGGCTCTGGGTGTGAGAGTCCACGGGCATCCTGCATGGACCAGTGCTCAGGTCACGGGGCCTTCCTGGCAGAAATGGGCACCTGCAACTGTGACCCCAACTGGACTGGGCACGACTGCTCGACAGGTCAGTGCTGTTACAGATAAGTTAAAAACCTCTTGGTTACTTCAGACATATGAAGAAGTGGAAAGGAATGTTAATCACAACTAAGGGATCAGACTGTTAATGGAGGTGGCTCATGTGATCCATTTAAAAGCAGGTCAGTTCAGAGATTCTGAAGCAACATTTCTGTTGTAGCCACTGCTTTAACCCACACCGCTCGGGGAATATTGGACTTTTTTCTTTGATCAATCTTTTAAAATGTTGTTGCTATGGATTACATCACCTCTTTGTCTTTACTCTGAGCTTGTTAGAAGGAACAAGAAAGTACACCAAGGAGCATGCTATTGCAACAGGATTAAATTGGCCATTTTAATGACAGTTACAGCTGTTATAGTGCCTAACTTTATATTCCCAACCACAGTAGTGTTATGATTATAGTTTTATTTAATGATACATAGATCAGATGATTATATTTCCATGAGTGACACAAACATGAATCCCTCGAAAAGAAACCTAAAAGAATCTCGCTCGTGTTGTTAATTGATATCTTTGTGAGATGTGAATGTGACGATTATCACAGAGGAGAAATTAATTCAGATGCTACGTTGACAAACTGATATTTATGGATAACATGTGGTGGATATTAAAGCAGGCATATCTCTAAAGTGGTGAGGACAAGACTGCCACATTAGTCGGACCTATGCTGATTAATCATTCCAGGGGAATTTGGATGATTTCTTGCTTAAAACAAAATATTTTAGCTACACTGGCCCTTTATGAATAAAATCATCCATCCTAATTTAAAGCACCCTGTATTTTTATATGAGGTGATTCAGAGGGTACTATTTCTAATAGGGTAGGCACGGTGGCTTACACTGTGATGCACATCCGCCTCACAGCAAGAAGGTCCTGGGTTCGAGTCCTTGAGTGGAGTTTCCATGTTCTCCTCGTGCTTGTATGAGTTTCCTCCAGGTACTTCGGTTTCCTCCCACAGTCCAAAGACATGCACATTAGGATAATTAGGTGTTCCAAATTGACCCTAGGTGTGGGTGTGAATGGTTGTGTGTGTGTTACCCTGCGGTGGTCTGGCGAGCTGTTCAGGGTGTACCCCACCTTCCCCCCAGTGTCGGCTGAGATTGGCTCCAGGATCCCCGCAATCATGGAAGGATTCATCTGCTCGTCAAATGAGTGAATGAGAGAGTGAGACTATTTCTAATGGCCATAAAACTCTGGTTGAATTCTTTGATGCCTTTTTAATCAGATTTTACAGACACTGTTGTAAAGTGTGTTATAAAGCAGAACCACTGTCATCCACATTTCAGAGTCTTTCCTGCAATAATAATAAAGCTCATTTCTGTTTATTTAAGTGAGTCTGAAGCAGCCAGAGATGAACAGGTCATACTGTTAACACTATTCTTGTAAACATTAGTTTAAACATTGCATTTCATCCACTGTCCATGTTTGTGTGAACGTACTGTACATTAACCTACAGCTTGTCTTAATAAAACAAAGAGCAGCAGGCTGTCCCTCATCATACCTGATTACCTGTTGCCATGGGAGCAGTTACTTCTTTTCTTCCTCAGGGTGTTGGAGTATAATTGCACACTAAAAGTAATTTGGCAGGCAGTTCACCATTTCTGTTATTCGGAGAAATCTTAAAAGCTACTTTTTCTTTTTTTCTTTTTCTTTTTTTTTTTGGAAATGATTGCGTCTGAGTTCTGTGGAAAGCCTATTGGAAAGACTATCAGATGTACAGACAGAGACATAATGATTTGTTAGCTGTTTTATAAAGATACATTTTTAATGCTTTATTTTGATGGTGCAGACCATTTTGATTCTATTTGTTGCTTTTTTATTGTTTTTTTCCTTTCTTTTAGTTAAGATTTCTTTCTCTGTGCTTTGCTAGCCTGCTGGTACATGATCATTTTTCTTACAGCCCAAATAAATTATCAGATTGTCTACCTGGAACAAGAGTGCAGGCTTTCTGCTACCATAATCCATTTTTTCTCCATATTGTTGTTTTCTGAGTGGTAAAGCGGCTGTTAGTTGTAGTGAAGGCTGTAGCACTTTGATACAGCATATGTTTGGCTTGCTGCCTTATCCATGTGGTGAAGATGCTGAAGCAGAGTTGGGTTCTGAGTTCTTGTCCTCCTGAGACTGCGCCATTTCAACTCCCATCTGTAAAAACTATAGAAAGAGTTTCAAGCGACGCTTATTTGCTCTGAAGAGAGTGCAGACTGACTCTTTCAGAGGTTTGGTTTGTCTACAGACTATAAACTAACCACAGCTGACACTTTGGTTTGCGTATGTTTTTATTTATTGTCCCTAAAAGGATTTCATGACACAATTAAAATATGAGCAATTTAGGCATGAATGGCCCGTTTCATCTTTTCTAATGTCCTTTTTGTTTTTTTAGCAGAAATCCAATCCAAAAAAAAAAAAAAAAAAGCTTCTTCTCTGGGCTTAAGGATGATACAAGTAAAAATCAGTCTTATTTTTTTAAAGTGTCGAAACACAACGATCTGTGACTGTGAATTTCCCCCATTAATGCCAAGCTGACAGGCTGACCTATTAGGTAATCCAGGGGATTTGCTGGAAAATAGGCATTTTAAAGGCTGGCTTCTCATGCAGTAGGGCTGGAGCTGTAAATTATGATTTGCTTGCAGTTTCTGGCTCCTGGCCCTTCGTGCTTTTAGAGCTTGTGAAGCGCGCCAGAATTAAACTGGAGGAGGGTCTGCTCCTGGAGAATGTGTACCTCAGGCCAGACAAATCAGGCACAAGTCCAAGTCATTGTAAAAAGCTGACGTGTATTGTACCTGTGTTAGCATTGAGATGTTTAATTATCGAGCATCATGAAATCGTAGACGTTAGGGATGAAAATGCTTTTTTAGGGGGAATAAAGCATGGTAATCTAAACAAACAGGCAGATATGATGAGCCAGAGCTCAGTTAAATGACCAGCTGTATGCAAACACACTAATCCCATGCAAATCCAAAGAGCAAAGTATTAAAAAAAACTCTAAACCAAAACAGACCAATAGAAGGTAACAAGGCTGAGTTCATGAGTCATACAATAAACCCATAAACCTTACAGATATCACCTTTATGTGTTTTATCTAGGCATGTTCTAAATGAGTCGCAGTTGTGTGTGATCAGAAGTCAGGTGATCTTGAACAGGGAGAGGCAGAGTGCTTGTTGTACTTGTGCTTGGGATTATGGGAACCATAGTTTTTCATTTCATATGTTATTAGATCAGAGTAATGGGAATTATTGTTCGGTAAGCTCATTTTTCTTAACTGATAGTTCTCTTTTGCATACTTGATAAGGATCGAGAACCATTTACATTGTGAGATGTATGCAGTAAGGGCGGCATGGTGACGTAGTGGTTAGCATGTCGGCCTCACAGCAAGAAGGTCCTTACAGCAAGGGTTCGAGTTTCGGGCTTGGCCCGCGTCCGACAAAGCAGTAACCAAACTCGACCCGAGCCCAACAGACATTAAGATATTTATGTCCGAGCCCGACCTGAGCCCGACACAGTTAAAATCATCAGGTGAAACAGGCCCATTGGCTACCTACATAGTAAGCTGTTTTAAATTTAAAATGTTCAATGCCTTATGGCAGTGATGTGACCGAGCCCGAACTGAACCCCGAGCATCATTTTTCTAAATATCTGTCCGAAGTTCCAAACCCGGCCCGACCCGTCGGGTACCGTCGGGCTCAGGTTAGGTATCCACTTACTAGTGTGTATGAGTTTCCTCCAGGTACTTCAGTTTCCTCCCACAGTCCAAAGACATGCACATGTACATTAGGCTAATTAGCCATTCCAAATTGCCGCTAGGTATGAGTGGGAATATTTTTTGTGTGTATGGCCCTGTGATGGTCTGGCGAGCTTGTTCAGGGTGTAACCCACCTTCACCCAGCGTCGGCTCAGATAGGCTCCAACCTCCCTGCAACCCTTATAAGATTAAGTGGTTTGGTAAATTAGAAAGTGGGTATTAATTGAGGTTGGTCATGTAACATAAAAAATTAAAACAAACAAACAAACAAAAAACTGAAAAGACTTTATAACTAAATTTTATGTTGACACTTCTGATTTTCAAGCAGCATAATTTTCAAATATCTTATATGGGTAAGATGTTTGTTCTAATCATGTGAAAAGCAAATGAAGAGTTCATATTGCACATAAAAGTCTACGGAACCCAGTAGCCAATGAAGTACATTTTGCTGCAAAACCCTGTTAGTAGTGTAGTGAATCCAAGCCAATATGCAGTTTATTTGCAGAAGCTCGTAAGTGCCATCGGCATTTGTATGCAAAACCACGTAGTCTGCAGAGCGCCAATCACAAGCATGCCTCAGGATGCACAAGATGGATACGCCCATATTTGCTATGTTAGCGCGCTAAAATCAAAGATTATCTTAGTTAATCTATTTAATTCATTGAGTTAATTACTTTAGTTTCGTGATGCTGGTCGCATTCTTTTTTTGTACATTTTTAAATCAGTATTCACTTTTAGACTGTGTTTTTATTGATCAGCAACATTTAAAAAGACTAGTCTTTGCAATTAATGTTGAGTTTTTGAATAAAGGTTTTCTCCTCCTCCTAAAGGTGCTCCTTTAACAGCCCAAGCTGAGCTCTTTGTGATTTTTACCCACAAATTCTCCAAGTACTGGAGAAACACGTCCATTTAGGATTTTAAAAAATGATATATTTAGAAATTTCATTACATTTTCACAGCTCATGACTCCATACTTAACAGCTAAAATGGTTCAGCTGTGATAATGCTAGAGATGTGTTTCTTTTGTGGTGTGTGCAGTCCTGTATTGTTAATGACATTACTAGATAGATGATGATCTGCATCAACATTATTCCTGTAGAGATGTTTCTGTAATAATGGAGGACATCTACATTATTACAGCAAAATCTCTCCAGGAATAATAAAATTACTTATTTCCATGCATGAGAGCAGCATAGAAATAGAGACAGCGAGAGACCGGAAAACAAGGCCGCATACGATAAATGTTTTTATACAGGAAGGAATAGTTTGCAAGCTTTTATTTATATATGCTGTGTGTATGTGTTTGTTAGGCAGGATGCAGGAATGTGTCTCCCAGACGACTCCGAGCAGCTTTGAATAAATGCTGTTACGACACCTCTAATTGAAATGTAGCACATAAAATTCAGGTCATTTGCATAATTTAACAAAGACCTGATTCTGTAAAGAGCACCCCCACCCATCACCCACCCCCCATTAAGGTTTTACGTCTTTTAATGTAATATTATGGGATGTGGGTGAAAAACCTAACTTGACTGTCATATGTCTTCAATGGCACTGCGCAGGATATAACTGCCTCATTAATGCATAGCTTTTACCCTGTTTTCTGTACCCTGTGGCAAATGGTGAATATCGCTGGCTAGTCATACAGAAATTCCCGGTCATTATTACTCCCGTGTGCTTCAACACTTTTGCAGGCAAGAATGCATATATTTTTATTACATGCCATCTAAGTCACAGTATGACCTCATTTCCTATCGCTTAGCATTTTTTCCACCTTCCTCCTTCTCTTGGAAACCTAGCTGACTGTGAAAAACAACCTTGACTCACAGAATTTCGAGAAACTTTACCGATTCACTGACGGTGCCTGTGGGTTGTAACACTTTTGTATTGCCTTGTCGCTGTCGCTTTAACCCACCTGGCTGCCTCAGTGTCCCCTAAGCTCCAGGAGGCAGAAGAGGGCATTTGATTTGTAAACACTCAGATGGCAGATTTTTTAAAGTGCAGGTTCTGTTAGAGTGTGTTGAACATTCCCCATCTGGCCCTGCTTTCCTCCACTGACTCGCTGACTCGCCTGCAGTGCAGGGTTGTTTTTTCTTTTATCTTTTTCTTTTTTTTCTCCCCACTCTTTCAATGCACTGTCTTATGTCACCTCAGAAGCCAGTCAGCTTCCTAGTCTTCATATCATGGCTAAGCAAGATTTAATGAAGGCTGACGTGTTGCCATTTCCATAGAAAGTCAAAATTGGATTCTGAACATAGGGGCTCTGGGGCAGTGGGGAAATCTGAGCAAGTTCCCGCCTTCCTCCGTCCTTTTGAGACAAACTTATTAGATTTGTATTGTCCAAAGGGGATCCTGTCTTCTCTTATGAGGCGCAAGAATTCCTTTTCAAGAGCCATCAAACAAGCTAGTGGAGCATGGCCATCTGATCTCTGACAATAACCTCTGGATTTGTCTTCTATTACCCCTCTCTCTCCTGTGTCTTTCCTGTCCCCTTCCCTTTCTCACTCCCTCTCCTATTCACTCCAACAGAGCTTTGTGCGTCGGACTGTGGCGGCCATGGCATCTGCGTAGCAGGAAACTGCCGCTGTGAGGAGGGCTGGATGGGTGCGGTGTGCGATCAGAGGGCCTGCCATCCACGCTGCAGTGAACATGGCACCTGCAAGGACGGCAAGTGTGAATGCAGCCCGGGTTGGAACGGAGAGCACTGCACTATCGGTAGGGTGAATGGGGTGGGGTTGGGTGCAGTGTAGATTTCTGAGTGTGTGTGTATGAGAGAGCGAGAGCGAGAGAGTAAGAGAGGGTTGGGTCATGTATGGGTGGTGGAGGGTGGGGGGGTCACTAGGAAGGGAGAAGCATGCGTAATTGAATTTGTGTAACTCGGCATAGCATGAAGAGGTTTGCTCAAGGATCTGAAGCTTGACTTCATGCATTTTAATGTGAAAATATGCTAAGGTGTCTTTTCATTTCCGCTCATCCTTTGCCTCATCCCTTTTTTTGTTATCCTCCCACTTTGCCGTCGCCTTTTGATTTGGTGATGTGAAATACAAACACTTGCATCGTCTCCAGCAGCACAGTCACTGGAAAGACACGCTTTTTTAGTGGTGTGCTTGACCAAGAAAAAAAAATCTAAAAGCTTTAATTTACCCAGAAAGCTCTAGATTCCAAAATACAAATGGCAGTCTATACTTTATATTAACTACTGTTAAAATTTTATTTAAAATGCCAGACAATTAATCAGACTCAGTGCTTTCTTTCCCTCTTAGAACTTCTTGTTTATTCATTATCTCAGAGTTAACCCATGATGATGTCTTAACAACAGGAGAGAAACTTTGCCTGTACATCTGGCCTGTGCTAATCCAATGCAACTTAAATGCTTCTACACATTTAAAGTCTGGTTTCTCCATGTGCTAGTTTTATGGGAAGCTTGTGATCTGTCTTGAACCAATTTAAAACCAAGGCTTAGTTCCTGCCCAACACTGCTGAAAGTGCTAAATATTAAAGCTCACAATGGTAATTTGCATGATGTCATTCTCACTGTCATCATAGACTTTCTGTTAGACATCAGCATTGTTTGGTGGAACTGTCCCAGTTATACCAGTGTCCTACAGGAGCTGAACAGAACCGGCATGCTAAGTTGATAAGAGGAAGTGAATAAACGAGAAAGTCTCAAACTCTTGTGTATACTGCTTTTTGATTGCATCGTTCCTCAGGCACTAATAATCGTGATGCTAGCGTGAGCTTTTTGAACTTAAATCCTATTCATTTTACTTAGAACCTGAAGGACACTTGGAGAGCCACAAACCTCTACCAAGATAAAAAATAATAATAATTTACAGAAAGCACACAGCAACCCCTGCTGGGTTTACTGTAATACCACACTTTTAGTCATCATCTCTTACAGTGCTAAGGAATTGTTTAAAAAGTCCCAGATCAGGTATTCGATTCGGTCTCCAAAATCTAATTGCTTAGATAATACCTGGGCCATACACCACCCTTCTAATAATCCATTCTTAACTTTTTGTGTAAAGTTGCTAACAAACAAGCAGACATGCCAAGAATCACTTAACCTCCTTGGCAGAGGTAAGAAACACATTTAATCCTTAGTGGCGCAACAGGAAAGCTTTCACACTATCATCCAGAGATTGCAAGTTTGAGCCCTGGGTGATGCACGCAGCCATCTGTGGCCGGGAGCCCTTAAGAGCTAATTGGCTGAGCTGTCAAGAAGGGAGGAAAGGCATGCACTCTTTTTCCTACACACTAGCGATGCTAGCCAATCATGGGCATCTGTAAGCTCTTGTATATTAGGGGGTTGATAGTGCTTTCCTTTAAGAAGTTGCAATGACAAAAATTGGGCAGGGAATCAGGGGGTAATTGTTCCTAACTGATGGTTTTAAATGATCCAATCACGAGTAAACAATCATAAGATGATCTCAAACTCTTCTCTAGATCCAGTAACTCTTCAGACTCTTTGTATAGATTAAATTAAAATCAAGGCACTCGTGTTGTTCAGCTCCTTAACTAAATAAGATTTTGGAGGCTTTTCATTTTGCTGGGATATAGAAAGAAAAAACACTGAATAATGTTTTGCCAAGTAACTAATATTTCAAGCGCATAAACAAAGAATTGGTGCATATATACAATGATGTGTGAGTGTTTAGTTCCACTGAAGAATACACAGAGAGGAAATTTAGCATCTGATACATTTTGGAAATGATCCAATTTTGAGTGTAATGTGGTTTTAATGCTTTTAACTCATCTTAGATAATGCACTACAGCTAAACGCATAGTACTGATTATAAAAAGTAACAGATGGCTATTTTCTCCGAGTATAATTAAGACTATAGTCTATAGACTATAGACTATAGTGGCCCTTAGATAGAAATGTACAATATTTATATGAACATATAAGTGAGAATAGTAAATGTTAGTGCTTCTCTCTCGGCCCTGTCTGAGGTCCGCTCACTGTGTTTGCTGAGCGGATTGTCATTGTCCCAGTTGACCTTAAAGATCCTGAATGGGCCAGTGGACTGAGCCGTTCTGGGAGACTGCCTTTCCCAGTGTGCCTGTCTAAACACTATTGTGCCTCGTCCGCTGTCTCATCTGTTTATTCTCTCTCTCTCTCTGTGTGTCTATCTCTCTTTCTCTTTCTCTCCTTATCCTGAGAAGTGTCCCTGCCACCTCTGCTCACTAGAAATGGGTGACACAGTTCTTTGCTGCTGTCACTGCGCTTTCCAGACCCTGATTTTTGTCTGTTTGTCAGTCAATGGCCCCAGAAAAGAAATGGGCCATAAACAGACCTCGACAATTCACGCAGCAGGGAAGAAAATCAAACTAAGAAGAGCAATAGTTTTTGACTATATTTAGTTTTAGGCATTCTGAAGTTATGCAAGGCAAAATGGCATCTCAGTGTGCAGGGAGAGCTACAAGACTTTCTCCGGGCTTTGAGTGCAAGTATTCAATGTTTAATATCATCGCAATGAAATATTAATAGGCCTTTTATATATGCTATGGTGAGATGCATCATTCGTGTAACACGGAGAATCACGGGATTACATAAGTAGATTAAGTATAATAGAAAAACTCAGGGGAAAAAAATCATTCGATTATTTGTAGTAAAAATTATTAAAAATTATATTGGGCGGTGTAGTGGTTAGCACGTCCACCTCACAGCAAGAGGGTCCTGGGTTCGAGTCCCAAGCTCGGGGCGTTTCTGTGTGGAGTTTGCATGTTCTCCCCGTGCTTGTGTGGGTTTCCTGCAGGTACTTCAGTTTCCTCCCAAAGACATGCACATTAGGCTAACTGGCTGTTCCAAATTGCCCCTAGGTGTGAGTGTGAATGGTTGTGCGTGTGTGTGTGTGTGTGTTGGTCCTGCAATGGTCTGGCAAGCTGTTTAGGGTGTACCCTGCCTTCTCCCAGTGTCGGCTGAGATAGGCTCCAGCCTCCCCGCAACCCTAGTAGGATTAAGCGGTTCAGCAAATGAGTGAGTGAGATTAATTATTTCTTGAATCTGAATCAATTTGTTATACTGTATAGAATAAATAGAATTTATTTCTTTATACCTGTATTTAACCTTATCAAATGATTACAATTAGAATTCTATATGCTATATAGATCTAAACACATTAGTTTAATATCCCTCCCATCTCTGTGTTCTTATTAGGGAAATAATAAATGTGTAATTATATGCTGAACAGTCATGATTATATTTATATATGCATTATTTTTTTTAAATGTGACACTTCCTTGCCATAATAATCCTCATTCATGTCTGAGCTTGGTGGACAGGAACTGCTTCTTAAGAGCTTTATCTCCATCTCTCTCTCTCTCTCTCTCTCTCTCTCTCTCTCTCTCTCTCTCGCTGTTTTCTTGATCTCGTATCTCAGCCTGTGCTCTGCTGTGTGTGTATGTGTATGTGTATGCGTGTGCAGCTCTTAATGCATGCTGTCGGTTCCTGTCACTAAAGGCATGCACACCTGCTCTAGCTCTTGCTGTCCGTGTCTCATTTTGGAAGCAGCACTGTTCAGATCCTCCCCTTACATGTCCTTGTCTTTTATCTCCCAAGCTCACTATCTGGATAAGGTAGTGAAAGGTATGGCATTCCTACTTTTCTTTCTTCCCTCATTTCTTCTGTCCTTCCCTTCGTCTCATCCCCATATCCCCTCTTTCATCCAGCATATGCACAGCTCATGGTTCATTTTAGCATTCGGACGAGCCTCCTTCTCACCCCTTTTGCTCCCTACTCGCTCTCACTCCTCGCATTTCATTCTTTTGTATGTCCATTATTTTTGTCTTTCTTTTTGTACACCTTGTAGATCATAACCATTAAAAAAGTTTCTGCCAGTATGGCACATGCATTGTAATCTCATCTTTCTTTAAGTCAGTGGTTCGCAGCTCATTTTACCACAAAAACATTTGCCCTTTATTATTAAGTCATGGCTGAAATGATGTGTAACTTTCTGATACATTTTTCAAAATGAATAGTGCAGAAATAGACCATGAATTGATAAAAATAATAAAAATTCAACAAAGTATAAGGGGATTCATTTAATATTCTAATTCGTAAATCATAATTATTATTAATAATAATAAGAAGAAGAAGAAGAAAAAGAAGACGACGAAGAAGAAGAAGAAGAAGAAGAATACAAAAACAAACAAGAATAGTTTCAGGGTCATCCCTTCTGCACATGTTCTTTGTTTGTTTCCAGGTCCTTTCCTTCCACCTTCCAGGTGGTCAGTTGACTACCTTAAATTGCCCCTAGATGTGAATGAGTGTGTAAATGTGTGTTCATGGTGCAAGTGGACTTTAATCTGATCCAAAATATATCCACTGATCCAGTGTTTCTGGGATAGATCTACTGTGACTCGGCCAGAGTAAAGTTTTAACTGGAGATGAACTCAGAGAGCACAAACCTCCACCAAGGCAGTTGATTTCCCTTCTTGTTTTCATTTCTGCTAAATATTATTTACACAGTTCTTTTTCAAGAAGCCCTACATATTTTAACATTCCAGATCCTTAGGTCCAGAATGCTATTGGATCCTGACCAAACTTTGGTTTGTGATAGAGCTTATGAAGATGTTGTCTGGAATTTTTGTGGAAGCGCTGAAGTCTTTAGAGTTGAGTTCAAAATTGTTAAAATGGCCCCATCCCACAATGGTAAAGAATCTTTCAAAAAATTCCCAGATTCAGATCATGATACGGATTACTACCAAATTCTAATGGATTGGTATTTGTGCAGTACTCCATCCCTTCACACACAAAAAAAAAAAATCATCAAAATCCATTCATAACTCTTGTCTAGGGGCAGTGGTGGCCCGGTGGTAGGGTGCTGGATTACTGATCCCAAGGTTGGGGGTTCAAGCCCCACTATCAACG
>JBCNYH010000013.1:13853304-13869547 GCA_039654325.1 Tandanus tandanus
GGGAAACTCAGGAAAGCACAAGGAGAACGGGAAAACTCCACACAGAAAAACCATTGCCAACCCCAGTGCTCGAACCCAGAAGAACACCCCCCCCCCCCCCCCAATAATCATTACTTAATTAATTGGATTTCTCTGTTCTTGCAGGTCTTCTTCCCCAGTTTAACACAACAAATAAAAACCCATCTTTTCCGCTTGCTTTTCTCCCCACCCAATAACTTTTTTGCCTTCTGTGTTCTTGAGCTTTCTGCATTTTAGCTTGCTATCTCGTAGATATATAAGCGTGCACTTCCCACCTCTTTTTAAGTTTTATTACTGTTTGTTTTTTTCATTTGCCTTTATTTAAATTTCAGTTGAATTTCTTTTCATAAGCTGATATTATTACTCGGTTTATGTTCTTTTATGTATCAATACAGCATACCTGCGTATCCTCAAAGGGGCTAATAAATAAAAAGCTATTTTTAAGTATGATATTAAAACAAATGTTGTAACACCGTCACAGCTACGGTGAACTATTTTAACTGCTTTAAAGTGTGACTTTGGTTTCTATGGCGCACCAGGTTCTGTAAACAGGAGTAAAAATAAATGATGTTAACCACCATTATTCAAACCAGTCAGGGCATGGAGGCATTCCTACCTACCTTCTAATCTTCTCTCACTCTGGTATTCAGGTTTTCTAACATTAAAGGGAACACTACGGACCAGGCTGAATTTTTCGAAACAGCTATGTTCAGGTTACCTTCCATCAAAATCAGGTGTTAGCTCAGTTTGAATTCTGTCTGTCTTTATAATAGATGTTTTATTTAGTGTGCTATATACACAGCATGTCAGATGGCCACCTTGTCTTTTTTATTATTTTTTTAACTTTGAGACATGTTTGATGTTCAGCATCCCCAAACACACCTCAAAGCAGTGGAGGAGATATTTGGAAGGGAGTGAGGCAGTGCTGTCTGTAATGAAATGCTCTGTCCAGTCACTGACCTGAACCCAAGTGAGTTTCTCTGGCAGGTGTTGGATCAAAGGGTTAGAGAGAGAGACGTGTTCAAACGGCTCCACAAACCTCCCCAAAAAATCCTGCAGGAGACACAGTGGCACATCTCTGTGGAATATCTGAAAAAAAATGTGTACCGATGTTATACCTTCTTTCACTTAAAGCACCTGGGTAGCTCTTAGAGGTATGGTCAGCAATGTTGATACAAGCTAACAGTGGAGAAACTCGAAACACAGACAGAGGAAGGGTTCTGTCTAAGCTAGAATTACTTCATTACTGTGCGAGAGGTGGAGCTTTCTGAATTTGCAATACTGACAGTAAAGTAGAGACACCTCCTTGATTGATTGGAAGTACCACTACATTTTTTTCTGTTGTTTATAGAAAGTGTTCATCGATTTATTATGACTTTTTTAATCTCAGATTGGATATTTTTATTTAAGCATTTAAGTGTGTGTGTGTGTGTGTGTGTGTGTTGGGGGGGTTGCAGATGATGGTGCATTGTTTTACAACTGCAAATAAATCTACATACTGAATCTCCATAAACACTCAATACCCAATAAATATAAAACTATCAACAGTGTAATAACAGTGACGCTCATCAACACTTTAAATTTCTCTTGTTTTCTTTAATCCAATAGCTCCGGCCATGTTTCTCAAAGAGGAGTGTGTGATTTTTTTTTTACATTTACTTACAACAAACTCCACATTATTAAAGCTTTATTATTCTGATCGTTTCAGATTGGTGTTGATCCAAACCTAACATGTTCTCCCTCTGCTTGCATGGGTTTTCTCCGGGTACTCCACTGGCTCACTGGCTGTTCCAAATTGCCCTTAGGTGTGAGTGTGAATGTGAATGCCTGTGTTTGTTGGCCCTGCGATGGTCTGGACAGCTGATCAGGGTGTACACCCAGTGTATGCTGAGATAAGCGCCAGCCTCCCCGCGACCCTAATAGGATTAAACGGTTCGGCAAGTGAGTGATGAGAGTGAATGATGTTTTTATTGACAGTAGGAAATTTTATCAAGAAACTTCTCCAAATATTCCCAGAAATGTTTATCTACAAAAATCAGTGGTTGCACCTTTAAGGTGCACTAAGAACATTGTTTATGAGAATTAATTCAATTAATTTTTCATTGCACTGTGGCCCATCAAAACTTTAATTACACACACACACACACACACACACACACACACACACACACACACACACACACACACAGCTCTATCTTGGACCCTTTCCAACACCCCACACTGAAATACACCTTTTAATCTGAGCATCCCTCTGTCTTCCTATCATTCCTGTTTCATTCAGCACTACTCTACTCTGGTCTGTTTTTTTATCCTCTTTCATGCTATTCTTCACTCTCAGTTAAGATACCGTCCTCCTGCTAGCTCTCTAAATCTCTGTATCCTCTCCTTACCACCTTCCACTGATAATTCTCACCCTGCTACTGTTATTGCTTTTCATACATCCCACACATTTACTCTCTTCCCTCATCTACTCTGTCTTACTCTTGCTGTCTCCATTTCACGCAATATCTTTACTCTGTGCCTCCTTTTGCCATCACTTTCTGATGGTAAACACACACTTTCTCTCTTACTGCTCTGTGTTTTCTCTCCATCACCCTGTTCCTCTCTTCCATCTCTCTCTTTCTCTCTCTCTTTCTCTCTTGTATAAATACTGCCACTCTCCCACTGCTTTGTAGTCAAGCCTAGCGAAACATGCTCAGCACGGCGTGAAATCACAAATGCACCTGTTCAGCCACTTAGAAATGGAGGGATGCTGCCTTCACTCATTTTTATGATGTGTTCTTCATTCTCCAAGTGCTTCTACTTTCTTTCAGTCTCCTTCCTCTAAAACCTCAACTGAAATAGTTCCTCTGACTCAACCACAGCTTGCATTGACCAGCCCGGTTCATTCATGAATAATCTCTCATGTATCAGTGGTGAGGGAAGTGATGATAAAAAGCCAAACATGATTGCACTCAGTCTCAAAATATCTAATCTAAATATCTAATCTAATCTTATATTTCCGGTGTAACACTGATTTAAAATCATGCATATTATTCACTGGTGGAAATCTTGCATGCAGTTAGCTACATTTATTGGACATGGTCTTTCAAAAAAACAGAGTGGACATTAGCAGTGCATTTGATGGGATATCTTTAGAATAGGTTGTTACCTAGCTACATTATAGAATAAGGTATAAATAAGGTACCATAGTTGTTGCCACATTGACAGACTACAGAACAGATGGCAAACATTAACTCCACAATAGCTAGCTACCTATTTCAGAACAGTAAATTGGAGTTGTCATGGTTACAGAGACCTTGCAGGCATTTCAAAAGCATTTTTTATATTAGAAACTGTGTTTCTAATGTGCTGACTACAGCTGAAGTTTTATTCTAAATCAACAGAATTTTTTGCTCTTTAGAAAGAAAATATTTCATGATTCATGTTCTGTTATACAAGCTCAAGCAACTTTTCACTTACAGTATTTCACTATTCCTATACAGAAAATCACATATACATCTACCAACACACTTACAAAACTTAGTAATAAACTTTCAGCCTGTATAATATTTGATTGTGTTTGCACTCACTTCCTTTAACCACTTTAATACAAAAAAGAACATAGCAATGATTTTGTTCAGTCATTGACAAACATGGTCCCTCCCATGACTTCGGATCACCAGCATTTGGCCCACCCTCTCTTGCCGATTTGCTGTTTATTTGAAGCGTTTTTAAATATATATATTTTATTTGAATATAGAATGGACTGGCCTGATCTAATTGGTTTGTTATCTCAGGATAATTAACAGTTATGCAACAAAAGGCAGGGTGGATGTTGCTGGACTATTCAATTTAGCGCCTGAGGTACATAACTGTTTTAGTATCTACAGCACGGGAACAGTAGGGTGCTGGATTACTGATCCCAAGGTTGGGGGTTCAAGCCCCACTATCAACGGGATGTCACTGCTGTCCCACCCCAGTGCAGCTAACTGGGTTATCAAATGCCGGCCATGTCTCTCACTGTCTATGGTGAGAGGCATGTAAAAGAACCATTGCTGATTTTCGTCGAGAGTAGGCTGCATAGCCGTCAGCGTGTTTCTGCCCTGCGATGGCCTGGCGAGTTGTCCAGGGTGTACTCTTCCCTCGCCCAGGGTTGGCTGAGATGGGCGCCAGCCTCCCTGCGACCCTAATTAGGATTAAGCGGTTCAGAAAATGAATGAATGAAGAATGAACACGGGAACAGAAGGGAAGAAGCACACTAAAAATATTTTTTTTGTGGTTTATTTTTCACATTTTTTAAAATAATTTTCGCACGCGCGAGTATATGAATGTGTGAGCATGAAAGTTAACTGCACTCCGTAAAGGTCTTTCAGTATATACTATGGGAAACACAAGAAAAACAAGCTAAAACAAGATGTTTATGGTTTACTTTTCCATTTTAAAGCGTGATAATAACAATACCATTTGATAAACTGATCATCTGTTACTTTGATTCAAATATTATCCATTCAGAGGGATGATTTTCAATCCCAAGATAGTAGACCATTTAGATCATGCAGTTGTCCTATGTGCTAATAGTCATTATTATTCATTAAAGAGAATAATTTGTTCTCTGGGACTTTTCAGTGATTTCCGCCTCACCTTCAGCGAATAACTGTTATTTATGTATGAAAATCGATTAAATCTTTTCCTTCATGGCTACACACACTGTCACTGCTTCTTTTTGTCCGCATTCTTAATAGAAAATTCATTCTTAGTATCTTGTTAATGTGTAAATGTTTGTTCACAGTTCCATGACCAAAGATAACTTCTTTCCATAAGAATGAAATTATTTAATAAATAAAAGTTATTATTATTTTTTTGGTTCTGAGAAAATTCAGTGTTTTTTCCAGGGAATCTCTTTCTTCATCATGTACACTTCTTTGCAGTTTGATATGCTATTGATCAAGAAAAGGATAACTTTTATGCAAATTACTTGGTGACATCTTCCAGCAACATCTACCATCTTTTTGAGCTTGCATTAGCTAATTTCCCTGGAAAAGATTTGCTGACTCTGATTGCAATATGCATTGAGTGACTATTCTCCTCCCAGAGAATGATTCCAATTAGCATGCAACAGTATTTCCAATGTTGTCTAGGTTTATTGTCAGGTTTAATATGTATTGTCAACAATCTTTTTATATATAAAGGATTAAAACTACTAACCAAAAATCAGCATGGATCATGAAAGCTGTTTTATAACATACATAATTATGAGAGGAGCTCCTGATGAAAAAGCATTAATGATGTTAAGAAACTGTGAGGTGGATCAACATCCTTAATCATGTGGCACTCTAGAATCCATGAACAGAACTCTGAATTATAAAAAGAGTTTAATTGTGATCAATGCCCCTGGTGTAGTTGTGGGATGTTCTGCAGGGAGCTTGTCTTTGATTTTTAAAGTACATGGAATCATGTGTATTCCCTAAAGGGGACATGAAAGCAATCAGTCACTCGTTGCATCAATGAGCAAACTGCAGGCAGTGTGACTGGACTGAGCTGTACCAATTATTCATGTTAGTGGTCTAATCCAGTTAACCCCTTTGGGTTCACTTGCTTCCCTGATGAAATCCTAAACAGAGAGAGTGATGCTGTGAAGAATTATAGTTTGTGTCACTTCTTCTGCCTGAGGTGCTTTTTGTGATTAACGACGGACCTCATTGATCGGCACGGCAGACCGTAGGTGTGCGATTTATGTGCATGCGTCCGGCTGGGCTTTGTGTGTGTGACCGGCTGTGACTGCAGAACGCCACAGGCTCTGAAAGCACACATGTGACCATTCAGTCACACACACACACACATACACTCAGAGTCCAAACACAGAGACCCATTTTCACAAGGGCACCATGGCAAGGGCAGAACAGACCTTTGCTTACAGACTCAGCCAATGAACACTATGTATCAGAAGAAAGTCTGCAGGGATATGCAGGTGAATTAATGCCCAGGCAGCGTGAGGGTTTGGATATATATTCACTCTCTAAATTGGAGGCCTGGAGTTTAATGGCCACACTGTCCCAGCACACTCCCCAGGGTCTTCACATCACCTTCTGCTAATGGCTTATTAAGAGCAGCAGTTGTGCAATGCAGGTGTTCAGTAGGTACTTTGGGAAAATGTGCATTTCTTATTTTGTGTGTGTGTGTGTGTGTGTGTGTGTGTTGTTTTCACCTATTCGTTAGCAGGGATCCCATGGGTCATGTTGTTTCTTAAATGTCATGAATTTTTAAAAAGTCTATTCCAGACATGGAAAATCAGTGGACGTTTTCGACCAAGTCCTAGAATGTCAAGTAATTTTGTTTGCAAAAAGTTTAAATTTTAGTTTCCGTTTATCAATAGGTAATATTTTCCATCACGTTGGCTGATGTTGGTTAGCACGTCCACCTCACAGCAAAAAGGTCCTGGGTTTGAGTCCCTGGCTCAGCGGGTACGTTCCTGTGTGGAGTTTCCATGCATGTTTGCATGGGTTTCCTCCAGGCATTCCGGTTTCCACCCACAGTCCAAAGACATGCACATTAGGCTAATTGGCTTTTGAGTGTGTGTGTTGCCCATGCAATTGACTGGCGAGCTTTTCAGAGTGTACCTTTGCCCAGATTCGGCTGAAATAGGCTCCAGCCTCCCCGCAACCCTAGTAAGATTAAGAGGTTCAGCAAATGAGTGAACAAATTAATATTTTTCATGTGGAATTGTACTTTATGGGGCGGCCTGGTGGCGCAGTGGTTAGCACGTCTGTCTCAACGCAAGAGTCCTGGTATTGAGCCCCATGCTCATTGAGTATGCACGTTCTCCCTGTGCCTGCATGGGTTTTCTCCAGGTGCTCCAGTTTTCTCCCACTGTCTAAAGACATGCACATTAGGCTAATTAAATATTCTTGATTGCACCATGGTATGAATGTGAGGGTGAATGGTTGTATGTTTGTGTTGGTCCTGTGATGGGCTGCCGAGCTGTTCAGGCCCCTCCTTCATGGAGTACCGATGTCTTTTTTCTAATCAATAATATTAAAAGCTTTTTCATAACCATAAGGAATATTTAAAGTGTCCATATGTAGTCTGTATTTTTGCTGAAATGACTGGATATGTTCAAGGTTAATAAATACAGAGTTGATTTTTTTCCCCCTTTTCTCTACAACGCTTTCATGGTGTTGCAGTGCATGACATAAACCTGACCACTGGACCAATATTGATTGGTGATTCTTTTCTGTAGATGACTCTTGTGATCATTTTGCTTTCATCACTAATCCATAGACCAGGGCTTGTCAGTTGTCAGTCCATGTCCTGATGCAGACCCAGGAAATTATTTCACCAGTCCAAACACAGACCATGCTTGATTAAAAAAGAAAAAGAGCCAATAAACATGAGGGGAAATCTAGCCGACGTTCAGCAATTCCAGTTTTCTAAACATGAACCAACTTGGCGCTTCTGGCAGATCCTCTGTTTCAGCTTAACCAATTCCATGCATTCATATAAATTGTTTAGCTGAAGGCACTTCATCAGGTTATAGCTAGCATAGCATGGCATAACTAGCTACAGGTTTAGAGACATTTGCTCACACCGGGAGGTTTTTACAGACTTTCATTGATTTTTCATTTTATTTAACATCTTTATTCTGATTAGTCAACTGATGACATCGCTTGATAACCAAAACCTTTGATTGTGAAGTAGAACTGCTGCTTTTCATACATCCCACTCACTCACTGATAACATTATTTTTGGGAGCTCTCGTGAGTGATCAGAATGAAAGATAATACATCCTTAAAGAAAAATTTACGAAAGTTTGCCACAGGTTATGTGTTTGATGCATTTGTTTATGTATTTTTGTATGTATTTAAACATGATTATGTAAAAACTACCTGCCCATGTTACATTTTACATAAATTGTTGGAAAAGATTGTCAAAGAAGAATCCATAAAATGTTGGAGAAAATCTGTTTGATGGGGAACTCAGGGAATCTAGTTTCTCTTTTGCCAGTGTTGCAATATACGACATGTTGCATCTTGGGAGGTATTTAATCTCAGAGTGCCCTAGTAGTGAGTGAGAGAGTAATAGATAGAGAGAAAGAGAGAGTGTGGATATTTCTATAGTTTTGATTGATTATACCATGTTGTTTTCTTTTTTCTTCTGTTGTTTTATAGAAAAGACATTATCAGTGACTTTCAGATGCTCCTCCCCAGATCCACCTCTAGAGTGATAGTGGTCGGACAGTGGTGAACTGTTTAGTTTAATTAAAAACTGATTTTGACACCAAATGCAGATACTTCATTGCGCCATGGCTTTTATACACTGCAGCAACAGTAGGGCTGTGCCCATTTTATTTCTAATAAAGAAATAATAGTTTTCAGCACCATCCTTTGAAATTATTATAATAATTTAGATTTAAAAAGCTCAATCTTTCAAAGAGCCAGAAGCTTATTGTTTTTTACAGCATACTGTGAAGTCAGTAGATTAAAAAATGCGCTCCCTAAATAGCTAGAGCGGAGTTCTTTTCAGCAATAATTAATGCATAATTAATTACAATCACAAGTAAATCCCTTTAGGGTCCCTAAGATAGATTTAGAATATGTTGTTTATTAAAATAAAAAGAAGAAGAATGTTGTTGCATTAAAAAGTGATTTGAGTTCTTGTAATGTGATTGCATGATGAGTCATTGCATTAGCATGTAGTGCAGCATTCTGTATGTTTAGATAATGGGGTGAAGATTGAATATGAAACATTCTTAATTGCACTGCATCTACTGCCCTATTGTTGGCTTGAGAATTACGTACTGAATGGTTTGCATTGTTAAAAGAAGCATGTCAAAATCCACTGGAGATAAAATCATTACAGGTTCCTACATGCAATAAGGAACGAAATGATTGCTGTGACAAAGTGAGTGAACACTATCTTTTTGTTCGTCTGGTGTGATGGAACCTATCCAGGCTCTCGGTGGTATTTCAGAGTGACAGTTTCACTAAAGCACAGTAATCTTCTGGCTCTGTTTCAGTTTTGACCTGCTCTCCAGTGGAGGCGTGGCTGTAGCACTGCGCTTCGAGCGTGCTCCATTCATCATGCAGGAGCACACGCTGTGGTTGCCGTGGTCACGCTTCTTTGTCATGGACACCGTGGTCATGCGGCATGAAGTCAACGACATCCCAAGCTGTGACCTCAGCAGTTTCACACGCCCGAGTCCCATAGTACTACCTGCTCCTCTCACTGCCTTTGCCTCGGCCTGCCAGGACAGAGGCATCATAGTGCCCGAGATCCAGGTGAGTGTCCACAAAGACCCTAAAAAGCTGTTATTTTCTGAGGCTAAACTAAGATGATACATCTCACTGGCATGATAGATAGAGTGGATATAAAAAGTTTACACATCCTTGTTAAAATATCAGGTTTTTATAATGTAAAATAATGAGACAAACAAATAATTTCAGAACTTTTTCCACCTTTAATGTGACCTTTAACCTGTACAATTTAACTGAAAAACAAACAAATCTGTCAGTCCTGTCTGTTTCTCATGGCAAACGGTGAAATTCTTCTTCATCTTCAGCTTTTTAACAGAGACCTAAAGATTGCGTTACAAAATTGACTGTTAGTTGGAATTGTTCATAATTCCTTCCATGTTAACTAAAACCCCAGTCCAGCTGAAGAAAAACAGCCCAAAGCATGATGCCACCACCTCTATGCTTCACCGTGGGTATGGTGTTCTTTTGGTGATGTGTAGTTTTGTTAGTGCACCAAACATACCTTTTAGAATTATGGCCAATATGTTCAGTCTTGGTCTCATCAGACCATGGCACATTTTTCCACATGTTGGGAGAGTTGATGTAGGTTTTTGTAAATTTTTGTCATGTAAAACTAATGTTATGTGTATATGGATTTATTGACTGCTCCATTTCACAACCAGGAAGCATCATCTTTGGCTTTATTTACATTCCTCTGTATCTTCTATAAGGCTTTGCATTTTTTTGTTTGTTATTTCTTAAATATCGAGTGAACTCTACTACTCCACATGCAGAAATGCTTCTATTCAGATATTTAAAAAGCATGTTTGAGTGGCACATGGGGGAAACCCTTCACTCGGTAGCTATCTGTATATACAACTACTATATACAGTTGTAAAGTCTACAGGCTTTCCTGAAATATCCAGTATTCTGAAACAGAAATAACTTGCATATATTCTTTTCCATTTGCCTGAGAAACTAAAGGGTGGCACGGTGGCTTAGTGGTTAGCACGTCTGCTTCACAGGAAGAAGATCCTGAGTTCGAGTTCCAAGTTCGACAAGGGCATTTCTGTGTGCTCTTGTACTTGTGTGGGGTTTACTTTGGGTAGTTCGGTGTAAAGATAATTGGCTGTTTCAAATTGTCCATAATTGCTTTAAGTTTTTCAGTAGTAAAGAAGAGACTTCAGAAATTGCCTTACTAGAGTTAAAAACACCACCAACAACAACAACAACAAAAATAACATCCCACAGGACACCAGGACATTCTGCTAAGGCCTAATATAATTCCCACTGACTGTTTCATTTAAAATTCATATTAGACATTGTGGACAGTGTTGATATTAGTAGTTTATTCCCTTTTGAATTTACTGTTCATTAGCAACTCTATAGATTCTCATTGTCAAAGCTTTAATTAGATGAACAGTTGCCATTAGCTTTTAACAGACAGAACAAAACACATCTGGCCCTTCAGTGAGCTCTGTAAATGGATTGTATGCCCTCTATTGCACTGCGTGTGTGATTCATTCCATGCCAGCTGTTATCACTGATAGAGGACCCTGTACCCTCATATACTGAGGAAGTAGATTGGAAAGAGCATACATCAAGTTGGAATGGAGGAGTGACTCCTGCTAGTGGCAACACTTTCATCAGGGCTTTGTAATTGGTTGGAGATGCACAGTGTAATTTACCACGCAAGCTTTTTGCAGAGCAAGGATAATTACGTTTAGCAGAAAGCAGACACTTATTGAATTTCTCTATCCAGAGTTCGCAATCACTAGTGAAAAGCTGCATGTTTTTCCTTGAAGACCTTTTTCTTTTCTTTTTTTAATCAGAGGGCAAGAAGGGTTTCGATGCAGGGGGTTAAAGTGTTTGTGTTTGCGAATGTGACAGTGAAATAAGTGTTTGTATATTCAGATTCGTCTATACGCTCCATGATGCATTTATGAATGACAATTCCTAATGTGTTGTGTGTTTTTCTGCCTATTCCTGCATGTATTTGTGTGTGAGTGTGTATCTGGGTCCATGTGTTGCCTTCTAATTATTTGTCTCCATCTTTGCTATACAAGATTAATGACTCTGCGCAACATGCAGTGCTGTCTGGCCTATTAATATCAGACACTGTCTTTCCCATCCTTCCTTTAAGTGGCTGGAGACACACAGTCACTCACTCGCTCACTCACTCATACACACACACGTGCACACACACACACACACACACACACTTGCACATGGAGATTACTAAGATCTTTTACACATTTTTTAAACCCTTATATGTTTTGTACGGTCAGTGGTTTTTGGTACTGTCATTATTAGAATTTACAAACTAGCACAGTTTAGCAGACACTTTTCTTTTTCTTTGGCGTCCTCTTTATCTGTGCATTTGTGAAGGAGTCACTGACTGTGTTAATTGCTTTGGTCTTGTCTGGGAAGCAAAGTGCTACATGTGGTGACTTAATGAGAGCACTGCAGTGTGCGTCAAAAAGATTGTAAAGAGAAAACTAACGAACCAATCAATTCTGTGCACCAAGTCTTTGTAGGAGATCCAGCACTGCTCTTCCATTACTGAACCTTTACGCACATGCATGTCTGTGATTTCATCCTATATGCTTTCATAGAAGATATGTTTTCCTTATGCCAAAGGATTTTTTTTTTTATCAAAGTCTTGATATTACTGCGATGGCCTGGCGAGCTGTCCAGGGTGTACTCTGCCCTTGCTGAGTCGGCTGAGATGGGCGCCAGCCTCCACGCGGCTCTAATTAGGATTAAGCGGTTCAGAAAATGAATGAATGAGTCTTGATATCGGGACCTATTCACATTCCAGCTGTAAGCATTTGCTTTAGTACTGAATAAACTCTCAAGAGGTTGTACCCTTGGAGTTGTACCTTTTGTCAGAGCTTTAATAACTTTTTGGATTGGATAAAGCTGTCATAATCTCTTCTCATGTGCAGGCTGTACAAGAGGAGGTGCATATACCCGGAACAGATGTGCGTCTGGGTTACCTGAGCAGCCGTACAGCAGGTTATAAGTCCGTCCTGAGGGTCACACTGACTCACACAGTCATCCCATTCAGCCTGATGAAGGTGCATCTCATGGTGGCCGTGGAGGGACGCCTTTTCAGGAAGTGGTTCTCAGCTGTGCCCACCCTCTTGTATGACTTTGTGTGGGACAAGACTGACGTCTACAGTCAGAAGGTGTATGGCCTGTCCGAGGCTTTTGGTGAGTGACTTGCCATGTGGTTGGTTCAAAGAAAAATATAGTGAGCAATATTATATTTATTTTTCAGTGTTCACTCGACCCTTGATTTTTACGGACAAAAAGGGGAGCACCTGTCCAGTTATGCCGATTGTCCGTAGCTTACGAGAATGGTTCGGAAGTGGGTAATAACAACAATTTAATTAAGGAAAAATAGGGGAAAATGCTACATATACAACCACATCATCCAATGTAAATGTAAATCGACCACAAAAACCGTGTGAAATAACAAGGGAAAGCGTGGGTGTACGGCTGGCTGCGGTAAAAAAACTGACGCATGCGCCAACTAAAGTCTGCCCTTACCAACTAACTCGCGTCTGCCCTTGCCGACAGCCGAGCCCTCCCGTACAATTTGGCTACTCCAGACTTTGTCCGCAGCTTCCCATGTCCAATAAACCCGGCTCCGTAGAATCGAGGGTCGAGTGTATATGCTTACACAAATTGTCATTTACTTTGTTTGTAATTTTTAAAAGTACAGCACTAATTACAACTAAGACTTCCATTGTTCGTCAACCCACCCCATTCCAGTAGGTTAATATTTTTTTAGAAAGGTCTCAAAATATTGGACCTAAGAAAATAATGGATTCAAGTAAAGAATGGGCCCTAAGAACAAACCAGTCACTTCATTTCAATATACAAAAATCTGTATTTCCCTCATTAGTTGATGAAATAAACAATATGTTGTGTGTGTGTGTGTGTGTGTGTGTGTGTGTGTGTGTGTGTGTGTGTGTGTGTGTGTGTGTGTGTGTGAAGGTTTGTAGTGTGAATTCTCACTTTAGTTTGTTGTGTTTGAACAGTGTCTGTGGGCTTTGAGTATGAGTCATGTCCTGATATGATCCTGTGGGAGAAGAGGACAGCAGTCTTGCAGGGCTACGAGAGCACGGCATCCAACCTGGGGGGCTGGAGCATAGACAAACACCACGCACTCAACATTCAGAGCGGTGAGCTCGATCACACACACACACACACACACACACACACACACACACACACACACACACACACACACAGAGAGAGAGAGAGAGAGAGAGAGAGAGAGATACTCCTTTTTCACTTTTAGACATGAATTGAGAAAGGGTTAAATGCCAATATAAACGAGTATATAACATCTTTTGAGAAACAGGCATATGATTAAAATCACTAGTAAAGCAAAGCAAAAAACAGGCCAAGACCCAAAAATCAGGGGGCATGTGGGGGAAGTAGAAAGTAAGAAATGTCTGAAAACTGAAGTCATTTAGAAATAAAAGAGCTGTTAAGGACAACATTTTCTTCAAAGAATGGCAGAGTGGCCTATATAATGAAGTATATATTGTGCTAATGCACAAGCTGGTATAAGCCAATTCAAGTCAGGTGGGTTTTTGGCATCCCTCCTTTCAAGATGTATTTATTGTTTCTATTGTAAATGCCTTTGTAACACTTTTAAGGCTTGGGGTACAAGAGAACGGTTCACTCCGTTTATTCACTCTAAAAAAATAAAACATGCACTTTTCAGATGCCTTTTAAGTCTAACTGCTTTTAAAGCACCAAACCACCCATTTTATAAAAACAAGTAATTTCATATGCAAATACACACAAAGAGCACACATAAATTCGGCCACTAATTAGACACAGGTGCACTCATTCATTTACCTGCCAGCTTTACCCGACCCTTCTCCATCTGTAGAGGGTGCTCAACCATGCCCTCGCTACCACAGCCTTTTTATTTATTTATTTATTATCCCATTCAGGACCCATGGTGCATTGGGCCTCTTTTGTGGCTTCAGTTGCAATGTATGAGAAGGCCTCATGCTCCCTGCGCAGGCTGTTCTCCATAACAAACATCCATTTACATAGTTTTTGAACAATGGGAGGAAACCAAAACACCCAGAGGAAACCCACACAAGTACAGGGAGAACATGCAACCTTCACACAGAAACGTCCTTGCCAAACCCAGGGCCTTATTGCTGTGAGGCATGAGTGCTAACCACTACACTACATTGCTTCCTTTACACAGTGTATTGGATATAATAGAAAAATGTGGGAGGGAGACAATGGTGTGCAATACAGAATAGTAGATAGACCACAAGGTTAATAAGCATGTAAAATGTAAATATATTTGACATCAATCTGTTATGTAACATCTACTGCAATGAGACTTTTTATGGAAAACATAAACGCTGGCATCTTAGCCAACTGAAACCTGTGATGTGCACATTCTTTTCGGATTATTAATGCTACAGCTCTCCAGACGCTACAGACTGTCATTTCAGTGCCATGGACTTCACTGACATTCTGACATGAAGAGGCCATTTTGTCCACTCTGTTTCTCTTTATTGTCTTTTTTATGCCTTTTTGGTGGGAGACCAGTTTTCATCCTTCTGCTGAATTGCCTTTGAAAGACAGGATCCAGGCACGTTCGCCACTTTCTTTCAGGACTGAGCTCTCTCACCAGCGTCCATACACACTCATCACAGGAAATGAGGCATACTTACAGGAGCGTGTGGAGCGCAGGTGGCACTTCGATCTGTCACTGATAGCAAATCCAGTCGGCAGGAGAACAAACGGCTCCGACAGAGGACTTCCTCTAAAGTTGATTCAGGCTTACCATCAGATATCTCATTCAAGCACTCAACACCCCAAACCCCCCACCCCCCACATATACAATGTGCAATGCTTATAGCTGTGAATTTTTCTATTTTATTTTAATTGAGTGTTTAAGCTCTCTATGACAAATTAGGATTTTAATTACATGCACATCTTTGTTAAATTATTTTCTAAAATTATGTAAAAACAAAAGAAGAATCTGGATTTGAGCTCTTTATAGAGCATAAGCAGTGATGGAAAGATGGGTGATAGAATAGATATTATTGTGGGTGAAGCTAACAAAAGCATGTCATGAATGAAATGAAATGATTACAGATGTGAGTTTCCCTTGATCTGTTTCCGTTGAGCTCTGGTATTAATTTGAAATGCAGTCTTCTGGAGTAGCAGAAATCCTGTTGCACCATGACAGGAGGATGCCTTTATAAATAAACCTGAATGGAATTGAATTAGCAGTAAAACCCCATGACTTCTCTTATAACACTCATACCTTACACCAGAAAGAAGATAAAATAAAGAAAGAAAATGTACACTCAAAATAAATGATCTTAATTAACTCTGTCCATGCGCACACACATGCATAAAAACAAAATAAATGTAATTAATTTGGAGACCCGATGTATTATTCACATTAATGTAGTTTTATATAATTTACACAATAACTAGTTCAACATGTTCTGACCTCTCCTACAGGCATCCTGCACAAAGGAAATGGGGAGAATGTATTCATTTCCCAGCAGCCCCCAGTCATCGGGAGCATCATGGGTAATGGGCGCCGGCGCAGCATCTCCTGTCCAAGCTGTAATGGTCTAGCTGATGGGAATAAGCTCCTAGCACCAGTAGCTTTGGCCTGTGGCTCAGATGGCAGCTTATTTGTCGGTGACTTCAACTATGTCCGAAGAATCTTCACCACTGGGAATGTCACCAGTGTTCTTGAGCTTAGGTACATCATGTCTGCTACAGTACATACTCCCACTCAAACACGCACAGTTATTGATTATTTTTGAGACTTCGAAGATAAGCTTCCTGACAGATAGCGGTTATCAGCAACGCTTGAAATCCGGAGAGCTTTACTCACAGTTAAATGGGATGGACTCTTGTGTGGAGAGTATTTGAATTGTTGTACCAGAAGATGGAGCAAAATAGAAACTCTGTTTCTCTATCTGTGTGTGTATGTGTAT
>JBCNYH010000013.1:13955630-13967372 GCA_039654325.1 Tandanus tandanus
GCTGGTGCCCATCTCAGCCGACTCTGGGCGAGGGCAGAGTACACCCTGGACAGCTCGCCAGGCCATCGCAGGGCTGTTCAGCCTACTCATTTAGAGTTTTTGTACTTATTACACAGAAATGTAAAAATGTAAAAATAATGTAGTATACACCGTGCAGAAACCCAAGAAAAACAAACTTGAAGGAAATTTTGATAGTTTATTTCTCCATTTTAAGAATAACATGTCTGTGCCAATGACAAACGGTAAATGTCCGTAGTTTTCATTCAAGGATTATCTACTAGGAACAATGTTTTCAAAAAACACTGCACCAATCAGACTGTGCCATTCCCAAGTAATACATACTAAAGTCTAGTAGTCCTCTGATCTTCTGATGTCATCATCAAGCTTTGAAAAGGTATTTTGAATCAGTTGCTGTAGTAAAGGTTTGATGGAAACATTGAGCATAAAATATTCATGTTGTGCAGTGGGGCAAAGCTCCAAGAGAAAGTGAAATAACTGGCCGCTAACCTATCAGTTTGACATGCAATTTGATGCTGCTCTTGTAGTTTTTATGGGTATGTTGTAACTACTGTAGCAGTAATATTTTCTGATTATATGTTAGCACTGGTAGCTCAGTGGTGAAAATGTTGGACTTTTGATTGTAGTATCAGGAGTTTAAATCCCAGCACCACCAAACTTCCATTGCTGGGCCATTGAGCAAGTCTTGAGTTCAAATGTATAAATAAGATTAATTTAATTCACTCTTATATACATAACTGACTCTGCCAAATGCTGTAACTGTACATCTAATTCTACAAGAAATATATAGGCAAGAAGTTGCACAACTTATACTTTTTACTAGTCAACCAGTAGTTTAAAATAAAATAGTCAGCTAGTTGTCTGTTCACTAATAAATGATGAAATTATTTCAGGAAAAAAAAAACCCTGTTTAATTGTTTGAAGCTGTTTTATTTGTGCAGTCAAGAATAAACTGTACTTCTGCTGACAGCAACACAGCAGCTGCAAGTTACATTTCCAGCTTCAGTGCTTTTTATCCTCCACTGTTAATGACCATAGTAAATAATTTATGGAATGTCAGCATATATATTTGTATACTGTAAATATTTTCTTCATATATCCACTCCATAATCCCCCCTTTCTTTTGCTCAATCTTTGTAGTCATGGGTCTGAACATGCTAGAAACATGATTTACACTTAGTTTTCATTTTTGCGGGAAAGTGAAGGGGGAATCCATGGAGGAAAATTAATTCTGAGGAGTTTATTTGAAAAAAAGGCTTTGGGGTTGAACTGGTTTTTTTTTTTTTTTTTTTTGGTTTTTTTTTTAAAGCCCAATCTAGCAAGCCTGTTTTTTTTATTGCTATGTCAGCACTTGTCTCCTGTGAAACAGGGTGATCATGGGCCAGAGCACTTCTTGCCCCATGGGCCTTTATTATTGCTTGTTGCATTTCTTATTTTTGACCACTAGGTAGTAGTGCAGTAATAACTCTATGGCTCATGGGAACAGTGAACTGTGTGTCACAAACTTCTTTATGAACTGAAATAATTTTATTCTCTTGTTTAGTCACTTGCGTGAATCCTACAAGGGCTACGATTTACCCAACATTATTCAAGGACACTACAAAAAGTACTTCAAACACATATAAAGATGATCAGAAATTAAATGACAGTGTAATTTTAACAGTGAAGTAGAAATTATATTTATTTATATCAATGCAGGAAGCCCAGAATACAATATTTTCTCTGCCCACTGTTTTAGTTTTTACAACCACTAAATATAGAGTCTTATCTTTGACCAATTTACATAACCATGTATTCACAGAGGGTATAGAAAAGAATCCCCCTTACTGTCAAAATGGTCACGTTTTCTTGCTTTGCAGCCAGAAATTAAGACACACAAACACATACACACAGAACCTCCAGCTGTGTATATACTCAATACAACCTAACAGAAACTATAACAATGTATAGAAGGTGATTATTTACACCTGATTGAGTTTTTAGGAGGGGTTGATCCTTTAACAATCTCTATATGTGTTTGTGTATTTTTATGGTTTACTATTTTTTTCCTGAACTGCTGCTGTCATATGTCTCACTTGGCTGTATTGAGTAAATACAGCTGAAAAAATATTTTTGTGTGTGTCTTAAGTTCAGGCTGCAGAACAAGAAAATGTGAATATCTTAAAGGATGTGAGATTCTTTTCTATACACACTGTACTAAAGTAATATATTAAATTTGATATAAGTGTTGGATATTGATTGGCTGATTGAAGTATAAACTCATCCAGTAAGAACAGAATGTGGGCATTTGTTTAAAAGAAGAAAGCAGGTTTGGTCTGATAAGTCTCTCTGAGGATCATCTGAAGGTCATGATAAATAGCACAGAAATCTGATCCTTGATCAGCTCTCAGCTTCTTTATGAATTAAGGCCCTGGGTAGCTTTTTCTTCTGCTCCATCTATCCAACACAACAATGAACCTGTCCTTCATGATGAATGGTCCAATTTCCTTCAAGAAACGATTCAAAATGTGAAGGGCTGCCTTAAAGGCCTAAGGTTGCTGTGAGGGCAAAATATAGCCCATTTACTGGTAGATATATCTGTTCTTTATATAAGCTATAGCTTTCCATACTCATTGCTGAATATTTCTCTCCTGAAAGCCTGCAGGTAATGAATGGAACTCTGATAAAGATAATCCACATTTTTTCTCCGTGCCTGCATATTTAACTGTCTCAGGACAACTGCATCTGGAAGTGATGGCAGGGTAAGAGCTAGTACACTTCCACTTCCACTTCACTTTGTTTTGTGAAGATTTTATGTATACACAAAAAAGTAATCGAATAAAATGTATAAACTATTAGACAATTGAAATAAGCATGGGGTGTTTAAACCCGATCCAGCATGGGAAAGTAGTCTTTCATGCACCAGCACGTGTCCTAAAGACCTGAGCCACCATACAGTTGAGGAAACAGCAAATAATCTATGGTCATACTCTCTCGTTCCCAAGAGAACGGCCATGTTACCCCAGTTACACCAGTTTAGAGAAAGAAGACATGAATAAAGATGGAAATGTGTGTTCTAAAGCCACAAATTGTATGCACATTATGTATATATGTGTATGTGTGTGTGTGTGTGTGTGTGTGTGTGTGTGTGTGTGTGTGTGTGTGTGTGTGTATACATTTAATACCTTAATGGTCAGTTGTTTTAACACAAAAATATATGAGTTGCTTACGATTAAAAATGGTATATCCATGCATTATTTGTACTGCTCACCTGTCAGGTTCACAGGGAAAGCTGGAGCCAATCCCAGCTCAGATGGGGTACACTCTGAACAAGTCACCAGTCTAAACCAACAAACAACCTATCACACTCACATTCACTTTTATGGGCAATTTAGAGTAGCCAGTTGACCGAATGTGTCCTTGGACTGTGGGAGGAAACAAGAATGCCCAGAGAAAAACCCATGCAAGCATAAGGGGAATGTGCAAACCCCACACATAAAGGTCCAGTCAACAGTGAGATTTGAATCTTGCACCTTCTTCTTGTGAGGCGACAGTGATAACCACTGAGCCACTGCACAACCCTAAACTTGTCTTAATATTTAAGAAATCTGAATTCATGTTTATTAACAAGGCATGAGTAGTATAAAATTCCTGTCTTACTATTGCTTTCTTTAGGGCTTTTCCTGCTGTTTACACATTTGGCCCAACATTTCGAGCAGAAAATTCCCAGACAAGGAGACACTTGGCTGAGTTTTACATGGTGGAGGCAGAAATCGCTTTCACTGAGTCACTGAATGATCTCACCAAGGTCAGCTACTGAGCATTACTGACCTACTGAATAAACTACAACACCTACGAAAGACTATTTAGCATTTTATTTTATCAGGGGTTTTAGTTATAAGTTTTGCATTTTGGTTATGGTGTTCTTCCATCTGGTTTTATGAAGTCTGTTTGGTTGTTTTACATTTTGTGAGTTTCCCTGCATATGCAGAATGATCATGTTTGATTTGAGTTAGTCCAGGCTTAGATCCAGTTTAAATATACACTTATGTACAGTATATGTGTTGTGTTTTTTATGTTACTTCTGTTTTTCAGGTTATGGAGGGTCTGTTCAAGACAACCACAGACAATCTGCTTTCTTACTGTGCAGAGGATGTGGAATTATTTCACAAATACATCTCACCAGGATATAGAGTAAGTTGTAAGATTAATCCGTTGAAGCCAAATACATACAGAATTGAGCTGAACAAAATGAGCATGGTATTTGTGTGGCACAATCATTTGTCTTATTTACAGGAACAAGTGGACCTCATGATGAAAAGAAACTTTAATGTGTAGGTATAATCTCCTTCTCGTCATATTTGGCATAATCTTTGGTGTTAGGAGCTGAAGCTAATACTCAGAATTCTCTGAAGAATCCTTTTCATCAGAATTTGTTTCAGTTTGTATTCAAGGAGTTTCAGAAATTCTAATACAACTAAATTCCAGTCATCACTAAAATGTTAAAGCTTTATCATTTGAATTTGCTGGATAAAGCAGGAAGAAAGTACTTACTGTAAATGTGCAAGTATATTGTGGTAGGCTCCAAGGCTAGTAAGGTCATTTATGGGTCTATAAGCAAAACTAACAGCAGTAAGCACTTTATTTCAGTGTAATAACACATATTATACCATTGTATATCTTTTTCTTGTCAGGGTCACCAGGTGTATGATGTACAAACATTTTTTATGCATAGCAATTAGCTTTAAAACATGTTCACCATTTTCACACGCAATCTCTTATCAGTGTTATTATTATTTTTTTAAATGGCCCTGCAAAACATCACAATGGTCCCCAGCCCATGCACCACATTAGAAAAGGTATGCCCAGTCTCAAGATGTACAACCAAAAATTGTGATGATCGGTGATGGTGTTTTTGATATAATGCCTGAAACGCAAATTCAAGGTGGCAGATACAGTGGCCATATTGGATATTTGACTGTGACGACATTAAATAGGCTTGTGTACTTACCCAGTCCCAAAATCCACACCAAAAATATTGATGATCAGTGATTGTGTTTTTGAGCAAGTGTGCAGAATGCACATTCAAGATGGCGGCCGAGGCAGCCATATTGGATATCAGAACGTAACGAAAATCGAAAGGCTTGTGTCGTTACACAGTACCAACAGCTACACCAAAAATGTTGATGATCGGTGATGGCGTTTTTGAGCTAGTGCACAGACTACATATTGAAGATGGCAGCTGTGGTGGCCATATTGGATATTGGACCATGAAGAAAATCAATAGGCTTGTGTAGTTAACCAGTCCAAACATCCACACCAAAAATTGTTATGATCAGTGATGGCATTTTTGAGTTAGTGCATGGAACTGTGAACAGATGGATGGAATAAAAAACACATCTATCGTAGTTACTGTAGGAAGACACTTGTAGGTAAATAAATGTTTGTGGAGCAAACATCAAAATCAGAAGCTTGACATAAAATCATTAAATGGATACTTAAACTAAAAAGACAGGTGATACGAATGAAAACTGAAATCAGCTTGTGAAAGGAAAGGCAGTCAAAAGCAATCCCAGGCTTGGACACCTATTAATAGAGAGGGGCGCCACATTTAGGCAGTATGTATATGTATGTTATGTATATCTACTGTGTATATTATAAATCTTTCAGTTATGGTAGTCATAAATATGCTGATTCCAGTGTTACAGAACTGTGCGGTGGTATAATTATTTTAAACAACGCACAATCTCTATTAACAGCCGCATACATGCTGCTTAAAATTGCAGCACTCCCTGTGTAAAAAGCCTTCCTGTGTCCCTAATTGTGTGCGCCTGATTTTACTGTCATGCTCTGTGGCCATTTCAGTTGCAAAGTGAAAAAAAAACAATAAAAGAACATCATTTTGTCATTTCATAGTTCCTTTCAGTTGTAGTCCTCTCTTCTACTGACTGCGTGTAATTCAGTTGATGAAGGCCTGTTTGAGTTGTTTAGTTTCTCTTCTAACAGTAAAAAAATTTTACTTTGTGGTTGAAGCTCGGTTAATTTTCAGGCTAGTCATAGTGTCTCAGTCATGCGGATTACACAAGTCACAAACAGATTTGGCCCTTTGAACTCTATAGTTGTCATCCTGTTACGTGGGAGTGTAAATGTTGTGTTTAGACTGGACAAAAGGCAATGCCCAACAACTACTGATCTGCTTTTACTCCAAGTTATAGTCATTCAGGCGTATAAACAATAGACGTTGTAAAATAAAGAGCTGGTGTTGGTGAGGGCGAGTCAGTTTTTGTCTGGGGAACAATTATGAAAAGACCCAAGTGCTCAGTTAACCGACACACATGTACAATCCACTGTTTTGGATGATGGAAGGTCATAGTACTGCCAGTAGCAGGCAAAAGAACTAACATGTTTTAAGAAATACCAGGATTTAATGAACTAAACTTCAGATTGTTTTTGATTCCAGGGTCTTATCTTCACAAAAATGGGTTCAAAATTTTATTTAACTTTGGACAAATGCACTTATGTTTTATTAATGTGTGCTAAAGTATATGAGATTAAAAAAACCCCAAAGTAATTAACAAATATATTATTTTTTATGAATACTAATTAATCTATGAAATTGTGAATTGTGTTTTGTAGCATTTCCTATACAGAGGCGATTGACATTCTAAACCGCAGTTCAGAGCAATTTACCTTCAAACCAGAGGCAAGGAAGTCCTCCAACTCATAAACTTGCACATTTATATTTTCCCCAGTATTTCTGATGTGCTATAGTGTATATCTGTTTCTCTCTTTCTCTTATCTTATAAATAGTGGGGCTGTGATCTTCAGACAGAGCATGAGAAGTACATTGTGCAGCATTGTGGGAATGTTCCAGTCTTTGTGACGGATTATCCATATGAGCTAAAACCTTTCTATGCCAGAGACAATCGAGACCAGCCTCGGCACACAGTAAGAATAACCACAGAGTCTGTGTATTCATATTGGCCTGCAAAAGTAAAGCACAAGCTGATTGATGTTCTGGATTACTGCCCTTTAATATCCAACCATGACCCACATGTAACCTTTTGGCAGAGGCAGACAGATTTTCATTTATAGTTTTCTCATATGACAGAGAGTCCATGATGCAATGTATCTTAAAATTCTCAAGACCTTTGGAGAAAAAAAAAAAACAGCCCTACAACTCATTGTCATACTATAACCATGGTGATTAGGTTCTTTTTTGTAGAACATTCCTTCCCTTTATAAACGTTTTTATCCTGTCTGACCTTGATGAATGAACTTGATGCCAGTGAAAAATTCAGGCGTGTCTAACGAACTCTCAGCACTTATGTTTGAAGTTATATGAGAGAAAAAGCTTTCTTCTGAGACTTTCTCAATAAGTTGTTGACATGGAGGATCTTGGAGATCCCAAAACGCTACCTATGTTCTGTAAATCTCAGTTCATTCAATCCATGGAGTGATTTATGATTCTTGAGCCATCGTGTGCACTATGCTCTGACTGTTCCCAAAATTAGAGTAAAATTGGGAATTCCTAGGGAAATTTTGTACCTAAGAATCCTTAGACAAACAAAACAAATAAACAAAATCCTTTTGTTTAAAAAAAATGATAATAATAAACCTCATTTATACCGCCAGTTGCTCTGTGCTGACTGATCTCTCTCAGACCCAATGAACAGTTGTGTTGTTTCTTTCTTTTTTCCTGACCGTGTGTGTGTGATGATTTGCATTTTATTTGCAATTAGGTTTTTTTTTTAGTAAATTGTTGATCCTTTTTTTGCCAGGCAGCTGCAGTCGACCTCTTGGTTCCCGGTGTGGGGGAGCTGTGTGGTGGTTCTCTCCGAGAGGAACGACCAGAGCTTCTAAGGACTCGGCTAGCCCAGTAAGCGAACCGCTTAGGAAAAGTGTACTGATAAATTGCGTGCCACTGGGGCTATTTTATCTGAAACATAGAATACACAGGCTGGTTTTTCTTAAAGGTTCACAGAAAATGTGTGAAAATAGCATTTTCTTATGTCCAGCGTAATTTTACTCCATGGCTATTAATATTCTCGTGTTTTTTCATGATTCTTAAAGCAAGAAATATTAAAAATAAAATAAAGTCTTGCTCAGAATGCCCACGGAAAAAATGGCGGAAAAGGTGTAACCCATGCTTCAGCACCAGGAGAAGACACTTCAGCTAAAGTGTTTTGTCTATTCACAGTACGCATGATTTACCCTAATCGTACCTGAAGTTAATTATGGTTGACTCATCAAGCAGTGCTAGCAGAGAGGATTCGCCAGTTAATTAGACAGATTCAGACATGACACAGAATAATCAGTTGTGGGGAAACTCCCAATATCAGCACTGATATCCAATGGCATCCAGGACGTATGTGAAATAATTTCAGTTAGCGTACTAATATCACAGTAAGCTTTCAATTAGATGTTTTATTCTAACCTACGTGCTGGCAGTTTACTACAAAGTCAAGCGTTTATTTTTAATTTATTTTTCCTCAAGTTAGCTTTCCTCTGAAATCGATGCTATAAAAAGTGAACAATAGGAAGCGTAATGCTGTCTTCCACAAGTCAGAGATGAAGCTTACTCTATACTGGTGCTTGATAAACACTTAAAATCCAGCTTCGTTATTTATACAAAGACACCTGAGCATGATCGGAGCTTCCTTCTCCTGATAACGTAAAGCCATCATGTGATGCATGATAGGAAAAATTTTTAAAATTACAGGGGGGTGTAGTGAGTTATGAAGCAAGCGAAGTTAAAATTTTAAAAATTAACTTCTTTTCTTATTCATTCATTCATTTTCTAGGCCACTTAATCCTTTAGGCTTGCGGGGAGGCTGTCGCCTATCTCAGCCAACTCTGGGCGAAGGCGGGGTACACCCTGAACATCTTGCCAGGCCATCGCAGGGCAACATGCATACAACTATTCACACTCACTCTCATACCTAAGGGCAATTCGGAACTGCCAGTTAGCCTACTGTGCATATTTTTGGACTGTAAATCTTTTCCCAAATAAGCGATTTTAAAAAAGAAAGTACAGTGAAAATTGCAATTAATTAACATACTCATAAGCAAATATAGTTAATATCTGTACTCTTTTTTTTTTTTAATTGGCGCGAATGCCCTGTGAAACCCTACTTTCAGAATTAGTGCCAGTCTTACAGTTACTGTTTAATAAAGCAACACATAGAGAATTATGTAAGTTTGGAGACTTTCTAAATGTCTAAAATTGTTAGACTTTATTTATTCAACTATTTTTATATTGACTTGGATGTTTGTGCTCAGACTTTTTTGGTCCTGATTTTTAATAGCATTAAAGTGGAGTTTATAAGACATTTTAAAAAAGATTTAGGGTGGCATTAATTTTTTGCAACATTTGTCTTTTACAATAAATTATTGTATTACATATAAAATAAGAGCATTTAAATTAACGGATGAGTTATTATGTGATCTATGTAAGAGTAAAAGTAAGTAATTTGAAGAGATACTTAGACTCACCACACAGTGGTCATATTTATATCTATGTGTGAATTATTACTCAGTGTAATCTTTATTCCTTGTTTTTCCAGGGCTGGATTAGATGACACCTATGCATGGTACGGCCATGATCTTTCCAGGTCACATTTTAGAGCTCACTGGTTCCCAGCTGAATAGAAGGTATATCCACTTACTCTGTTGTCTCCTTTTTATAGGTATCTTCAGCTGAGAGAGTTTGGCTCGGTGCCTCACGGAGGTTTTGGGATGGGCTTCGAGAGGTACCTGCAGTGTGTTTTAGGAATCGACAACATCAAGGACACTATTCCGTTCGCAAGGTTTTCATGCTCCTGTGTGTTTTAAAGCAGAATATATAATAAACTGATAAAAAGGACATTGTATTATGTCATATGTGTATGCATTTATAGAGTGGTAGTGGAAAATCATGCCTAATGCACAGAATCAGGCACCAACAAACAGTAAATTATTCCAGATTTCATTAAGAATTGTGGTGGGGTTTTTTTTGTCTGTTTAAAAAAAAAAGAGAGAGACTTCATTGACAAATGCTTCCTTCACATCATAAATATAATTTTCTATAAAATATAATCTGTCATAAAAAAAACAAAGTAGAAAATAGAAGTGAGGGAGTTAAGATCTCGATCTCAGAGCCTGTTTTATAATTCAGTAGTGCGCAATTGACATGCAAATCACTTGCAAATGTGTAGAGATCTTCTCACTTTGCCAGGCCTGAGCCGCAATGGTTTGTAAATACTGTAGCTAAAAAGCTTTTTGAGAGTTCATTTAATATGAGCACCAAGCACATACCTGTCCTGTTTCGCTTTGAACATTCGTATTGCAGTTCCATGTTTATGTGCTGATTTCTTTCTCGAAGTCTTTTAAATGCAGTCTTTTGCTTAATAGCAAAGTGTAGTTTGTTTCGATTCATATATGTTCTTAAAGACTAAATTACAATAGCATAGTGTATGATGGGTGATGATATTATTCACACTTAGGCTTTTAAGAGCTGTTTTATACTTTCTGACCGCTAGATGGCAGCTCTCTCTAATCAACAGTTGCGTTTCTGTTGATTTATACACTGATTGTTTATTAATATCTATGAATAAAAACTCGTTGGCCATTTTTCTGTAACGTAGAGCTACCACGTGGGTGTAGTTTATGTAAAGTTACTGTTTAAAGTCTATTTGTTGTTTTACTTCACCCACCTTAAGCACTCTTACACTGGGTGCTTAATTATTCACACCTACACTGTTTATCCACCTTGTTGGTCGACGGTCAATCTTCTGTTATCACTCTGTATACTTTCACTGAGGACAGTTTCTAACCAAAGAATCTTGTGTGCTGGGTGTGTTTGTTGAAGTTAACACATCTCCATCAGAGAAACCCAATGGATTTCAATATTATTATATATATAAATAATATTTATAATTAGTTTTTCTGAAATTGTATGTTTTGTTAAAATTGTTCAATCTGATAGAACCATATGAATATTTTTGCAACGTTCCTTATGTTCCTTAAGTTTCTACCTGATGAAAAATTGAGCTGTTTAAAAACCAGTTTCCAAAACACATACCAAGCCGCTCAAACTTGTAGACCCTCTTTCTTGGCTGTTGAGTTGTCTTTCAGCCTCGTATCGACTGATTACATGGATAAATAATTGCTTTGCAGTTTTTATTTTCTTAAATATCTCTTTATGTATGATGTAGCAGTCACAGCAGCAATTGTTAATATTGATATTAACTAATTGGTGGTGTAGTGGTTAGGATGCTGGGCTCATGATCGAGTGGTTGTGGGTTCGAATCCATGTTTGAAACCCCCACTTTGACCAATGGGCAAGTTCTTAACCACAAGTGTGCCAATAAAATACTGGGAAGTTAACCTACAGTCATGGACGGTTGAACTCCTAGTCGCTTCATGCTATAGAAACCGGGGATAAGCTCCGGCCTGATGGGCCACTCGGCTCAGTGTAAAGCCCAACAGACTGATACTAGCATGCAAAGTGGGTCTGCCATTTTAAGAGCTCAGCTCAGCCTGTGTTCTTGCAACTGGTGAGACTAAGCTAGATTATTCTACAGAAAGAATACCTAAATATTTGTAGTTCTCTTTTAATTTCTAAACAAATAATAAAGCACACATTCATGCATCCATTCATTTTCTGAAAAGCTTAATCCTTATTAGAGTTGTGGGGAGGCTGGCACCCATCTAAGCCGACTCTGGGCAAGGGCAGAGAATACACACACACACACACATACACAC
>JBCNYH010000013.1:13968329-13982304 GCA_039654325.1 Tandanus tandanus
GTGTGTATGTGTGTGTGTGTGTGTATTCTCTGCCCTTGCCCAGAGTCGGCTTAGATGGGTGCCAGCCTCCCCACAACCCTATATATATATATATATATATAATGTATATATGTGTGTGTGTGTGTGTAAAATTGGCAGATATGACCTTGATCGCAGCCTTTCGTACCGTTTTATTTGGTAAGTGAAATAATAAACACAGTAGGTTTTGGGTTTTGTTCCCCAGCGTGCATGAGAATGATTATAAGGAGAAAGCCCCGCCCCTTCCCAGGACCGTTTAAAAAAAAATCTGTTTGAAACCCCGCCCCGTTTTTTTCGGCCACGCCTCTTTGTGACAATGATTCGCCCGTAAACAATAACCAACTGGCCTGGAGAAGAAGTGATTTCCCAGCAGGGCGGTAGTTAGTTAGTGTGTTTTCGGGACCTGGCTGGGGGGTGAGTGCTGCTACACCCACCGACTCTCGGGGATGTTGCGCGGGTGTGGGGTGTGAACGGTAATGTAACCACACGCGCGAGACGACTACAGCAGGGCACAAGCCTGAATGTTCCTCCTCCTCCTCCTCCTCCTCCCCCAGAGGGTCCACAGCTGTTCCGGAGCCGAGAGTTTACGCTGTTTCGGGTCGGTACGCTGCGCGTCTACGAGCGCTCCGGACAAACTGCGCGCGCTCACGCGTCACTAAATGGGCCGGCGGAGAGCGTCGGTGCGCGCGCGCTTGTGTATCCCCCCTAAATGGACCTGCATCATCATCTGATCATACGAGTGTGTGTGTGTGTGTGTGTGTGTGTGTGAGTGACTTCTGCTGTGATCAGGCTTAAGTGGGAGACAGAGAAAAATGAGCGGCGGAGAAATTATTTGTCAAGGCTGGCTGAGAAAATCCCCACCGGAGAAAAAACTTCGAAGATACGTGAGTACAGTGTGTGTGTGTGTGTGTGTGTGTGTGTGTGTGTGTTTACATTTCATGTTGTGCACAACTGTAGCTGCGATCGTTCATGTTTTTAACTTGTATCATGTTGTTATTAAAGCACAATCCTCTCTGAAGGGGATTCGATGCTTTATAACCGGTGCATGTGTCGGGTTGGATGGTTATAGGGTTGAATCCCAGCGCTAGCAGGTGCGCCCTGCTGCCTGCCAGAAATATCGTCCCCGTCTTTCTGACTCCTGAGGGGGGAAAATATAAATAAAACACACACTACCCAGTTTATAATGAAAGATCAACCACTAGATGCACATTGTGGGAGCAGACTGAGTTATAATAAGGATGTGATCTGGGTTTGATGAGAACACTTGTGCACAATAGGCATTAAAGATACCATGGAGCCACCGTCTGTCTACTAATTCTGTTTGGGACAGATGTCCATACAACTGTTCCTGTTGAGAAAGCAGTCTGGCTCTCGTCTGATAACAAACATTACAGTAATGCTTCACAATGACTCATTTACTGTTTTGTAGTAGGAGACGCAGTCAGCCGACTTGCGTCCCATTGCACTTGGGTGTCTGGACACTGGGGACTAATGGCTCCCACGTTGTCAGAGCTGATAATGAATTTTTTTTTAAAATCATTAATAATAATGATAATAAAAGCAGAACCTCAAGCTCTCCTAAATACAGCTGGTCTGTTTATCTCCAGGACTGCATTACGGAACCTCTCCGTTCTTCTCTTGAATTTTGTCATGTCGTCATTTCTTTTTCTCTTCCTCCTATTCTTCAGTTCTTTTTGTAAATTCTGTCAAAGACAGAAGTCATTTCTTGACATCTTCATCTGAAAATGTCCTAGGTCATTTCCTCCTTTCCCTATAAAGATTGTGTGTCTTGTGTGCAGCTACACAGGAACTGCTGATGTCAAAACAAACAGAGCAGCTGCAGTTGAGAGGAAAAATGTAGTGGCGTTAATGCAATATAACGAAATGCCAGCATTCATTGATTTATTATTATTCTTTTTTTACAGTCTCTCAAAACATACAGCAGTGATAAGCAAGACATTTACAAATTTTTTAAAAAAGAGAAGGAAATAGTGCATCCACTTAGTACAAGACAAGACTGGTGTACTGTCACTTGGCTGCATCAAGAGAACTAATTGTCCAATTTCAAAATTCCATTGAGTAGACAAGATTGCTGTCATCTGACATCGCTGACATCCTAATGTGCAAAGATATTTTAAGCAACTGTAGACTTCAGTGCTCCAACAATAAAGTGTTTGTGCAACAGCTCAGATTCCTGGTATAGGCCAGAAGGTATCACCTGAACCTCAGTTGTGTGTTGCAAATCATATGCAAATCCCCAGCACAAACAATTCTGTCAGTTAGTGCCCTGTGGCAACAATTAGAAAATAGTGGTGTCTGTTGTCTTGACTCGTACGACTGCACGTTCACGATGTCCAAGCTGGGACAAGAAATCGAACGTGCAAATAATATGAGCGAAAATAATCAAAATGCACCAAATCAGCATGAGTTCGCTTACATTACTGTCTTTCTAATGTGTATAATTTTACACCTTTTACAACCTTATGGTGAAAATCGTGGGTGGATTATTTATTTTTTTGTATAAAAAAAAAAACAAAAAACATCATCATCAGTAGATTTGTTTGAGAGTGAGCTCACTTGTGGTCTGCAAATTACAAACCGGAAAATACTATCACAAACGGAATCCCTGTCTCATTCAATACCCAGTAAAAAGCATTTAATACTTTATGATAATTAAAACAAAAGTAATGGGTGTCAGTGGTGCTTTTGTACTTGTTTAATGTTTTAAAGAGTGGTAGAGAAAGTGATGGGGAAACATTGAGTATTGAACAGACTGACACATTGTACACTCGTTCTAGCATGAGTGGTGGGTCAAAACCTGAAAATGCTTGAGTAATTCTGTGGTATTGCTCTCACAGTACTGCGGGCAGGTGCTTTTAAACAGAACATGCAATAGAGAATGTTAATAATAGTAACAATAATAATAATAATAATAAAACATACCATAGATCATGGTGTTGCATTTATAGAGAACATTTGTAGCTTAAATCTTAAATCATATGAGGTCGAATAAATCTAATAAAGCCTGAGTTGGATCACATTTATTAGCTAATGAAATTAGAAAAACAAATCATAATTCCAAGTAGAAGTTAATTAAATCTACTATGATCATGCTCCATATTTGTTTCATCATTAATCCAAAACATTCATCCAGTCAGTCATTTTCCGAACTGCTTCGTCCTACTAACGTCTCAGGAGACCCATCTTAGCTGACTCTGTGCGAAGGTGGGGACTTGGAACAGTTCGCATGGCCATCACAGGGCCATCACACACATACACACACCCAAAACCATTCACACTCACACCTACAGCCAATTAGCCTAAAGCAAATGTCCCACACGAAACCCACACAAACATGGGGAGAACACGCAAACACCATGCAAGAATGCCTTGCCGAACCTGGGACTCGAACCCAGGACCTTCTTGTTGTGAGGTGGACGTGCTAACCACTACACCATCATGCTGCCTAATCGAAATAAATTATTCGTAATTTCAGCCAACAGCACTCCCATAGCATAATCAAATGTCTAATATTAAAGCTCTGTAAGTCACTTGGCTAAAGGTCAGTTACAGAATTACATGATTTGAACTCAGGAATCAGTGAGAACATGACTCAAGCTGATTTTAGATCTGATCTTACAATTCCAGAAACAAATTCAACCAGGTCATTTCATGCTGCTGCCAGGCAGGCTTGTTACATTATTAATCATTATTAAGCATGCATATCTGCAAAGCATCTCTGTGACAGAAAACATGGCAGGTAGATAATGAACACAGCTGTTCCCTATTGATGCTGTTCTGAAACACTATCTGGTGCTTAAAATTGTGTTCTCTGATGCCATGCCACAAGCAGTGGTACTACCACAACGCCTATAATAAAACTAGTGATCGGAAGTGGACGGACAGTTCTGGCATGTCCCAAAACAACAGCTCAATATTTCCTTTTCCTATCACCATTGTCACTTTAACACTCTGCCCGAATAAAATTCATGTTCCCCTTTTCTACAAAAACGTAAAAAAAAAATAATTAATAAAACCTCCTCCATGAAACAAATGAAATATGTTTATTTTGTAAAATTTGTGATGTGCTTAGCAATTCTGATGCTAATTTGACTCTTGGTACTGTTTTTTATAATTTTTTTTGTTTTTTTGTTTTTTGTTGAGAAGTTAGCATTTGTGAACCACTCGTCACAGGTTTAGGGTTAAACTCTAGTTTTTGCTGTTAAATCCAGAGTACATTAGTGGAGACTTGGTTCAAAGTAAAGTAAATCCTAGATTTAAAGTTCAAGAATGCTTTTAATTTATACAGTGATACAGTTATGGCAGATGCTTGGCTCAGCTAGGTTGTGAGCTATGAGATGATAAACACAATGGCATTAATTGCAATGTTTGGGCAGAGCGTGCAGATGAAGATGTAAGGACAGAATAAAGGACTAAAGCACTGCTGCATCTCTCAATTTAGGTAGAGATGAAGTAAAAGTGGGCAGCACGTCTGCCTCACAGCAAGAAGGTCCTGAGTTCGAGTCCTGGGCTCAGCGAGGGCGTTTCTCTGTGGAGTTTGCCTCCGGGTACTCTGGTTTCTTCCTGCAGTCCAAAGACATGCACATTAGGGTAATTGGTTGTTCCATAATGCCCCTAGCTGTGAGTGTGTCTGTGTGAATGGTTGTATGTGTTGGCTCTGTGATGGACTGGCGTACTCCGCTTTCATCCACAGTCAGCTCCCAGTCTCCCTGTGAACCTAGTAGGATAAAGTGGTTTGGCAAATGAATGAATGAAGTAAAAATAAAATACCACTAGCTCAATTACAGGTTGGTGAATGAGATTGTGGGTAGGAAACTGCTAAAAATGAAAATATTCCACACTGTTAATAAAAACGTGTAAATTAAGTACAGCATTGATTGATTAGATTAACATGGAACACAAGACTCCATTAAAAAAAAAGCACAAACACACAGTAAGGTACATACTTATATGAATGGCCCGATGTGACTGGTGTGCTATCACTGGATAATTAACAATTATGTGCCGAAGGTGAGGTGGATGTCGCTCAGTAGAACAGTATAGGGACTATTCAATTCTGCAACATCCATTGAGCCTAAGGTGCATAAATGTTTTAGTTACTACTATACTACACAGGAACATAAGCAGAACAGCACATTAAAACAAGATTTATTGGTTTATTTCTTAGATTTTTTTAAAATAATGATGGACCCAGGTAAGCTTAGAGTGCACACCCAAGCAGGTGCAGAGCTTCAAGTGTTTACATATATACTACATGGAAACATAAAGAAAAGTAAAGGAAAGTATTTTTATAGTTTATATGTATTTAAGTTGACCATGTCAAAGGCAGGCCAGGTAAGCTTTGCACTCTCTAAGCCAAGCTAAGTGCTACGATATGTAGCTAACAGCATCTGTTTATAGCAGCGTTCAGGGTTTAGTACCTACTATATGAAAACGAAAGGAAACTGCAGACCATAAAGATGTTTTAGTATACAGTATGTGTAAAAGCACAAGAAAAACAAACTAGAATACGATTTTTAATGTTTATTTTTCTATTTTACAGCATGATAACGATGCTACAAGTGACTGTGACAAACTGTAAGTGTCCATTGTTTTGATTCAAGCATCATCCCTCGGAATAATGTTTTTAATCTCGATATAGGGGACAATCAGATCTTGCTGTTCCCTGTGTAGTGTATACTAACAGACATTAGTATATCTGATTCCAATCCGATCTGATTCAGCTACGTCTACCTCGCTTTCTGCGAATAGTTGTTAATTATCTGCCCTGAAAAACCCGAGAGAATGCTTGGATCAACTACAAATTTAAAACTAAACCATTAAAAAGCCATTTTAGTTTTTCTTTTCTTATGTTCCCATATAGTATATACAACTACAATTATTTGACTCTGGCATCGGTGGGCATCCACCTCGTCTTAATGAGTAATTGTTACCTATACAATACCCAGATCAACAGCACATTATTGGATGGATTACATGGCATGGTTGGAGAACAGATGGGCTGACCTGTGCTAAGCTAAACATAACATTTAAGACCAAATTTCAGCATTTAAGAAAAAAATCTCCAGCATGTTCTGTGTTTTGTGTAGTGACAGGCAGTGAGAGTGTGTATAACTAGAGTAGCCTGCAGCAGTAGTGTTAGTTGGTGCCACCCACTCTCTTGGCTGTTTTCGCTGACATCACTTCACAAACACCTCTGTTTGCATAATCCTTCCCAGAATTCCAGACTGATCGTATCAAAGTAAAGTAAGTGCAAAATATCTTCATGCCTTCATGTTTTCCAACTGTCAGAGGGTCTGTGTGTATGCATGTGCACACAAGCCCATATACAGTGGTGTATATCTGAGATTGTGAGAGTCGTAACGCTGTAAGTCTGCTTTTATCCAGATTTAGAATAAGTGTACCTGGGTCTGGGATGAGGTCAGCGAGTTTGCCTAGACCCAGCACTCTTGTTTTGAAGAGGGTCTCTGAGAAGGTCTCAGCTCTGCAGGTCAACACTGAGCACCTCCCAGTTCCTGCTTTGACAGACAACATTCTGCTTCACAGACATTTTCCTTGTTCAGCTTCATCAGAGAGTTTAGAATTTAGCCGAAGTATCAGACAAAACACAGACACAGCGCTGTATCTGAAGGTGCCAGATAAAAAAAACAGAAAGCCTAGATTTCTTTTTTAGATCTTTGAACATACTCAAGTCATCTACTCTACAGTTTGTGGGAATATGAATAGTGGACGACTTAATGTGTCAAAAAAGATGCTGCTCTGCTTTATTCATTCATTTTCTGAACCGCTTAATCCTAATTAGGGTCACGGGGAGGTTGGCGCCCATCTCAGCAGACTCTGGGAGAGGGCAGAGTACACCCTGGACAGCTCGCCAGGCCATCGCAGGGCAGAAGCACGCTGACGGCTATGCAGCCTACTCTTGACGAAAGTCAGCCATGGTTCTTTTACACAGACAGTGAGAGACATGGCCATCCTTTGATAACCCAGTTAGCTGCACTGGAGGGACAGCAGTGACATCCCGTTGATAGTGGGGCTTGAACCCACGACCTTGGGATCAGTAATCCAGTACCCTACCACCGGGCCACCACTGCCCCTGCTTTATTCAATTATATGTAATTTATTAGGATATAAGGAAATAAATTTCCTCAAATGGGGCCTCTGACTTGACCCAGTTTCCCTGACCATTTTTGAGTCAGGATGTGACAGTAGACATGTTTGATCTTTATATAGCATGTGGCCTGTCCTTCAGCGCGTCCCGGGGTTGTACCTGTTTGTGCGGCTGCTGAAAGCTAAACTGCAGCGGTAGCAGGCTCCAGACTTCCTCTGGATGGCACCTACAGGAAACACTGTGCCTCAGCTCTCAGGATGGAGCAAAGCAAAGTCGTGCAGTATCCTTTTATTTATGTAGTTCTAATTCATTCATTTTCAGAATTTTTCTTTAGTTCGCACTAATGATTGCTTTAGAAATGTGGTCTGTTTTAGAGTTACAGTATATTAAATGTGGCTGTTAAGAGGATGGAAACTTGCATGTAGGATATTCAGACCTTGGCCACACATATACAGATATTTTGACCTTGTGTCGATGCAGTATGAGGGTTTGGACTCACTGAAAATCAAAACTTTTGAAATGTTTTTGAATGCTGCTTCAGTTACAGTTACATGTTCTGCTGAAACTTGTTCATGTTAGTTGAGGTTTTGTGTGTGTTACCCCTGTGCAAGTTATCGGTTTATTGGATAAAACCTGGCAAAACACTATGTGTACATGTAAACCACAGTATTTTCACCACATCATCAGTCCACATAAATTATTGTGTTTTATTTTGGTTATTGTGTTTTGGTGTATTATTGTGTTTGTTCGTTTTAGAGCTTTTGGGCACATTGATATTTTTCCACAATAACATTACTAGTTTGCATGTTCTTATTATTATTGTCAAGGTGTTTGGGGACAGGTTATAGTTTACTGTCACTGTTTAGATATTTACACATATAACTATGTATAGATTTGCTTGTGTAGGCAGAATTTTTCTTTGGAAAGGAAAAAGCTATGTGTTCTAGAAAATATATGTATATAGTGTACATGGTGGTAGGGTGCTGGCTTACTGATCTGAAAGTGGGTTCAAGCCCCACTATCACCAAGTTGTCACTGCGGTCCCTCCAGTGCAGCTAACTGGGTTATCAAAGGCCAGCCATGTCTCTCACTGTCTGTGGTGAGAGGCATGTAAAAGAACCATTGCTGTCGTTCATAAAGCATAGACCACTGGTGTTTCTGCCCTGCGATGGTCTAGTGAACGTCCAGTGTGTACTCTGCCTTCGCCCAGAGTCGGCTGAGATGGGCGCCAGCCTCCCCGCAACCCTAATTAGGATTAAGTGGTTCAGAGAATGAATGAATGAATGAATGAATGAATATGGACAGGGCATCAGTGAAAATACTTAGGGTTTATACATTTAGTCTAACCGTGTTATAGTGGTTAGAACATCCACCTCACAGCAAGACGGTCCTGTGTTCGAGTCCCGGGCTCGAACGTTTTTGTGTGGAGTTTGCATGTTCTCCCCTTGTTGCGTGTGTTTCCTCCGGGTACTCGGGTTTCCTCTCACAGTCTAAAGACATGCACATCTGGCTAATTGGCGGTTTCAGACTGCCCTTAGGTGTGAGTGTGAATGGTCGTGTGTGTTGCCCTGTGATGGTCTGGTGAGCTATTCAGGGTGTACCCTGCCTTTGCCTAGTGTCAGCTGAGATAGGCCTCAGCCTTCCCACAACACTAATAGTAGGATTAAGTGGTTCAGCAAATAAGTGAGAGAGTGAGTGAACATACAAGTCAAATGGTTCTATTTGTAGTGCTAGGTTAATCTTTAAGGCTCTTAAAGAAAAAGTATATACTTGTAATTAGTTTAAAAAATGTACAACTGTGTGGCATTAATTTATCACATAAGCAGGTCTCCAGTCTTCTTCTAGACTGTGTTGACTAATCATGGCCTGACTGAGCTATAATAAGCACAGGAATTTGGGTATTAAAGACACAAAATTGTACCAGTCTGTTTCTAAAATTAGTTGTTCCACACTGTTGCTATAAATGTCCAATCATTTATTCTGAACACATGGTTGTTTGTTACATTTCATTATATGCTAAACTCATGACACTCATCTAAATTGGGTCACAACCTCAGTTGCCCTCACTGCCTTGCAGTCTGTTAGAATGTATTGGAAACACAGTGGGAACAGTGATGCCGGGATGCACCCCCCCCCCCCCCCCCCCCCCCCCTATGCTTTTTGAGGTAGAATATTCATACATAAAGATGATCTTGAAATCTTTTATTTTCAGTGGGTGATATTATAGTGCAACAATATGAAGCCAGTCTCTAAACAAACATCAGATTGCAAGAAGGATTGTTAAGATCTGAGCTCATGCTAACTATGGAATTGTTATTATTAATTGTTATCAGTATTATTATTATTATTTACTACAGATTATTAGTACTAGGATTGCAGAGTTACTTGGAAGTAGTTATGTGAGAATTTTATTGTTGTTTTGCAAGTTTTTTCCTTCTGCATTTCAGGTTACGCACTTACTGATTCCTTGGAATTGTTTGCCTTAAAACGAATTCCAGGAAAATACAAGTGAAGAAGTGTGAACATATCCCATCAATGCTTTTGGATATAAAAGGAATTGCACATAAGCTAGTATTGATGATGTTAATGATAAGTTCGAGTCCTTTCTGATTATTTTGACAGCTTGGTGACTTTATACCAGGTGATGTCATCTTGCACCATGGTACTGGATGCACAAATGTGTGTGATAGAGAGAGATCGAGAGAGAGAGAGAGAGAGAGAGAGAGAGAGTGTGTGTGTGTGTGTGTGAGTGAGAGAGAGAGCACGTTTGCATGTGTATAACATATGACTGGGGTCACATGGTGGTCAGATTGTTAATCAAAATGTTCTTGATTAAAAGTGCTTGTTCATGATGAGAGGGAGAGTTGTTTGCGTAGCACGATTGTTCATCGAGCCTCATGTCCAAGACAAAGCCCTGTCTTCCTGCAGGCAGTTGTCACAGACTGGTGTGAAATATTGGTTTCCCAAGCAAATGACTTCAGCTCATGAGAGCTTTAAAAGGGTGTGAACAATCTAGGGAATGGATTGTATTTCAAGTACAGTTATCATAACCAGTCTCTCAGCAATGGAGCAAAACAGATTAAACCAACAATATCAAGACATATATAAATATCATTATTTCTAGCATTATTAAGTGCACGACTCTTCTCTAGGCTGGGAACATTTTCATGTACAGTGCCATGATTTTTCATGTTTTGTGTTTTTCACTTGTACGGAATGTCATTTGCTATTGCCTTTGGAATACCTGTTACAACCTCAGTCTCTGTGAGTGTGTCTAAAAAGATGTGTTACACTCCATATATTTCACAACTGCACTTACATGCTTACAGCTTTTTACAGCATCATGTAAATAAAGTCAGATGTCAGAAAGCTGTTTATAACATCAGTACACATTACAAAGAAAACCCAGATCGAAAATAAAAAGATCATGTAGTGTTTATCATTTCTCTTAAGGTTTCCCTTTATCTCTTGTAACTCTTAATAAGCTTTAAATTATTTTTTTATTATTTTCAACAAAGTGCATTTATCTATTCAAAAAATGCAAGACAAGAAAACAATAGTTTACCTTTACAAGTTTTGCTGACAGTGGTTGTATTTTGCTTTTAGATGAGTGACCGGGATAAAAGTAACTGGGTCTAGTGTTGCGGAATTAGCAAAAACATATACTATTTCACCTCTCCTACAGGATTTTAACATTGTGGACATCCTCACAATAACGTTAAATCCACCTGATTGGTCTGTGACTAGGCAGCCCCATACGCATCAAGCTGCAGTGCACTGTGTTCTCACACCATTCTATCACAGCCAGCATTAACAGTATCAACAGTCTGTGCTACAGTAGCTCTTTTGTGGGATCAGAACAGACATACTAGCCTTCACTCCCCACGTGCATCAGTGAGCCTTAGGTACCCATGACACTGTTGCCAGTTTACTGGTTGTCCTTCTTTGGATCACCTTTGTTGATTACTTACCACTGCATACAAGGTACACCCCAGAAGAGCTGCCTTTCTGGAGATGAATAGACCCATTCTGGTCCTTGTCAAAGTCACTTCGATCCTTACACTTGCTCATATTTCCTGCTTTCAACACATCAACTTCATGAGCTGACTGTTTACTTTCTGCCTAATACATGAGATAAAATGTTATTGACTTCATCTCTGCTCATAATTTTTTAATATTATGGCTAATCTGTGTATGTAAACATTCTGAGTCCCCTTGCCAAGTCATGCAATGCCTTTGATGTCATAATTGTTTTGGTCATTTGCACCTACTCATCAAGTGTATACCGGGTCTGTTTTTTGATTGACAGTGATCCATACTGGTTATCTTGTGTTTACAGTTACATACATTACTAGCATTAGGGTATCTATGCTAATGGAATCAGAATAATTATTGACACTTTATTAATGGCAATTCTCATAATGAATGATGGATGGCTCATCCGGATATCAAATGGATTCACACATTAATGCAAAAAAATAATATTTTGAAATGATTTATCTCACTACTGAGACTTCAAGGTATAATGTATGTATAATGGGCTTAGAAGGTATGTGTGTTGGCCCCGCGATGGCCTGACAAGCTGTTCAGGGTGTACCCCCCATGCCCAGAGTTGGCTGCGATGGGCGCCAGCCTCCCCGCGACTCTAGTTAGGATTAAGTGGCTTAGAAAATAAATGAATGAATGAAAAAATGAAACAAAGTTTGGAATGAAAGTATTTTATGTTAAGTACATATTTTTTATTTTTAAGAATTAGACTTTTCCCCTACCAAACGCAACAGTATCGCCTTGGTGTGAGGAACACGCCATTGAGTGGGCAGCCATTTTCCTCCTAACTTTCTCTGAGAGGAGGGGGAGAGGAGGGACATAGGTAGTAAATAAGATAGATAGACTACACTCTACTCACAGCGATATTGGGTGTGGAACTTCGTGCTGTGTTATTGGTCGTTGCTTTATACGCTCATGAATGGCGTACAACAGCATAAATAGTGAAAAAAATAGTTTTGACAGCTCAGGGCTGCAGTACGTCACTGTCTTGTATGACATTTATGAGGAGGAAGACTGACGTGTGCCAATTGTGCAATAATCAACGTATCTAATGTCAAAGATGGATAAATCAGCTCGTTGAAGAATACCAAGGATTAGCTGGTGGCTTTCCACCTATCAAAAATGAGAACATATTTTGAATGAATAAACATTACCGACTATTGTCATGCTTAAAATAAACTATAAAAATCTTGATTTAATTTGCTTTAATTTGTTCCCATGTAGTTAATACTGAAACCCTTATTCTCCTCAGGTTCAGTGGATGTCACTGAATTTAATAGTCCCCTTGACGTACTGTATCAGGGACTAATCAGCCCCATCCACCTCGCCTCCTGTGAATAATTGTTTATAAGGCTGAGGCAAATAATATAAACCTGTGATTTTCATTGCAACAGACAGTACATGTCAGAGCTGCTATGGTATAAAATTATTCAACACCATCTGACTTATCAGATTCAAGATCTTCGTTGTGGTACACTAAATGCTTTCAATGTATTGCGTAACCTATGTACTGAAATGAGAATGTGTGAAATGAAGGTAGATGTGCTCAAAAAGCTGTTTAGCTCTCTGTCAAATTGATAGCACGGTTAAAGTCAGAATTACTGACATTCACTCCCAGTTCCACATTGATTTCAGTGTGGTGCTAGCACAAAAACCCATTGCAGCACAGATGGCAGGAAACATAGGAAGCAGCACAAAGAGTTCTGATTAACCAGAATGCCGTGCTATCACTCACAGCACTAGCTTGAGCAGCTTTTTGAATGAAGGCTAGCATGTATTCAGAGATGCACTTTTCCTTCTGTGTAGAAGTGGTTGCTTACAAAATAGGTCTGATTGCACAAACTCAGTCTGGAAAGGCCTCTGCAATTTGATACAAAAGGCCAGTTTCCTCATTTTCATTAAACTCACATACTTCACACTGTTCAGGAAAATATCAGGCTGCACTATAAACATATCTGGGCATCATTGTAACTGTCCTGGACTGTAAAACTCTTGTCATGCGAGGCCAGTTGAGCACTGGAGAACGTGTCTAATCCTGTATGTGTGAGTGTGTTGTGGGTGATTAGCTCTTTACCATCACGTCAAACATGACACAGCTGCTTGTCTTCCCGAAGCTCTGTTTTGACTATCGGGGAAGCCGAGCAGTCTAATGCGAGTTGCAGAGGGACTCTAATGCATCCGCCCAGCAGAACCTCTCCAGCTCTGTTCCCTCCACCGCTCTGTTTAATCTCTCCTCCTGTTTATTTCCTGGGCTATGTGGGATGGAATGCTGCCATTACCAACTAGAGGCTCTGGATCTTTTCAAGGAAAAAGCAAGATTACGCATGAGAGCTGTAAAAAACGAAGGGATGACGCTAATTTTTTTGGCACAGTATTTTCATGAGTGGTATTGCTGCAAGGAGTGTTAATTCGTTGGAAATTTTTGTGTGTTTGTGTGAGATGGGAATACATGAGGAGTGTGATCTTATGGAGTCATTTAGCTGGTAATTCTGTGGGAAAGTGTTTCATATTGACAAAGAATGTGAACTTTATTATTATTGCCATTATTATTTATTATTATTATTAATAATAATCATAATAATTAGATAGATAGATAGATAGATAGATAGATAGATAGATAGATAGATAGATAGATAGAAGAATTAAGAAAATTTACACTTAGGAGTACCTTACCTGATCTCTCTCTCTCTCTCTCTCTCTCTCGCTCTCTCTCTCTCTCTCTATCTATCTATCTATCTATCTATCTATCTATCTATCTATATATATATATCTATATATATA
>JBCNYH010000013.1:13994252-14007361 GCA_039654325.1 Tandanus tandanus
TGTGTGTGTGTGTGTGTGTGTGTGTGTGTGTGTGTGTGTGTGTGTGTGTGTGTGTGTGTGTGTGTGTGTGTTTGCATGTCTGTGTGTATTTGTATTGTGTGTACCTCCTCCTCAGCTGTATATGAACAGGAAACAATATGGGGGAGTAACACCTGTCCCAGATAAGCCACACAAAACACAGACACACTTAAATACACTTTCCTAAGAACCTAATCTAGGTTCCTATCAGTACGTTCTGCACACTTAACTGAACAACTCTGTTTATGTTTTGCTTTTTTGTGTGATGTAATTTTTACTTTGTTATAAATAAAATATAAATGTATTATTTTCCATGTATAAATATATAAATACATTTACATATCTATGTACTTGATTATGTTATTTTGAATATGTTTTATGTAATATTAATCATATGAAATACGTTTCCCTACAATCTGATCAAAGTCTACTTATTTTAAATGGTTTGCTGTTTAACTAATGAAATATTTAATGTAATTTTGCTTGTGATGGACTGGCATCCCATCCAGTGTGTATTACCACATCAATCCTGTGTTCCTGGGACATTCTGTGTATCCACCACAAACACCGAACTAAAATGATAGCTAATGCACAATCTAAAGCTGTTATAGACAATGAATTCTGACTGGATTTCTGAATTGTTTATGGTTGCTGCTGCTGCTGTTGTTTTTAATAAGGTTAAGTACTTACAGATTCTGCACTGGACAATCCTAGAAAGGTGGCGCTATTACCTTATACTTATTCTGACCTGTTGTTTTGTTCCTCAGGCTTGGAAAAAGCGCTGGTTTATCCTACGCAGTGGGCGCATGAGTGGAGACCCAGATGTTCTGGAATACTACAAGAATGACCATGCCAAAAAGCCTATTCGCATCATCGATCTCCACTGCTGTGAGCAGGTCGATGCAGGACTCACTTTTAAGCGTAAAGAGTTCCAGGACAGTTTTGTATTTGATATCAAAACAGCTGAAAGAACCTTCTACTTGGTGGCTGAGACAGAGGACGACATGAACCGCTGGGTTCGTTCCATCTGCCAGCTTTGTGGATTCAACCAGTCTGAAGACAACCATGGTAAGTAAAACTTGTCTGTGAACAGTATATGGATATTAAAAGTCAATTCTAGGTTATTATTAAAATGTATGCATATAAAACTTTTCTGAAACAAAAAAGGAATACTCAAATTCAAAATTTCAAAAAGACAACATACGTGGTGTCTATATTTTAATTCAGTATTGTTGCACAGATAATAGGGCAAGTTATAGTTTACACGTTACCGTAATTATACATGTAAACTGGCATCCAATTTTTCACAACATTTAAGATATACTGTATTTAATACAGCAACAAAATAGCTTGATGGATTATGTTGATATATTTCTGTATGTTAGAGAGAGTTTTTAAGGGCTTGCCTGATTCCTAAGTCAGTAGCATTTTAGTCACCTCATTAATCTTAAGCCTCTTCACAAACCTGTGAGTTTTTTTTTTTTTTGTCATACTCATTTATTGGAGCTGCATGGATGTTTGCCTGCTGTAGTGAGTAATATATTCATATGAAAGTGAAGCAATTATTGCAAGACAAAAAAAATCCTTATGTGATATCTCTGTGAACCGCTGTATGGTTCAACCTAACACTGTTGTAAAAATGTTGTACAATACACTTCGGTATATAAGGAAGTCCCGTGAGTTTAATCAGCAATCATAGGATAAAAAAAAAAAATGATTTTAAGCAGTTCAAATGACCCAAGAAACATATGAAATTTGTATGTATATATCATAACATAGCCGTAGGACATCATAGCGCATTATACAACAGACCTAGGAAATGGACCTGGTGAAAAACAATGGACCTATGAGAAAAACAATATACAGATATACTCAAGCTACGTAAAAAATAAGAACATGTTGAAAACTCCACAGCTATGGTCTACGATGGGTTTTTCCATAACATAAGAGGTGAGTTTCCTACAGTATACCTACAACTGTTATATGAACCTGTCCAAATTTCTGTTGTGGGCCTGTATATGTACTGATTGTTCGATATATGTGACGACTTTACTGAATTTAATATTGAGTTTAAATAGATTCAACAATGATGAGCTAAATAATGCAACCAGGACTTTTAAGAGACATTTTGTGGCTCCAGTTTAGCACCACAGAAATCATTCATCTTATTATCTGGGAGACTGCAAGACGTTCTTGACTGAAGAGTCCAAGAGAGCAAAATTGCCCCTGCTCCCAGGGTATGGGGGATGATGTTAATCTTCCACTTGTCGATCCGAGCTCTAGCAAGCAATGATTGGAGTCTGTGAGCTCACGTATACAGAATGCATGCATGTTTTTTCCATCCTTTAATAAGTATCTTGTCAAGGCTGCTTTGTCCACCTGCTCAAATCCCACATAGTTATTGAGAACATTTTTCACCATCAAGAAAATAATTTATTTATGTAATTAACAAATTACATAGCTGCTGTACATCATCTGAGCACTCCATTTTGGGCAATAGCATTTTGCTAATCATAGTGGTATCATCTTTACCCCTCAGAATTAGGTGTAATTGGGAAAGTTTCCTGGTATCTGGACAGCCAGCTTCTCAAATAGGAAATATAATGTATGCTACTTAGTGCTATGCAAACTATTATACTCTATGAGCTTTCACATTACCTAAAGAGATACTGTACAATACATTTGATTCAATCAAATTCAGTTTGATTCAAAGTAGCTTTTAACATTAACATTTATTCTGCTTTGGATTATGGGTGGGTGATATGAGAAAAATATCACCTTTCAAAACTTAATTTTCACAATGGACTATAGATATAACTGTATTTTGTTTAGCTCAGGTTTTGCTAACAAGGAAACAATAAAACAGTCAACCGTATTATTATATTATAAAATTAACTGTTGGTATAACCCCAGTGCAGCTACCTGGGTTATCAAAGGCCGGCCATGTTTCTCACTGTCTGTGGTAAGAGGCATGTAAAAGAACCATTGCTGACTTTCGTAAAGAGTAGGCTGCATAGCCGTCAGCGTGTTACTATTCATTCATTTGCCAAATTGCTTAATCCTGCTAGGGCCTCAGGGAGGCTGGAGCCTATCTCAGCCTTCTCTGGATGAAGGTAGGGTACACCCTAAACAGCTCACCAAACCACTACAGGGCCAACACACACAACCACTCACACTTTGGTGCAGTTTGGAACAGCCAATTAGCTTAATGTGCATGTCTGTGGACTGTTGGAGACTGTTGGAGTACCCGGAGGAAACCCACACAAGCACTGGGAGACCATACAAACTTGCCAAGTTTGGGACTTGAACCCAGGACCTTCTTGAGGTGAGGTGGCCATGCTAACCACCACACCACTCTGCCACCCTGAAAGATCATATAAAGATAAAAAAAAATGACTAATCTTTTAAGAGAGAAAAAAACAAAACAAGCCAGAAGATATTTTGGAAAATTCTGCAAACCAAGACATGTGTTCGTTAAATTTCAGATCAAGCATTCAGTTTATTGTGGCTTTATCTTTGCATACAAGAAAACTATGTACGATAAGTACATTTCCCTGCTTCGAGTATTTTTACACAACAAGCTCTGACAAATAAATGATGGCACAGGCCTCATACATGATACTTTCATTCTTGCTCATTTTCTGTCCAGTGATTTGTTGTTAGTTCCACAGCTTTCATATTGAATTGTGAGACATAATATTCAGACTTACATCACATCTACAGGGCTAGTGAAAATAATTTATTTTTAATCTTTAGTTAGAAAAAAGGTTTAATGCATATTTTCCTGTTCTTTTCCTGATTATATCTAATCTAAAAGGCTTGTTATATTAAAATAGCAGTAGAAATTCCCTTGCCAGGTTCATATGCTGATGTTCTGTCTGAATTGATGAAAAAGTCTGATAAAATACACTAGAAGGCAACATGATATGGTGATTTGTTGCTATCTTTTCCCTCCAATGCTTCTCATCCTTGTTATTTGAGAAAGTTGGGCTGGAGCAACCCTGCCAAATGGATGCAGTGTCTGAAAGGTTTATTGATTTTTTTTCTTCTTCTCTCTTTTTGTTTTGTTAAAGAATGGAGTGATTGCTCCCTATCATGGTCAGTACAATAGCAGTGCATAGAGGGGAGTATTTAATGCTGCCTCTGGGAGGCATAAAGTAAATTTTGTGTTGATGTGTTGTGACCACTTGCATGTTTTAGTCTGATTACTCAGATGTGTAACAAATACTGTGTGTCTTAATGGACATCCTGAGTGGTTTCTGTGTTTCCTGGTTTCTTGTTGTAGCATAAAAACACCATATGATTAATCAAAATAAATGCATAAAGAAATGTGAGAAACACAAAATAATCCCAATACACCAACTTGGACACCAACATGGGTTCTGGCCATTTGTTGTGTTTGGTTGGAAACCATTGTAGTATGTTTGTGTCCCTCAGCATTATTTATTCATTCATTCATATGTCAAACCACTTAATCCTACTAGGGTCACAGGGAGGCTGGAGCCTATCTCAGCTGACTCTGGGGGAAGTCATGTCTTTGAGCTGTGGGAGAAAACATGAGTACCTGGAGAAAACCTAAGCAAGCATGGGGAGAACATGCAAACTCCACATAGAAATGCTCTCACCAGGCACGGGACTTGAACCCAGGCCCTTCTTACTGAGAAACAGGCATGCTAACCACTATCCCACCATGCCGCCCCCTCACAGTAATAATAGTAGTATAATAATTTGTTGTTGGCTCTTTTAAAACAACAGCCTCTGTGGTTTGTGAACATTGGGCCTCATTCACCAACCGTTCTTACAAAAAAAAATAATGCTTAAATCTCACTTACACACTTTTCTTTTTATACCAATATTTTCTTATCTATTTTCTTTGTTATAAAGCATCATGCAAATAAATATCACTTCATGACGTATCAGTTATGTTCATTGGAAACCGTGACTTATATAATTTATAATTATAATTTATAGCTATTTACAGGGTGATCATAGTCTAATACTTTTAAGACTGCAATTTCATATTTACTCTCAGTAGAATAAATTGCAGCTCGTTCATTTAGGAGAGAGCACATCTTCAAAGCCCATGCAGATTTATTTGTGGCTACCAAGAGCTTTGTTCATGGAGCTGTGCAACATCTTAAGCTGGCACTGCAGGCCCATACCTGACACTCCAACCAGGTACCACCAGGTGTTCAGACACTGACTGCCCTGGGCTTTTTGTCCACAGAGACATTTCAGAAGGAGCTCAGAGACCTTGTGGGTATATCACAGGCATCTCTCAGCTGTGTCCTCCCACATGTTCTCCTATAAATCTACTGGTCAGACAAAATACTAAATTCCCCAATACTGAACATAATTGGTTTCCAATCAAGGGATTTCATTCTGTTGCTGCTCTAACCAACATTATAAGCACAGTAGACTGAACACACTCCCCCAATCTATTCCCATAACTCAACCGTAAACAGTACCACTTATTTAATGTACAAATCAATGTTGGGGGCAGGTCTTGGACCTAAGTGTCGCTGGTTTGATTCCCCAACCAGCAGAAAAAATGTGTGGTAGCAGGGGGAGTGAGTTGCACCTTTCCTTCCTCGATCTTCATGGCTGAAGTGCCCTTGAGCAAGGTACCTAACTGCTCTCCAGGCGCCTCAATGTGTGGCAGCCCACTGCTCCGAATGTGTGCTCACTGTTTACGTGTGTGTGTGCTCACTTTGGATGAGTTAAATGCAGAAGTAATAATTTCCCTAGCTGGATTAATACAGTATATCAAAAAAAATTTTTTTTAATAATATTACCTGCGACTCTCAGAACCATCTATTAAATGTGGTCTCCCATTTCCAAGGCTTTGGTTCTTACAATGACCCACTGCATTAGGAGACCTGGGATACACGCTGTATGTGTTTGGATACAGTATTTCAATTTAATACAGCATATATTAATACAGTATCTAAAAAATACAGCCAGTGATAAGCTAATTTACACACCAGAGAAGGTGCGGAGGACAGCAGTTACAGGTGCCAGCATCTCACGCCTATATTTTTTTGTCCTCTGATCTCGGGTCAAACCTTTTTAATTTCTTCACTATTCGCACTACTGAATATAATTGTATAGTTATATATTATAATATTATTTAACGTCCTGCAGCAGCACTTCTACTTTAGAAGAAGCATAATTTCCCCTGTTAGAATCCAGTGCTCTGTCTTCAAGAATATTTGCGTTCACACACCTCTATATTGTTTTATGGGTATTTAGGGGCATTCAATTATGCTAATTAGAGCAACTGGCATGCCCTTTTAATATACAAAGACAATAGGATTCACCAATCTAAGAACACAGCTGCGAACAAATCTTAAACTTTAATTTGAAATTAAAAACTGTAAAATTTGCAAATTTTAGAAAAAACTGATTGATTGATGAATTAGACCCAATATGTACAAGGTTTGTTCTGTAATGTCTAGGTAAGCACAAGGTATAGCATGCAGTAGTTTCAACTGCCTCTTGAAGTCACAAATAAATTAATATTAATAAATTAATCATTATTTGTCACTTTTCATATGTTTAATTAATTTATCCTTGGCAAATGCAATGACAGACAAAGACAAAGCCAGTCCGTCATTCACTCCCTGATACTGCGATAAGATGTGTCAGGTTTTCAGGAACAGGGAATGCAAAGATGGGACTGTAGAATACTTTTCCCACAGATGCTATGACAGTGAACATATGTTTCATATATAAATAAAATAATTTACAACAATAATACTGTTTGGTGGCAGTGGTGGCCCAGTGGTAGGGTGTTGGATTACTGATCTGAAGGTCGGGGGTTCAAGCCCCACTATTACTGAGTTGTCACTGCTGTCCCCCAGTGCAGCTAACTGGGTTATCAAAGGCCGGCCATGTCTCTCACTGTCTGTAAAAGAACCATTGCTGATTTTCGTAAAGAGTAGGCTGAATGTTTGTTTCTGAATGTTTTGTCAGCGTGTTTCTGCCCTGCAATGGCCTGGCGAGCTGTCCAGGGCCCAATTAGGATTAAGCGGTTCAGAAAATTAATGAATGAATGAATAATACTGTTTGTGAGAAAGTTATTGTCCTTTCTTTATGTTGTATTACAGCAGTGGAACTCAGCCATCACGTTATTTTAAATAGCACCATGGCTATAGTGAATGAGGCACTCTTTCTCATGCCTATGACCATATCACTACCATGTATTAAAACACCTTTCCTCTCATATTCTGTTGCTGGAATATATTCACTGCTTTTGGAAAGATTGTTTGACAAAACTTAAAATCACTACTTACTAAAAAATTCATTGTGGCATAAAATTGTCTTAATATTACCCAGATGGTAGCAAAGCTTTGAGCATGTTTATGACAAATCAACACACACACACACACACACACACACACACACACACACACACACACACACACATGCTCAAATGCGATACAAATATTTACATCATTTACTGAATACTGAAATATGTTTACCATGAATTTTTCAAAAGCGTTAGAATGGGAACTTCCAATGTGATCACACTTCAATTATATGAAGACCCTCAAGTAAAGTGTAGATACATTTTTAAACTGTTCTTAACAGCCCCTTTTAATAGCACCAAATTTATATTGAAATCCCATTACTGTCATATTCATGTCTTTGCCTAAAGGAAGAGCTGCTGCACACAGTAGATCGACTGAAGCAAGAACATGATACGTATAATATGGCTGTGAATCATTCTGACAAGCCACTGTAAAGCCTCAGGAGCCAGGTGTGATGTGTGTTTTAAGCATCACAGGTGCAATGGTGTCGTCTTTCACCTTTAGTCAGTTTGGTGAAGTCATTTTAGGTTGCCATTGTTCGGTGTTCAATTAAACCTCTGCTTATTAATTTATGTAACAAATTGTCTTAAAACAGTTAAGGTAGCTCAACACCAAATAACCTGTATTATATATTTCTTTATTTTAAAAAAAGGTTAATGGGTAGATATTAAGAGCATCTTGTAATTAGAATTGTACAGTACATTTTGTTATAGAGGTGCACAACAAAAATGAAGAGACAGGGCGGTTTTTCTTTTGCATGGGCAGGACAAAGGAAGGTCACGTTGATGAATACGGGACAAACAAGACTTGCACAGTTCTCATGCAAGGTTTTCAAATGCAGTCAAAACTTGAGAACTACAGCTAACTGATTATTAAAAAATGATAACTGCAGGAGCAGTCAGGTTTTTAAAAATAAAGTCTCGTACACATCTTACAGCTATATATTCTTGTCATGCATACAACATAGGAAATGTAGAGGATGTACACCAACCAATGCTACAAAATATAAATAAAATTCAATAGATACTGTATGGTAGTTTGGCAAGGAGATAAAGCTTACTATGATCACAGATGAAACTCACTGACAGTGTACAGGATGTACTCACTGTCAGTGAGTTTCATCTGTGATCATAGCTTTATCTCCTTGCCAAACTACTATACAGTATCTATTGAATTTTATTTATATTTTATAGCATTGGTTGGTGTATAGTTTTCCCTTCTCCGGATGCTCGGGTTTCCTCCCGCAGTCCAAAGCATGTACACTCACATCAGGGTAATTGGCTGTTCCAAACTGCCCCTCAAATTGTGAGTATGAATGGTTATGTATGTGTTGGAATTGTGATGGACTGGTGAGCTGTTCAGGGTGTACCCCGCCTTCAGCTGAGATAGGCTTCGACCTCCCAGCGACCCTAGTAGGATTAAGTAATGCATGTTTGTTTTACTTTTTTCTTTTCTTTCTTTTCTTTTTAATTCTCTTTCTTTAATCCACCAACACCTACAGAAAGCCCCCTATAACCACAGTGCTCCACCACACTTACACACATACCAGCTCTGCTGCAACTTTAAACACCTCTATATGACCTCCCAAGACAAGATGCCGATCCTCTGATTTGTAGCCAAGTTACTGTATGAGCTACAGCCATCGCCTCCTCCAGAGAATAAAACACGCGTGCACCAGGATTGCAATGTAGATCAGAGCAGCTCTTTCGCTCTCTCTTGGTTGCCTTCTCCTCAGGCAAATGGCATTGCTGACCTCTCATTTCCCACAGCTCGTATCAAGTCGTCAGCTGCTTTATACTCTATGAAAACTAGGACAGACCAGTTCACCTCTGACTGACTTCTCCAGTGCTCTACTGTAGGCTTCAAAAGTATCATGAACTGTTTGTATGTCATCAACATAATAATAGGGCTTTGAAAAAAATGTGACCTCATCTGGGAAAACCTGGCCAAAGTCAAAAATCACTTGATGAATTCATTGTTTAAGGTGGACACTATATTAATTATAGTGTCCAATGCCAATTTTTTGCGTTTTAAATGGTCAGACTTCACCAACTGACGACTTTTTAGTGAAGCAAGGAATCCACGAAATCTGAGAATACTCAATGAATACTGATTTCCTACCTGAAACTGAAAGGTTACCTGGGTTTGCTTTTACCTTGTAGGAACCCAGAGTTGGTTAATGTTATTTGGTTGGAGAACTATTTTCTACAATGTACTGATGTATCCAACTTCTTATATATATATATCAGGTCAGATTTCCGAGACTGGTGCGATCAGTGCAACTTTCACCTGGGTTAGGTTTCAGGGTGTATCTCTCCGAAATAAGTATATGTTTTGACAAACTTGATTATTCCAGATAAATAATGACATTGTGACAACAACCTTGTGACTTTAGCAGTCAGCTTTGGAAAACTTCCTGAGGATATTGGAGATAATCAGCTAAAATGTGGTGCATGCTTTTCAAAAATATAGACTTTTCATTTCATTTCCCGAACCATTTTATCCTTTATTATGGTCATGGGAAGGCCGAAGACAGGGTACAACCTGAACTTGTCAGACCATTACAGGGCCAACAAAACTATTTGCATTCTCATCAGTAGGCAGACGAGATAATCCAGTTAGCCTAATGGGCATGTCTTTGGACTGTGGGAGCACCCGGAAAAACCCATACAAGCACGGGAAGAACATCCAAACTCCATATAAAAATGCCCACGCTGGGCACGGGACTCAAACCCAAGACCTTCTTGTTATGAGGCAGAAGTGCTGACCACTATGTCACCATTCTGTCTGCCTGGGCATTTAATCCCCAAACAGCTCTTATCTATAGAAGGAGCAGTTATAATAAATCATAATATATTGTATATTGCGAACAGTGTGATCAAATTTTAATGAAATATGGTAGTACGGCACCACAGTAAGATATTCACCTACACTATGTGAGCAGAGGATTTTCAAATAAAATTACATACAGCTAAAGAAAAAGCTTGTTTAAATTTTTAAATACTGTATTTTTAAAAATCAAATATCAGTCACAGACATATTTTTATGAGACACACAGATAACTGTTGACATCGTATAATAAAAATGCTGACATATCACAAGTTTCTGCAACTTCAGTAAAAAGGCTTTAGAAACCCAAAAAAGTTTTAGGAAGTCACGAGAGTAATGTTATTTTTAACATGCAGTGACTGGCAAAATCAGAATATTTTTAGACAAGCATGGGAGTACAAGGAATTATTTTTGGTGCAGTGTCACATAGAACAGGACAGCACATTGACCAGAGTATACAGTACAATACGGTGCAATACATTATTTAAATTGATACAAAAGTTTCATGTGATATGTAGATAGTGATGATTCAGCAGACTGTAAAGTTGTAATATAATTCCTGTGACTATGAATAGTGTTATTGTGTAGTTAGTGCATGTATTCATGCAATTACAGTTAAATTTTACTGGTGTATTAAAGTGCTGGATGTCAGAGGGGAGGGATACGAGAAGAGGTTTTTTTTTAGAAGGATGTGCAGCCTGGGGATGAAACTGTGGAGGTGCGAACTTTTACGGAAATGTTGAGATGCTGATGGGTTTCTGTTGTGAAAGGAAACATTGGAAAAGAATGAAGGATGTTCCCTGCTCTCTCCTAGCACAGAAAATTTAAATGTACTAAATGAACAGTTGGGCTGAATCCTCAAAATGATCAAATTTGCCGAAAACAAGAAAATAGATCGAGTTCGGTCATTGATCATTAAGAAAAAGAAGAAATATAGGTATTTAATATCTGTGGTATCTAATAGCTGTGGTATATATATATATATATATATATATATATATAGTACATATTTAATTTGTTCCTGGTTGATTAAATGGAATACAATTCTGACCAGTGAATAAAAACACAATCTTGCTAGTGAAATACCGAGTGCTGTGTATTTGTTGGCAGTGTTGGAGATTTGTGTTATTGTACTAGCACTGTATGTTTAGTGAGATAAGTTTAGTAAGAATTTCACTTTAAAAAGAGCCAGGAGACTCTATGTACATGCTGATTGCCTTAAGGCGTTGTTTTGTATTGCTCTCCTTGCTTCAGTCTAGTTACACACCTCTCATTTTTGACTCCTCCACTTTAAAATTTCAGACCACTTGTTTACCAATAGGCATTTTCTTCTTGTGTACTGTGATTACACTGTTATGTCTTTTTTTAGGCTGGTTTTGTCTACAAATGTCATTCCAAATAAACAAGGATGTTCTGTTATCTGGATCATATGTGCAGTCACACATCTGTTTTCAAGACAAACAAGTATCAGCTGGACTTTTAGTCAAAGCTTCTTCAGCTCCAGTAATGTAATACCTAAAAAATTTGGCAAACTTTTGGATCTACTTATACAGATGTGGGGGGATTCCCAGGATGACAAAGCTAATACCTAATTTTGTTCTTATTTTTAAGGACCCAGACAGTTCACATGGAGAGCACAGCCATACCAGTGTAGTCAAAACAATGATTCACAGCAAAGGTTGCTAACGTCTGACTTGTGCCTTATCTGTACAGTTAAGCATAAATTGGTTATGGAAAGATCTTGTAGGCCTATAGGGGGTGTAAAGAAATTCTGCTCATCCTGTAGATCTTTATGCAAATTGATCTCATTTGTGTCCTGCTCATCTGCGCAGTTATATGTTGTGTAAATGGGTTTTTTTTTCTGTAAAAGGCTAGTGTGTGTGTGTGTGTGTGTGTGTGTGTGTGTGTGTGTGTGTGTGTGTGTGTATGGGGGATGGTATATGTAAGCAGCAGCAGGCTGGTATCGATACTCTGATCTGTCTGTCTGTCTTTCAGGCTAGCCAGGCAGGGTTAGACGGCATGGGGATGGGAGGGTGTGTATAAGTTCCTCATGGGACACTCACCAAGGTTATGCAAGGGCAGCCTTAACAGACCCCCTCCACTCTGCCATTCTCGCTCGGAAAAAAAAAAACGCACACAAAGTGCCCTTCATGTTTATCGATTTTTGTTGAAATAGCGAGACGCCATGGAGCTGTGGGGTCAGATTGCTGATGCTACTCAGCTGTCTGCCTAAATCCACATCCCAGAATACCAGCGCTCATAAGCACTGCAGCACACACCTTGCTTCATGGGCCAGGGAAGAGTTACCTTTCCGATATCGTAGTACCTTTTATCTTTAAAAAAATAATATATCAAATTATAAAGTCTCACCATGATAAATTGAAATCTTTTAATGTTCAATATTAGTTGAATTACTCGACATGTGTACACGGTTTAAGACCAGCTTTAAGACTCTTTCTCCGAAACTACTACTTTCTAATAGATGAAAACAGGCCATTGCCTTTCATTAACACACATACAGATTTTGTCATTTAACCATCACAACCCTGGATTCAGGGTACTGAAAGCTCCTGTAACCCTAAAATAATATCTCCCGTTGGAATTCAGTGAATCATTCAAAAAGGAAATTGGTGACAGTGCTCAGGTCTGGAAAAGGGGCATCAGTATGTTTCCTTTCGCTGCTCTATTTCGAGTTTTACAAAAATGCATTTGAACAAATGATCCACACAACGATTTAACTGAAGATTTTTGGTGAGTTGAGATAAACTCCAAGGGACAAGGGAATACCAATACCAAGGAACAAGGGTAAAATGCATCTTTTCTGTTCTGGCTCCAAGGTGGTGGAATGAACTTCCTCTGGATGTCCATAACTTTTTCGGCAGTACTTAGATTAGCACTATGTCACACACACACACACACACACACACACACACACACACACACACACAC
>JBCNYH010000013.1:14008105-14019198 GCA_039654325.1 Tandanus tandanus
TTGGGAGAAAGGAACAGGGAGCTCTTTTTGTGTGTCTCTCTCACACACACACACACACACACACACACACACACACACACACACACACACACACACACACACACAAACAATAAAAAAATAAAAATAAAAAACACACACAACACCTACCCACTGACTTGACTGACGGTATACTTAGTTTGTGAACTGGCAATCCAGTATAAGAATATATTCACTGATAGTGACTTTAAAGCACTTCTGTAAGTCGCTCTGAATAAAAGCATCTGCTAAATGCTGTAAATGTAAATGCAAATGTAAACTGTACCAAAATGCACAGTGTGACATCTGACATGCTCACCAGCGGCTGATGCATTGCTGCTGTGACAACAACAGCCAATTGCAAAGTTCTGGCAATGTAATTTTAAGTTTCAGTATGTGACTCCTACAAGGACAACATACTGAAGAATTATATTTTATAACAAATTTAACTTGCTTATTGTAAAAAAAAAAAATGTCTCGAGTTACACATAAACGTATGCATATTTTCATTATCAGGTGGTTTTTACTTACAGTTGCAACCTGCTAAAATCCAAATGATAGCTTACATTAGCCAGTTTGAAAAGGCTGCTGTTTCAGTCTCTCAACATCACAAAAATAAGATGTGAATCCCTCAGTTCATACAAGGCAAGTTAATGGCAAAAATAACAGTACAGAATTAACAAATCAGATATAAACCAGTGATCTTCTGAATAAAAAATAAAAAAACACAGGGCGGTCACATGATTTCTGCTACTTTTCGCATTACAGTGTTGCCCCCTGTATGCTGAGTAATTGCTCGGTTTTATTCCCTACATGTAATAGGTTAATGAAACAGTGTGTTTCAATAGAAAGAGACATAAACTATGCATGCAAGCTTTTATTAAGTTTGGGTTTAACTTCCTTTTAATAATGCTTCTGTTTATGTGACTCTGTTTTCTGCACAAATATAGGTTTATATAAGTATAATATAAGTTTCAGGATTCAAGAGTTTATAATCAGCCCATGCATACACAAGTGTTCAGTAAGCTCAAAATTGCATTTCTCTAAGACTCGTAGTGCATTATAAAAGAAAAAATACAAGACACAGGACAAAACATAAAGCATAAAAAAGTGCAAAGTCATAAGGACAGGTAGTGCAAAAATGAACAATGAGTAGTGCAATGGAAATATACATTATGAGATAGAGTGTAAAGTGCCTATTGCCGGATTAAAATGTCTATGCAATGTAAACCAAGCACTAAACAAAAAGAAGCAGTGTATCATAAATTATGCGAGTGACCTATGCCCATTTTCAGTGCAGCGTGTACAGTCCAGAAATGATTAAGTGTATTTTCAGGTGCTGTAAGGGGCACCAAGGTGTTGAGGAGCCTAACTGCCTGGGGGAAAAGCTGTTGTAGTATCTGGAAGTGGTGGCTTGGGTGCTCTGAAACCTTTTGCCAGACAACAGATGTGTGAACAGTCTATGTGGGGTGGAAGGATCACAATGCTGGTTGCACATCAAACAGAGTGTCTATAGTACAGTTCTGTACATGATGGGGTCTAAAGATCCTCTCAGCAGTCCTCACATTCTACTGCAGGGCCTTGTACTTGCAGACTGTACTCATTTTTTTGAGTGTGGATGTATCGTTAGAATATTTCCTTTGTACAGTCTGACATGGAGAAGAATAGAATTCAGTCAGGAATTTATTTGCATCATATCACTCAGCGTGACACGTAATAATAGTAAAGCCCTGCTGTTGTTACACAGTTTTTAAATAGTTTATTACTCTGATTTTATAGCCATTACAGAGATTTGGGGCATGCAGCATTTGATGGTACATGCCATAAAATATTCTGCTCATGGCTACACTGGCTTTATATCAAAGCACCACTGAAAGTGATACTGGAAAGTGATATTTCAAGAAAGCAGATTGAAATAATAAATTTTTATGCATCATCAATGTATGGCTATCAGTTTTTTGGTGTCCTGAACAATCCATCTATTATCTATACCGCTTTTCTATCAGGGTTGTGGACAAACTGGAGCCAATCCCAGCTGACTTTGGGCGAAGATGGGGTACACCCTGAACGGATCTATTGCAGGACTAATACAGACTCAGGCAACCGTTGACATTTACATGCGCACCCATGTGTAATTTTAAGTAGCTACTTGTCTTTGTCTTTGGAGTGTGGAAGGAAGCTGATGCAAGCATGAGGAGAACATGCAGACTCCACACAGAAAGGGCCTTGTCTCAGCACTCAGAACCTTCTCGCTGTGAGGCAGCAGAGCACCGTGCCATCTTATATTGAAGCAATGTGAGTTAATTACAGTGCGGATCTTCAAAGTAGAAGTGAAGATCATTCAGCTAATCGAGGTCTTTAAGAGTGTCTAAACATTAAAGCCAGTGGTGTCAGGATCCTGGCTTTCCTTTCCAAGCCATTTTAATACTCTACAAAGATGGGTTGTCTTCACATACTGCTGTACTTGCCTTTTCCTCAAGGCTGAATGTCTCTAAATGTCTCATTTATCAATATCTTTTTCTGGCCAGTTTTATTATAAAATATTATTACAAAATGAAATGTGTCAAAAAATATCTCTAGAATTTTTTTTTTTAAAGGTAAAACAAATAGAAAATTGTTTACTTATGATTGCAACTGAAACACCTAAGCATTTACATGCAGTTCCTTTCAGTATAAAATATGGATTAAGAGCATGGCGTTAACCTGAAAGATGATCTGATATGTCATGGTTACTTTTGTACGCTAGGTGCTAGACTGGCAAATAAACAGCAAGTAATACAACCACTTACAGAACCAAAGTGGGAGTGATTGTGCTTAATGTGTGTACTAATGTTCTGTTTCTATAGTATAGCTCATGGTGGCTATAACATTGAGCCATTAGGCTGTGTTGTTTTTTTGTTTTTTTTCCCCCCCAAAGCATGCCATGAGGTCATCAAGAGCAACCATTTTGGCTCCATTGCTGATGTGGCTCATCAATCACTCATAAACTCTATTTAATCATTACTTTATTATGAGAAATATGTCATTCACTCATTTGACAGATGTTTATCTGAACCAGCTTTGAAAATATGCAATTTCCTCATAATAAATTTTTTTTTGAGAGACTGGGAGTTAACGTTCTTTTTCAACAGAACAGTGGTGGCTCCTTGCCAACTCTGAGATCTTAATGCACAACTTCCAGTTGCAGAAGCATTACTACCAAACTTCCACTTAGTATCTGCTGGCTAGCTACACCATAAATATATATTCATTTATTCATTTGCTGAATCGCTTTATTCCACTAACATTACAAGGAGGCCGAAGCCTATCCCAACCCATCACACCCATGGGCAATCAAGAATATCCGGTTAGCCTAACGTGCATGTCTTTGGACTGTGGGAGGAAACTGAAGGTCTCAGAGGAAACCCACTCATGCATGGGGAGAACATGCCAACTCCTCACAGAAATGCCTCTGTTGAGCCTGGGACTTGAACCTAGCACCTGTTTGCGGTGAGGCGGATGTGCTAACCACTACGTCATCGTGCCGCCCCACCATAAAGGTAAAATATGCCTAAAATCAATGAAAGTTTTATTTTATTAATTACAAATTAACATAGATAGTAGTGTCTTTTAGCATTATACACAACACATCTATATAAACATCTTCTCCAGCCTTTGCATTGTTACCCACATCAGTACTTTACTAGCTGATCTGATTTGGTGAGCCTTATTGAATTCTCTAAGAATACTATCATTATTTTATTTGAAGCATTACATCAATGTTTCCAGAATTTCTCTAAGTCTCTTTTTAATATACTATCAGCTTATACATTGCTGTCTTCCACACCCTTGGCTGAAGGAACTGATGTGCTCTGTTCCAGGTATTACTCTCACTTTTTCCACTGAGCGAATGAAATGCAATCCTCCAATCCTCCGCAGTGAACTCTCTCGCTCTCATTTTTTTTCCTGCCTCACTCTTCCCTGATTATGGATGATCATCTGTTAACTGCTTTGCAGTAGTTCTTAGTTTTTACAAATTCCCTGGGAATCTGGACATGGGAAGAACCCTAATTTCCTTCTGTCTTTTCTTCATTTTTTTGTTTGGAAATATATGGTGATTTACTGGTCCTGGATAAGCAGGACTTTTTTCCCTACTTTTTTTTTTCACAGATTGATCAGGCCAAGCTCTTAAAGCTAATTGATGTTGCTGTGTGGTTGCAAGCAGCACTCACATGATGCAGGCAGTGGTGAAGGGGGTTGGAGAAGCCTGGCTCCGGGGACATGGCCCTCATCTTGCTCTGTCACTCTCATAATTGCTTTATATTCAGAGCATGTCTCCCTGACCATCTCAGCTCACTCGCTTTTATCCCTAACAAATCTGTCTCTTTAATTTGGATGTTGTTCATTTGTTCCCGGTTCTGCATGCAACCAGCTGTTGTTATTGAGGTATATTATTAGGCCACAAGTTTTCCATAACACAACCACTATTGTCATCCTCTGACCAGCCTCCACAGTAGCCTTTAAATGGCCAGAGAGGTTATCTATTGACGTCAGCCTCATTAGTACAAACAGTGTCCCAACTAGAGGAATGTAAATGCCTCTTGGCGTACCATTTTGGATGCACCATTATCGTTGTGCATGGTGTTGCATGGAAGAATTGGACCCAAGAGACAAAAAGCAGCCTGTCCAGAGTCTGTTAGGAGTGACAGACTTTGTGTGAAGTCCTCCTCCCGTAAACACAAACACCATTCTTTTTTGCAGAAACCGTTGAGGAAATTACTTTTCCCCCTAAAAAGAGAAAGTAGGTTTACGCTGTTTTGATATTATTTTGACTGATATGAGCGGGAATATACTTCAGTAGAATGGTCATCAGAGCCACCTGTTAAACCGATACCCATAGCGAACTGTGTAGTGTCTGTGCAATTTCTTTTTTAATATGCTAAAGATTTTATCACTAGGTCATGTTTCTATTTCTGTATTAGATATAAATCATCTTCTTTTCTGTCATTGGATGACTTTTTCAGTGTAGGAAGGAAATGAGGTTTTGATAAAAGACTGTCTTTCTTCACTTTCTCCTTATTCTAGCCTTGCTAATTTTGGACTTCTGATGATATTAGATTGTGGCAGCCTTGCCAGTGGGAAAGGTATCATTGGTCTTTATGTGAACATTGATTAATGGTCAAAATCTCTACTGAAATTAGCAAATTGTGTGCATTTGGGTGTCAAAGCATAGGAGTTTGTTTGCTTGTTTGTTTATTTTAAAAAAAAAAGGTTATTGTGTATATTAAAAAAAAAAAAAAAGATATTTTTTGTTTCCCATTTTACTGTTTTACCACAAAAATCCTTTCACATAATGGTAACATTCATTGTGAAACCACCATAAACAAGGTTAATGATTAATTAATTCATTCATTCTTTCATTTATTCATTCATTCATTTGTCGTACCACTTAATCATACTAGGGTTGCAGGGTTATTTGAGCCTATCTCAGCTGACTCTGGGCGAAGGCAGGGTACACCCTGGACAGTTTGCCAGTCCATCACAGGGCCAACACACACACACACACACACACACACACACACACACACACACACACACACACACAGAGAGAACCGTTCGCATTCACTTGCAAACTTACAGGCAATTTGTAACAGCCAATTAGCCTAACGTGCATGTCTTACCTGGCGTACCTGGAGGAAACCCACACAAACAGGGGGTGAACATGAAAACTCCACACAGATACGCCCTCGCCGAGCCAGTAACTCGAACCCAGGACCTTCTTGCTGTGAGGCGGACGTACTTATCACCATATCACTGTGCCACCCAGGTCAATGATCAATCAAATCAAAAGATTCTTTAGGCACCATAAAATTATTTAATAAAATCAAATGATAAAATGAAAGATTTAATTTAAGGTCATTGGAATAGTGCCGCCATTGTTAACATTTTTGAGAAACCTATACTAAACAGTCCAAATGCTTTTCCTTAGTACCATCAGTCTGGAAAGCCTTTTTAGCCACTTTACTGTAGCAAGAGTATTGATCATCAATCCCATTAGCATCAGTGATGAGCCATGAGGCCTACTCCCTGGGCTAGGTTGTCTCATCAGTACTATATAATGTAATTTTCCATTTTGGTCCAACATAGTCAAACCTATATAGTACTATAGAGTTTAGCCACAGTGCACTGCCTGAAGGTATTTTCTCCATCATGTAACTTGATTCCAAAAAGATCTGTTACAAATGTGCAGTGTATATTTTGTCCTGATGGGGGACGAGCATCCCCCAATAAATCAATACATATCATGCTTGCACTAGAACTAGAGCTCAGAGAGATGATTGAAGCATTTACAGATGTCTCAGAGGGCACTGGAAGAGTGCATGATAAACTAGCCATAGGAGTAGTAGTGGATCCTCAGAAAACAATGGGCTAATTGAAGACTAGTGTGAGCCCACTAACGCTGTGGCCTGGTCATTGGCTTTTTCCGGTTGTCCAGTGCTGGGGTAAAGTGAGGAACATCTGTGTCTCCCTTTGTTTCTGTTTCCCTCTCTCTGTGTCTGTATTTCCCTCTCCCTCTGTCTGTGCCTGAGTCAGGGGTATGACCGCATTCATCCCAAGGTCCCTGTATTGAATAGCTGTCATGCTGATTCCACGGGTTTAGCAGGAAAAATACTTTCTTGAGTATTGTACATTTTAGCAGCAAATAGTGAACAAATGCAGCACATAACCCATAAGCTGAAGATCAGAAACGGATGAGGTCTGGATATGTAGTAGCGGGTATCATTCTGCCTCCCACTATAGCATGAGGAAAGTGCAGATCTTCTCAAGAGGCGTAATAAACTTACTTTTCCGCCCACTCTTTGGCACTCTCTCACTTTTTCTGCCCAGCTTGTTGTGTGTGAGGAGGAGGATGGGTGGTGGGAAGAAAGGGTCATATGTACTTTCTGTTTTTTTGGCCTCCTGCCTGGTCTATTTTGAGTTGCACGGCCTGAGATTTTTTGAGACCCATTGTACAAAAATCAGATGTCATTAAGAAACAACCCGATGCAAAGGCCATACTGTTCACACAGTTCTGTGTGAAGACAGAAAAACAGACACGGTATAGATATAGAGGCAGCACAATTTTGCACTTGTGTGTTAACACAGCAGGCAGCAGTGTGCAAAAAAAACCCGATTTTTGGTTGAAAACAAAGAAACCAAAAAATTCTTTTTTTTGTCACTTCTCTTCAAAGATTGGCTGTCTACACTGCCTGAGTTGGAGTGCACACTGAAAGCTATACAATCTAAACTGCCAACATAGATGTTACATCTTAACATACTTAACTGAATTTTCTTTGTCTGTTGGCTTCATTGATCATGGCGGGAAAGAGAAGCTGGCTGCTTTTCTTGCTCTTTTTATATCCATACATGCAAAAAGAAATCAATAAATCCATTTTGGAGGGTCATTTTAAGTAAAATCCTCTCTGTAGTGTTCAGGACATCCTGTTTCCTGTGACCTCATGATGTGATGAATGTTCATTTTGTTTTTCTTTTAACTCACCAGTCAAATCCAGTGAAACTTAAAAGTGTGTGATGCTGAATTGATTGTGTTTCCATGATTTAAGTCTTCCATGTTTTGTTTTTTTTGCCTTTCTTAATTATGCAGATGATAGGCCACCCACTACCCACATGCTTCGCTCAATGGCTGGTGACCTCAGCAGTTCTCTGGCTCCTCTGCTTGGTGAACGCAAGACGTCTGTGCCATCACACTCTAGCCAACCAATGTTGTTCACCTTTGACATGCCAATACGCCACTCCCATTCTCCTCTGTCCAACAGCGCACCCCAGGACTACCTCCTTCTTCACCAGTGCATGAGCCGGAAGAGTGAGGGCACTCGGTAAGGGGCATGACCTCTGTACACCTTCCTAGTAGGCTTCCCATGGTATTAAAACATCTGAACAGAGTTCAAAGGCTACAATACCACAAAAATACAGCTTAATCTTTTGCTTGAATATTTTGCTTTTTGATTGATTATCATTCATATCTAGTTTGTATTCTATGTGTAAACAAGTTAGTTAAAACATGAAAATGTCTTCTGAATATTAAAAAGCAGTTAGTAAAGCTCATCGTTGCCTTGTAAATTTAGAACTGAAAGAAATTACCAACAAATTTCTAAGCATGGTGTCTGAGCTATGAAATGGGTGAGTATCAGATAGTGATAGGGTGACCACTCTGGTATTCTGAAAGCACAAAGTAAAACAAAGCTAGAAATCTGGAAATACTATAGGCTAAGTTACACAGCTGCTGCATGATTTGAGATTGTATGCTTAACTTGCCATTGATTTTGCTATGCAGGTGCCCCTACTCTGTCCTACTCTGCTAAAGCACTGCCTCTACCATTGTTATAATTGTACATACTAACTGTCTGGCCAGGTCACACCCTGATTTATAATTACTGGGAAAATATTTCAGTGTTTATTGCTTATTACATTATAAACCCATTTACTCTGTATCAATCACTAACTTTCAACTAGTTTACATGCAGTAAAAATATTGTCTCTTTCTACAATACATGATAACATTTATTATATTAGCTCTTATGTTGTGAAGCAGACTGACACATCTTTCTGACTAGAAATTAGTTTACAATAAATAAAGAAGACTGTGATGGCCTGGCGAGCTGTCCAGGGTACACTCTACCCTCGCCAGTAGTCGGCTGAGATGGGCGCCAGCCTCCCCGCTACCCTATTCAAAATAAATTAATGAATGATAAATAAATAAAATTTCACTCATTGACAATAACACTAGTTCATAGTTACAAGCAGCTTCTGGGGTATTAATATTGTTCAAAATTTCTATGCTTTACTTTTTCATTACTTTGTAAACTTTTGTATAAAATATGCAAAAAACTGAAGGTCTTGTGTTATCATGAGTAACATAGCCATGATGATCTAGTGTCATGTGTTGGCCAAATCACAGATATCTATGATAACTCAGGACCTTGCTCAAATATATTCCCTTATTTTTGAAAATCGGCTTGCATCACACATAATTAAGGCATTAGCACAGTCTAACTAGAGAAAAATTGACTTGCCAGTCAGATTGAAGACCGCCATGACATGCAAACACATTGTCCTAACAAGCTTAGGGTAGAGGTTAACACCATTTTCTACCGAATTTTTTTATACTGAAAATTGTAATTGTGTTGGAAGATAAACAAAAGAAGTTACTTTAACTAAATTCTGACAGTGTGATGTTTGTAATTTTTATAATTTCGGTCAAAATTTACATCAATAAAACCAAGGAAGACCGTTCATCCTCACAGATGGGTGGTCTTAAGAAAGAAGTTATTTCATATTTTAGGAAATTACTGTATATATATATATATATATATATATATATATATATATATATATGATGTAGCATAAATGCAGGAGCATATCATGCAGAGGAAATGTTACTTCGTGTGGGCAAAGCAAAATAAAAGCAGCATGTACACATTTCTCAGATTGTTCCCTGTCTCAGTGTCTACAGAGTACGACTTGTTAGTTCAGCTCCTACAGCTTGCTTACATAAGAATTACACAAAGTCCACTTTATAATTTTGATGCAGTGTTAAGCATTCTTCCCATTGACCCACTATATCAGACTGCCTTTGCAATGAAATGACTCAGCTGAATGTGAGACTGTGTTATTATAGACTCTAATAGCATCATCCATCATGGCGGAGAGTAGAAAACACTGACTGTTGTTGCCTTTTGGGTTCAGACATGTAATATATGCTTAAGGCAGCCGTGTATAGAGATTAATTTTTTAAACACATTTTCTTATGTTCTTCATTACAAACATCCTGTTTATCTTTGACCATGCTATATATTGCTTCACCAGGAGTGCCAGTTTCTCTCAGGCGCAGCGTGGCAGTCTCTTGCTGGGCAGTGACTCAGCAGTGCAGCGTCTTACTCATGGCGTCTCACAGTGTCTGAACGGGACGGGCTCCCAGCTGCATGGCTCCTACAGCCTCCCCAAATCCAACAAACACCAACAGATAGGGGTACGTGCAGATTCACCCCACGAAGCCTGCTATGTGTTACCCCGAGCCCACAGTGCCGATGAGCCTTCTGACCTTGAATCTGAAGAAATTTACATCTATAAGACACCCTGTAATGCACTCGCCACTGCTCAGTTCAATGACCACCGCCCTGCAGACAACTATGATCTGCCTGGCACACCTGGATCTATCTATCAGATACCTCGCACATTCGATAGGAACCACAATGCTCTCACACCCAACAGTGCAGATTCAACAGGTGGCCCACCACCACCCAGACCACCAAAACCCAGCCTGAACTCAGAGACACGCTGGGGAAGCCCTCAATCTCTCGGAGGGCAAAATGGAGATGTGGCCAACATGTCTGTCATCCCACGGAGGAACACGCTTCCAGCAGTGGAGAACATCAAGCTTCACAGAGGTACTGGACTTGGGATTTCAGTAATTTACCATATACGTATATATTATGCATTAAATTCAATTAAACAGTCATAGGCTGAAATTAAATTAAGTAAAAAAATACATAGAAATGTCATATTTACAGAATATCTTTGATTCAAGTCTAGATTTTGTGTTGTATCTTAAATTAATTTTTATCGGAGTGCCTGAGAGAAGCACCATAGGCATGGAACATGACTTGGATGGTTGTCCCGTGTCCGTGCCACCACAGAAAACCCAGTATTGCTGTTGTGTCACCAATAAAGAAAAACAGACTTATTATTAATTATGAAAATGAAACCCCAAAAATAGAGGCTCATACATCACTGCTCAGACTTGCACAGAATTATATACACACAATATAACTCAAACTTTTGCTGGGCAAAACAACACCAAACAATATCGGGAGCACGCAACAAGAACTTGTTAAACAGATAATTAAACTAACAAGACAGGTGATACAAATGAACATGGAAATCATCTAGTGAAAGGCGGTGAAAAGAAAACTTAGTGTTAACTGAAGTTGATGCAGCCCTTAAAGGAGCTGTGCACCTCTTTAACAATAGCCTCGGACACCTATCAGTAGAGACCTCTATCAGGAGCTCCAACATTAGGCAGTGCCTAAATCTGTATA
>JBCNYH010000013.1:14021608-14039748 GCA_039654325.1 Tandanus tandanus
AGGGTGTACCCCGCCCTCGCCCAGAGTCGGCTGAGATGGGCGCCAGCCTGCCCGCAACCCTAATTAGGATTAAGCGGTTCAGAAAATGAATGAATGAATGAATAATATTCAGTACTATTAATTATTTAAATGTTTGTTAATTATTTGTCATTTGTAGTGAAGCCATCGCCTCTGGACCTGAGGAACAATGGCATCATTGATGAGCTTCCTTTTAAGAGCCCCGTAACCTTGTCCTGGAGCAGACCTGTGTAAGTGAATTTTAGCCAGATTTATTAGCTCTGAGCTTATTTAGTGATCAGATAAAAATGTATATGTGATGTCAAAACTCAGAAATGTACATTATATTACTGGAAAGATTTTATGGATGTATTGTTGTTTATTGTGCTTTTGATTTGTTTAAATGGAATCTATAATGGAATTTATAGCTGTATGAGTATAATTAAGGGTCAGCAGGGGATCTAAACAAATCATTGCTGAATGGATGTCAGTTAAAAAAAAAAAAAAAAAAAATACATTTTAAAAAACCTTAACAGAAAATCTTTTTTGTCTTTTCTGTTTAATTCCAGGCCTGTTATGAACTCCATCTCCTCACAACATTGTCGACCCATCTCCACTCAGAGCATCACCAGCACTGATTCTGCCGACAGTGAAGAAAATTATGTGGCAATGGTGCGTTTAACCCCACACAAGGGATTAAATCTTTTTTGTCTTTAGAGAATCACTGCTCTTCAGGGCTTTCTGAGCAGTTTTTCTATTTGCACTGTTATCAAACCGTCTCTCGAGTGTTTTGGTGTGGAGTTTGCATGTTCCCCCCGTGCTTGCGTGGGTTTCCTCCAGGAGCTCTGGTTTCCTCCCACGGTCTAAAGACATGCACATTAAGCTGACTAGCTGTTCCAAATTTCCCCTAGGTGTGACTGTGAGTGTCAATGATTGTGTGTGTGTGTGTGTGTGTGTGTGTGTGTGTGTGTGTGTGTGTTTTGCCCTGCAATGGTCTTGCAAGCTGTTCAGGGTGTACCCCGCCTTTGCCTAGTGTCGGCTAAGATAGGCACCAGCCTCCCCACGACCCTAGTAGGATTAAGAGGTTCGGCAAATGAGTGAGTGAGAGCAGTATATATTGTAAACTATTTGGCGGCAAATATTAAATATGGTCAGAGGAGAAACTTGGAAATGTGGTCTACCAAAATCAGACTAATCCCGTGACAACTATTCCTATATTCTCGGTCATGTTATTTGTTTTTGTTCTAGTTTTCAAAGCAACATATTTTAGTTAATGTCTGCCAAATGATTTTTCATATAACTTGATAAGATTTAGTGCTGTACATTGTTTGTAAAGCTATTTAAAACAGTTGTACATATTATACCTATTTATTAATTTAATCACTCTGTCTATCTCAAGCTAGCTAGCTGTCAGATTCTACTGACTGTACTGTAGTGTCATAAAGATTTTATGTCTGACTCATAAATTATAATTGTGTGCATCTGTAGCAAAACCCAGCATCTACCTCACCTGCAGTGAGTGGTACCAGCAGCCCTGCTTCTAGGAAAGGTGGTAATGTTGACTACTTGGCTCTGGATTTCCAGTCTGGCTCCCCAGGTCCACACAGAAAGGTAACTTGTACTATATCTTCTCACCATATAAGGCATTCAAGTTAAAACTGCAAGCCGCATTATATTAGAGGAGCTCCAGAGCGGAGCATCATTGTCATGAAATATAGCTTGTATGGTTGTCCCGTATCCTGTCTGGTGTCTGCATGTGCCCACCACAGAAAACTGATTTTTGTTGATGCTGATTGACTGTAATGAATTGCTTATTTGCATGGTGCCAGACACTGCTCAGAATCACACAGAATAGGAAACATTCAATCTAACCCAGGTAGGCAGACAAACTTACATAAGTGTTCATGGAGGAATCACTAGATGGGTGATACGAATGAAATGGAAATCAGAAAGGCAGTAAAAAGCAAACACAGGCTTGGACATGTTTAAAGAGACTTCTATCAGGGGCTCCACTTTTAGGCAGTGCCTAAATCTATGTATTATTTGGTGTCATTTTTATGTACTTGCAGGTTGTAGGTTTATTTTTATACACTCAGCATGTATTGCTGTTTTTAGTCATCTAGGTCGTAGTTTGTCATGTTGTTTTCCCCCCAATTTGTCTACAATTTGGTCAATTTCCAAGTCTCAACCACCAGCTATCACTCCCTTATCATATGACCACTTGCAGTTGTTATTGAGCTAACATAGGCTTGCTCTGTGCCACACTGCATCTTTTCGAGCTGCTGCTTATGCTGTGGCAGCATAACACACTCAGAGGAAAATGTTATGCGCCTCACACTTGACCATGATTGGGTAGTGTAACTGTGATGGTTAGTGCCTTTCACCCAGAGAACACAGCCAGCTTGAACTCGATACAGTGTTTCTGAGTTACATTTGAAGGTGCAAAATATTTTTAGATTGCGATGGTTAAAGGGCGGGTTGGTAATCTGGAAAGCTAGCAAAATTTGAAAGTAGATTCTCCTCAGGGTCCTGAAGAACCCTGAACTCAAATCCAAACCCCTTCCACACGCACAAGCTCCTCTCTGACTGCTGGTTCATACATAGTAGGGTCACACATAAGCAGGAAGTAATGCAAGTATTTGATGGGGGTTTTTTGTTTGTTTGTTTTTGTTTTTGTTTACAGGATTACACAGATTTTTCGGACCTTGTTCTGATCTCATTAGTTATTTATTGCTGCCGGGGTGTAAAACTGTTTCAACCCATATAAGAGTTTGCAAACAGCTAAAAAGTGATCAACCCCAGCTTTACTTACACAACGAAACAGACATTTGTTGGTATTCACCACCTTGGAAAAATACTTTGCCTTCACTTAAAGAGTACCGTTTTTGGTCATCCTTACAGCACAATACATCCGTATTGTAATATGTTTAAGCGATACAGAGTTTATTTTAACATAAATGACCATAAAAATCTTGTGGAGGCTGAAGAAATAGACTGAACAACCATTTTTTTTCCCGGAAGTGACACTAACTCGTTGGGCCGGGTTGTCCAACCCAAGTAAACAAGCAGCGAGCGACAGTTTCGGTGATAAAACTCCCGCATACTAAAGGCTCTTACCATTGACTGATTCCTTTTGGCGAGGCGCTGCTCCTGTCCGTTGTCATCCTTTGACTTTTTATGAAGGAATTCCATAGGAACAGCATCCGGTTTTAGATGTAAAAGTCGACATGAAGTGGTCTTCGCAGACTATCAAATTGCATCTGAAAGGAAACGTTTTCAGAGGATGGCACGTGTCAATGTTATATTATGTTTTCTGCGATTTCTGCACTTGTTTGTGCAGCCGTATGCTTTGTACACTTTGCACTCTGTTATTTTTGACTGGTGTCTGCTGCACGCAGCTCAGCCAGTTAAACAAATTTGCATCGGTACCAGGGCTGGAACAGCCAACGAAGAAGGCTACATGTCACTGCACATGTCTAGTAGTAGTAGTAGTAGTAGTAGTAGTGCGGCAGCACTTGCATATACTTGACAAGAAGCAAGGACTGACGTTGCCTGACGGAATGTTTCATATGTATGTATCAATGTATGTTGTCATACGTGATCGTTTTAAAGAGCTAGTAATACAAATTCACCACAGGTACCCTTTAAAGCCACTGCTGGGGTGTGACTGGCAGATTTGTACAGTGGATTCTGATGTTTCTGCTCAGTCTTCATCACAAAATGTCTCAATCTTTGGAAGATTGGATAGAGATGATTGTTGAACAGCATTTTTCAAGTCTTGCCACAGATTCTTAACCTAATTGAACCCAAATACGTTTCGACAAGGCCATTCAACAACTAGCTAGAAAGATAATTACATTGTCCATCAGACATCCAATGTAGGAGCAAGTCTGCAACACACTTATCACTTTGTCAGGCTATATTGCCCCAACATATGTACCCACTTTAATGTTTACATACACATGAGGTCATTTCAGTAGAATTTGAGAAGAACTTGAATCCACTTGTATGAATAGTGAAATTATTGGTTGTTGAACACTTAACTTATTTCATTATTAATCTCTTCCCACAGCCTTCCACATCTTCTGCGACATCAGATGAGAAGGTTGACTATGTCCAGGTGGACAAGGAGAAGACGCAGGCCCTTCAAAACACCATGCAGGAGTGGACGGACGTCCGGCAATCCAGCGAGCCGGCCAAAGGCATTAAATCCTGACAGAGTGCTAACGTGCTAATTCTGGCTGAAAGATGAAACACATAATGGACGTGGGCCTCCTTATCATTTCTTTTTCCATCAGACTGGTGTGCCATGATGATGGATTTTTCATCCTTCAACAAAATATAAGACTCACCAGGACTTTAAGCGATGTTATTAAATGGAACCCAAAGCCATAACAATCCCTTGGGGAGAAAATAGCCATTAATCATCAAAGAACTGCCTTGCTTGTTAACTATGGATTGAGAATAAGTCAATCAATTTTCTAATTTTGGTGTATCTTGATTTATCAGTATGGGATACATCAAAATGCCTCATGTCTTATAAATTGTTGGATTAAATAGATCAGTTTCCCCATTGTAAAAATGCTTCATATAGTTCAAGATGTAGTTTGATGTGTGCTTCCAAACTACTTTGCTGTTTCAACAGTCAGTATCATGCCAATGAGACAATGCCATTATAAAAAAAAAACAGTACGCTCTGACATGATGAAGTATGATGAAAGTACAGGAGATGGAGATTAGGTTAAAATACTAGGAGCATCCAAGTTAAAATAAAGAGTGCATTGCATTTGTTTTAGTCAGGCTAGAAAATACATTCAATCTTGTAAGTTTTACCACCAACAAACCCTAATCAGTTACATTCCAGTCCACAAGCACTCATTCTAAAGAACTGAACATAAATGCGCCTTCTTGTGAAAGGGAAAAAAATGAGTCTCCCTTGCAGGTTAGTAATGTGATGCAGTACCACTACTGTATTCTGATTTAAAGCAGAAGTAAGTATCATCTTGAAAGGGCTCTCTCTCTCGCTCTTTCGCTCTCTCTCTCTCTCTCTCTCTCTCTCTCTCTCTCACACACACACACACACACACATACACGCGCGCACACAAGCTAAAATTGGCATGACTGTTAGCATGCCCTTTGAATTCTGGCTTTGACAGTTCCTCAACCTCTGCTACATCACTATAATTGACATCAACTAGAGTGGTGTGACAGATATTTTATTTATATCTGTATGTATATCTCAGAACTATAAGGAGCTGTGTCATGGTTTTTACCTAAACTCACTTGCCCAAAAGTCATGTACATATGCAATGAATCTCCAAAATACTAGTCAATGTTTGATGAATAGCCTTTTTAACTTGCAAATCGGAAGGATTTTAAAGTTTTCGTACCTGACATGGAGCAGATGGAGATGGATTGCAACAAGGAAATTTTGAAATCTTGTTGGTTTAAACAGTTTTCAAAGATTAAAATCCTATTGCAAACTCCTAGCAAATGTATTATACAAATCTAATTCATGTCTAGTGTCCTCAGTAAACCAAAGTCCCATGTATATCAATGAATATCCTCTTTGATAACACCATGATGTTATTTAGGTTATTTTCTTTAAACAACCATGACAGTGCCCCTTTAATTTCCCAAAATATGAACAATGTTGTCAATAATCAGTAATCCATATGCAGTTGCTGGGAATTAATAAATTCCACACATTCAGTTTAGTGGTCTGTTTTTCCCGTAAGCATCATATCTGACCAGTCTGTAATTTAATTACTAAATAATTACTGTCCTGTGCTAACAAACAAGCTGACATCAGTATGTTTGAGGATAATCTGCATAATACATCAAAACCGGTTTCACTCTGGAGAAAGATATTTATTAGATATGTGCAAAATTGTGTATATGTACAGATGGTAAACGATGTATTCACCAGTACAACAATGCATATTTGTACAAATCATCACCGATGTGTGTGAAAAACAATTTACAAGACACAAGGTACACATAGGTTTATATGTGAATAACCAAACACAGCTGAGATGTCTCATTGATTACTGATGATGATCAACACCACTAATCTCTCTCCTTGCCCTTGTAAGGTGAGACCTCATAATTGCACGAAAATACCAAATATGAGCCTCAGACGGTGCAGTTGCTCGATGAGATGCATGCAGTTGCCTTTTTATCTGGGAGTGCAATATGGGCCATGGATAGCATTGATTGGTAGAAAGTTATCTCTAGTGCAGTGACATCAATACTAACAAATGGAGGCTGCATGGAATTTAAATAACTGTGTTCTTTTCTGAGTGGAGTGAGCTTACGAAAACAGCTTTCCAGTCAAACTGAATTGCAGCCTGACTTCTATTGATTCAGGGACGCAGAAGCCTGAATAACATTATCAGTGACTGAGCAAACATGAGCCTCAGCGGAGGAAAAAAAAAAGAAGAAAAAAAAGCAAAACTTACAGGTGTATGATGTTAAAACACACACACGCTTTTCAATTTATGAAATTGTATTCAAGCTATGAAACTGAGTTTTGTGTTGAGAGATCTACCCATGCAGATTTAGCTTAGATGTGCATGTTCGGTCAGGAAGATGATGAAAACAGATTTCTCATTTTCTCTGTAGAGGCTTGGCAATAAATTGAATTCGCTTGTCTTTGCCAAACGTTTTGCGAGCGGACAAAATGATTTCTTTCAAGCGATTTTCAGCTACGTATCAGATAAGGTATAAGATACATTAAATATTGAAGTTCTATTGGTTCTCATGGACATAATGACTTTATGTGTATATTTTCCTCCTGGATTTATGGCCATATTTATTGAAGGGTGCAATTGTGTGCCAGCAGAAGTGCCACATTTGTCTGTATTCAACAGTGGTTTAAAAGATGAGTCTTTTTTTAATCTACAGATTACTTTTTATAGGGTTTTTTTATGCAGAGTTATTAAAAGGTTTTATTTGCATAGAGTACACCTCTGCAATTTCTAGTCTGCAGGATGACTGCAGTGGGCCAACACTAAAGCATTACTGACCTACTTGTCAATCACTGTTGGTGCAGTTCGGTATAAACTCGGTGACCTCCAGTTTAATATGAGGCCACAACTGTGTGTGAGTGTGAGATTACTGTGAAATGTTAAACAGACAAGTAGTATTTTGAAATGAACCAGATGAATTTGTTACAGTTGTAGTGTGTCTTGGAAAGGATGAATAGAAATTTTCTACAGTAGTGAAGGCTGTTACTTTTTAAAGGGCAGAAAGCAGTGATGGTTATTCATTTCTCTCATCCTGTTTAAATTGCATTCATTTTTAGGTTTAAAAAATCTACATGCAGTTTCTATTTAAAACCACAATCATGAAAAGCCTTTAGATTTCACATGTGATGAAGGAAATGGTTACAATCACAAATTCATTTCAGATTATCGTGAGAGAAAGAAAAGATCCAGTCAAGGATAATTCAGTTATGAATAGTACACTTTTAAAAAGAAGGGTTCCTCAATGTGAGGTTCTATTGTAAACTACTTTTTTAAATAAGCAAGGGTTTTGCATATTAATATACTCTGTTTTATGGTTCTATACAGAATGTTTATGGGTTCCTACAAAAAAACAAACAAACAAACAAAAAAAAAACAACCCCGCAAGAATACTCACATTTTCTAGATTCAACCATTTTTTCCCCCTAAAAACACAAGCTGGAATTTTTCAAATGTAAAAGTACATGCCAATTTAAAACAAGATGAGATGAGATGTACTGTACATGCCAATTGAAAATGAATTAATACCATATTCATAATCTTTACTTACCATCAAGGCTACTTCCTGTTTATTATTAAACACTCCATGTGAAGCCTCACTCTTTAACCCAGGTCCTTCTTTACTGTAATGTGAGATTCCAGCATTTTGTCAGCATGGATTATGGGGCTATGTTTTTGTAACACTGATATTGGAAACCTTTGGAGATGCACTTCTGTGGTAACGGTGTACTGGCATTGCCCTTCAGCATTCTGTGATTTTTGCTGAAACGCTGCGAGACTGAACTCACTAATACCCCATGCCTTTGTGTGTGCTAAAAGTGAGATGTGTAATGTGCTGTCCTGGGAGAGTGTGTGTAAATGAACTGAATATCTTTGTTGTGTCAGTGTGTATGCCGTAGTGTTGGATGACTTGCTCTCAGAGCACAATAGAAAAAAAAAGTTCAGCTTCTTTTTACTGAGTTCTCTTGTGTAATGTACACATTGTCTTATTTCTACTATTACTGTAAATCCTTTATATCCAATTGCTTGTGAATTAATTTATTAATTTATTATGTGTGTTCACAGGAAGAAAAAGCTTGTAAGAATGACAGTTTGTGGCTCTACTAACATTAATTTATGCTACGCATCTTGATCTTTGTGAAGCAATATGCCAAGTAAAGCCAGTAAAATGGTCTAATGTGGTACTTTTGGAATAAAAAAAAAAAAAGAATTGTTATTCCATGATATTATATCCTCAGAATGTTGACCAAAATAAACTGCAGTGCAAACACAAGCTTTCGGATTGTTTTGTGAAGGTAAATATGATATTTGAGATTCTCTGTTAACTGTAACAGATGCTACCAGGTCACATGAATCTGAAGTGGAAGAAAAAAGAGAAAAAAATTATATCAGTGGAACTGGCAGCAGTGCATAAAGCTCTGTGAGTGGGATGTCCCTGGGTGGTAGCGCCCCCTCTCAGTGATATCAGAGTGTAGGTCAATCAGTCGGTGAAGATGTCACAGAGTGTGTAAGTCATGTGCCACACTGGCGGGACATTATGATAGGCAAAGAGACATGGACATTCTGGAAAGTCTGACCCCCGTTGATGCACCACCAAGTGATATGCCTGGGGCAGAATACATGGGACATCCCACAACAACAGAATGAACAAGTGGTAATGTAAAAACCAAAGTACAAATATTGTTTTTTATTTTTCCTGTAAATTTGAAGGGGTGGCACAGTGGCGTAGCGGTTAGCATGTCCAACTCACAGCAGGAAGGTCCTAGGTTTGAGTCTAGGGCCTAGGAGTTTCTGTGTGGAGTGGGCATGTTCTCCCCGTGCTTGCGTGGATTTCCTCCAGGTACTCCGGTTTCCTCCCACAGTCCAAAGACATGCACATTAGGCTAAGTGGCTGTTCCAAATTTCCCCTAGGTCTGAGTGTGAATGTTGTGTGTTGGCCCTGCGATGGTCTGGCGAGCTATTCAGGGTTTACCCCACCTTTGCCCAGATTTGGCTGAGATAGGCTAATTGGCAAATTGAGTGAGTGTAAATTTGAAGACTAGCCCTTATTTCTTACGAAAATGTAATAATTGGACAGCGCTTTAATGATCTATTCAGATAATATTTAAACTACAGCATGAGTAAAGAGGCCTAAAATGTAAAGCGACATTTCATAAAATATTATTTGGCTTTAAAAAGTTCATGTCTTTTGTTCATATGCTGACCTAGTCAGGCTCACAGGTCAGAGTAAACACTTTCAGCTCAACACGATGTGTGTGTATTGTGTTTGTGTTGGGCCACTCCCTGAGTCTGCTGTCTCTGATCTGACTGAAGATCATCCCTATGCCCTACTGGCCCCTTCTGGCAGTCACAGCCATGACTCAGTCTGTCCTAATAAACAACTCCCTGTATTCTGACTCAGGCCTTCATTAGGTCAACATGTTTTCACCAGTATCTCTCCCTTTTGTTCATTTTTGCCACTCAGTGCTGATAAAAGTTGTTATTCAGCTGCACTCATCTGGTGTTTACTCCAAGCCTATCGTCATCAGGAAGAGATCTGAGAAAGCAGCCGTGTTCTACGTACACATTTTAATTGACTATTGACTTTAAATAGGGTGAAAGCGTCACAAATAGAATAACATGAATCTCAGATCAGGGGATTATGTGATCAGCAGAGAACAATAGACATGCTGTAGTAAACTAGTGCAATCGAATGCTGTAGTTAAGTTGCTGAGCTACACAGTGTAAAAATTAAGTCACATGCTGCAGCAGCCGCTGGCCATTTTATTAGAACAATGGCAATGATTGTGCTAATATCGACTGACATATCATAATGCTCAAGAAAGAAAAGAAGGAAGGAAGGCGAAGACAAAAAATAATGAGACAATAAAAACAAAAACCCTAACAAAAACAAAAAAGGAAGAACAAAAGGAAGTCATGCAAATACAAAACTGAAATTAAAGGGGCCCATTCACTTACCAGGTGTATCAGATAAACATGGAATACAGAGTTACCTCTTGGAAATCAAGTGGAATCAGCCTTGATGTATTTTTTTGAAACCATTTGCTTACTCCTGTATGCGAGTGTCAATGACCCCTGCAATGATGTGATGTGATGTGATGGTATTAAAAAACACCCCCTTCTTGAGTCGAGGGAGAACACAAAACACTTGATCTTGGACTTTTCCACTATCTACGAATAGGTGTTGCACAGCCTAAGTTATCACCTCCGATTTTCGTTCCTCCGGCAATGCGGTGTTGTTATTGTTATTGTAAACAGACACAGAACCAAAACAAGATGTAAAACAGATGAATAAGAGATAAGCCCATGAGCTGGGTGGATTTGCCAGGAAACTGTTGTATTCAGCCAAATGAACTGATAATGGAAGATAAAAAGACGTGAACTATTGAATCGGCTCCTTAAGCCAACAACAAAAAAATGACAGACAAGAAATAAACCAACAAAACTATTGAAAATGAAATAAAAAACGAAACAAACTTTACATACAATCAAAACACATGTAAAAAAAAAAATAAGAAAAATAAACAAACCAAGTACAAAGCATTGAAGCGTGTTTCAGCGTGCTTCCTTTTATCCTCAGCAGGTGGCGCTGGTGGCACTGACTTCTGGTTCCTATTATAAATTTGTACTAGATTTTACATAGATAAAATAATATAACAATACTATATCAAAAGTATAAATGTGCTATTAGGAGCCAGATGTATGCTTTGGGATCAAATCGGATTTAATATATTCATTTTCACATCACATTTTAACCATTTTGTATAATATTTATTCAGTTCAATAATTTATTCAGTGTGCCTTCATACTGCCTGCATCATGTGCAGCAGTTATATGTATATTTGTCTCTCTGTTCTCCATGTGTGCCATCTTATTACACAACTATTTATCCATCCTGTCTGTGTATTTGGAAGGTGTATTTAGTGCAGCCTATATAGTGTATATAGACATGTTTATTTTATTTTTGTAATAGATTCTATTTTTATTCTCTCTCTCTCTCTCTCTCTCTCTCTCTCTCTCTCTCTCTCTCTCTTTCTTTCTTTCTCTCTTACCTTTTTTTTTTATTATTTCTATTAATGTTTGACACTTTGTCACTATTTCCTTGTTCCTGCCACTTTTGCTGCAGTGACATGTAAATTCGCTGGTGTGGGATTAATAAAGCTTATCTTATCTTCATTCATTCATTCGCCCTCATGGCACCCATCTCAGCCGACTCGCGGCGAAGGCAGGGTACACCCTGAATAGCTCATCAGACCATTGCAGGGCCAACGTATACAACCATTCGCACTCACATCTAGGGGCGATTTGGAACAACCAATAAGCCTACTGTGCATGTTCTTGGAATGTGTGAGGAAACCGGAGTACCCGGAGGAAACCCACGCAAGCACAGGGAGAACATGCAAACTACACACAGAAACACCCCGAGCCTGGGAATCGGACTCAGGCCTTCTTGCTGTGAGGCGGCCGTGCTAACCACTGCGCCACCTGTGCCACCTTATCCTATCATAATCACGTTAAACCAAAAAGTTAGGTTCTGTGTAAAATTCAAGCGCAAATGCACAGGAGGTCATCGACATGGTCACCAGACTGGAGTGAGTATTTCTAAACCATCATCAACTGAAATTTATTGGGCAGTGACACACAATTACACAAATTTATCATTGCAATTCTAATATATACGACCATAAACTCCAACTTTTACCCTTTACCTCAAGATATCACAATAACTACTTTTAACATAATATATCCACAGTGTTCTCTATGAGATATAGCTTAGAGATAAACACAAAAACATATTTGACATTATTATGCCCAGCACTTAAACCCAGGACCTTCTTGCTGGGAGGCAGACGTACTAACCATTATGCCACCATGCCACCCAAAAATGTATCAATACAAGCCTGTACTTACAAACCATATAAATGTTTGCCATATTAACTAAGATCAAAAACCTAGTGACCATGGAATAGCCTTTTGTTTTACTAAAATGTGTAGAATAAAGTTTCTAACTAATTAAATATATTTTCAGAGTCCAGATGGAGCCAATCCATGATTTTGTGTAAACAGCATGTTACACCTAGGCAGGTCGTCAATCTATGGCAGGGCTAACACAGAGACAAACAAACCGTTCACACTCACATTGACATCTATGGACAAATCAGGGTAGCCTATTGACCTAATGAGCATGTCCTTAAACTGTCAGAGGAAACCTGAGCTCCCAGAGAAAACCCACTCAGGCATGAGAAGAACTTGAGAAAGGGTCTTAACCCTATGTTCCAGCGGCGCATTGTCGTGGGGCGCTCTGACCTCAACTTCCTAACATGTTGGGATATGTGAAGAGAAGAACTTCACTGTGCTGCAATGTCATGGATAAAGGCTTCTTCTTTGCATAGGAAGAGTCAGGTCAGCCATCAAATTCAAATCTGAAACCTGCTTCCTGTAAGGTGACAGTACTAACCAAGAGATTACAGGATGATGCTTAAATGTCCTGCTTCACTAATGTCTGCCCTGCTAAAAAAGTATATTTTACTAGATTAAATGTAATTTAAAGCTGGGGTTGGTAACCTGAAGTGCTAGAAAATTTTGAAAGCAGCATCCTGGAGCTCTGGCTAAACCCTCCCCTGTCCTCTGCGGTCATTCCAAAGCCAACCCCACACGGACACGAGCTCCGTACTGACTGCAGGTTTGCTCAAGGCAGTCACACACAAGAAGGGAGGCACATGATTTTTTTTAATATTTTGCTATACTGTATTAATCCTGCAAGGGAAATTATTGCCTCTGCATTTAACCCATACAAAGTGAGCACACACATACGTAAACAGTGGGCTGCCACACACATTGGGGGGCACCTGGGTGTTAGGTGGCTTGCTCAAGGGCACTTCGGCCATTAAGATGGAGGAAGGGAAGGTGCAACTCACTCCCCCACCACCACACATTTTTCCTGCCGGTTTGTGAATCGAACCAGTGACCTTTTGGTCCCAAAGCCGCTTCTCAAATCATAAGGCTACGGCTGCCCCCAAGAGCATTTGATTGGATATTTCCCAGCAGGCTGTGAGGCAGTGATTGGTCGGCATTTTTACTGGATTACCGTTGCCACAGATGACCAACTTTTTTTCCGCAGGCGTTTCTCAGACTCCATTAGCTATTTAGGTGGGGCCGGTGGTGTAGTGGTTAGGCTGGTGGGCTCATGATTGAGAGGTCATGGGTTCGAATCTTCGTTAGACCCCCACTTTTCTAAGACCCCTAAGCAAGGTCTTAACCACAAGTGTGCCTCTGTGCACCCAGCAGTATAAATGGGTACCAGTAAAAAAAATACTGGGAAGGTAACCTGCGATGTGCAAAAAGCCCAACAGACTTACCTATCAGTTATTTATTGCTGTCGTGGGGTAAAGATCATGTCAACCAATACAACCGACTGTGTATACAGCTAAAAAGTTACCAACCCCAGCTTTAACCGCTTTCATCTATTTGTGTACTAAAAATATTAGCTCCAAGTCAAATATTTGCTGAAGCTGCAGTACTCCAAGAGCTCTGCTGGAGGGCGCACACTGACCTGTCAGACAGAGCTTCAGCTTTATTCAGGGTGCTGCCGGAGAAACGCCAGCGGCCGGCTAGAGGAGAGGAAGAGAGGAAGAGGGGAGGAGGAGGAGGAGGAGGAGAGGAGTCTGCTGTCGCCTTTCTGCAGCATTTGTTTAGTGAACAGGAGGAGGCGTAAGGAACCATTAGATGCTTTGGGAAAGAGAGAGACGGGACAGCAGTGAAAGGTCTCCTTCACTCCGGAAGTTTCAGGCTTTGTGGATTAGAGGAGGCTCTGCGGTAATGACGCTCGGAAGAAGAGCGGACACCCGGATTCCTCTCCAGGCTGCGCTCGGGGTGACCGACTGTAACCCACTGCGAGGAGGAACTGGTTCAGCCCGATCGGAGTTCCACCTTGCGTTGGATTTCTAACTGTCGCAAACAGTGAGGTGGGAAGTTTTAAGTTTTAAACCCACATAGTGACACGACACGTTATTGCGCATGGATTGTGATTTCATTAAAAAACACAAGCGTCGTGATTAAGAAAACCTCACGCCTGGCGATGAAGATCTTTGCCTTGGAGTAATTTGTTATAAAATGCACTGCGTTCTGCGCAAAAGGAGGCTGAAACTTCTGCGGTAAACGAGCACGGAACGGTGTGGAATGGGAGAAGCGGCTCCGGCGCAGGCCACGGCTCCGGGTTTCCCTCCCGTCTTGGGTTCAGTGGGATCGGGCTCCATGGCGTCGGTCAGCCCGGTGTCTGTGCACAGCGCTATCGTGGAGCGGCTGCGCGCGCGGATCGAGGTCTGCCGCCGCCATCACTCGGCATGTGAGAGCCGCTACGCGCGCGGACAGGCTGAGATCTCGGACCGGGAGCGCGAGGCGACGCTGCAGCTGCTCAGTATTGTACAGCAGGGCGCTGGGACCCGGAGAGGCAAAGAGAGGAGCGCGAGAGGGAGCGCGGCGCACGGGCAGGATGGAACCAGAGCGAACGGAGAGCAGAAGCACAGAGACACCGGGGACGGAGAACCGAGACTGGCAGCACGCATAGCGGTGAGCATCTGAGAGAAGCAGTCCGACATGCCTTTACACTAAAAAATAAAGAAATTGAAAAAAAAAACCCTGAGCTCAGAATGCGCGCAATGACGCACAATGGCACCACGTGAAGAGTGTGTGTGTGTGTGCCTGTCCATGTTGTATGTCTTGTTGGGGACCCAGTGGGTCTACAGTGGGATTAGACATCAGACCTTATGGGGACATTTGGTTGGTCCTCAAGTATCATTAATTGATAGATGTTCATCACAAAAGTGTGTGTGTGTGTGTGTGTGTGTGTGTGTGTGTGTGTGTGTGTGTGCCTGCCTGTGTGCCTGTCCATGTTTTATGTCTTGTTGTGGACCCAGTGGGTCTACGCTGGGATTAGACATCAGACCTTATGGGGACATTTGGTTCGGTCCCCACATAGCATTAACTGAGAGACGGCCGTCACAATAGTGTGTGTGTGTGTGTGTGTGTGTGTGTGCGGGCCTGTCCATGCTGTGTGTCTTGTTGGGCACCCAGTGGGATTAGACATCAGACCTTATGGGAACATTTGGTTGGTCCCCACTTAGCATTAATTGAGAGATGGGCATCATAAAAGTGTTTGTCCAGGTATTCATCACTTTGTGGGGAATCTGTTGAATAAATCTCTTCACACAGACACATTGTGGGGACTTGTCTTCCATATGGGGACAAAACACAAGTCCCCATAATGTAAAACATTAAACTGTAATGTGAATACAGGGTTTCAGGTTAAGGTTAGGATTAGGCAAGTAGTTCTAGTTAGGGTTAAAGTGAGCAATGAATGCAAGTCTAAGTATTGTCCCCTGAAGTTAGGGAAAACAGATTCTGTGTGTGTGTGTGTGTGTGTGTGTGTGTGTGTGTGTGTGTGTGTGTGTGTGCGCGTGCAATCTTTGCCATTGTAAAGACCAGTGCTGACACTGTGGTAATGTTGATATCTGTATGTTTAGGTTTTATATAGATAGAGTTCAACTTTATCATGTTAACTCTCGTTCTAACGTAATGAGAAAAACTCTCATAGACTCCACTTTGTGTGTAAGCTGAGAATGCGACAGGAAAGTGGCTCATGTATGTCTATAAAGCATGCTGGGATAATGATAAGAATCCTGATTCAATAAGAAGCTGTGAGCTTGAGGAAGCCCCTAAGGTCAGTCGGACTGTGCTGGGCTTTTGTTCTCTGTCCCCATGCCTTCCTCATTACTTTCGCTGTTTGACACCCATTAAAGCTGTTAAATCAATTAAACATTTCTGCCTGTTGAAGGATTTTACACATTGTGCTCCTCTGACATTGTTAATCCTGTATAATTCTCAGCAGGTCATACAGTGACAAGTTTAAGAGGTTACAAATCAGTAAACACAAACTCTGTGGCAATGCCTTTCCATTGTCCTGGGCTACAATCATGTGTTTTAACATATTGCTCTTAAAGCACGTTGTTGAATGAAACTTTTCCTGTAAAACTGTTTGAAGCACGCCTCCTGTGCATAAATGCTTAGTGCAAGTGAATATATTTCCTTGTTGTGTTTACTCAAAGTCAAACAAGCCTTGAAAACTCAGTTGTTGGGAGGCCGCCCAGTGATGAAGTGCCCTGGGCATCGGGACACTTTTTGTTATTTCCTAATTTCAAGGTAGTGACAGATCTGGGAACGGTGGGTGGGCTATGTGGAGCACACTCTCACGGAAGGACAGACCAGTTGCAACTAGTTGTGATTGCTCATCTGAAGCCAGGTTGTACAGAGATCAGGAGACACTTTAACTGTGTTTGGTGACCCTTTTGATTACCCACATATTCCACTTTTCCCACACATCTGTATTACAGTGCAGAACTTTTAGGTGGGCATATTGATCCTTAGTGAACAAGTAATGCTCCTGTTAAATAGGATATCCTACTCTATAATATTTACTGTATTAATACGATTGGCTATGATTAAAGCTGGCATGAAAATAATATGAGGAAGGAGGAAATGCCTGAGTGTTTGGTGGCGTTCTTGGCTTCAGAGCTCTAGGAGAAAAAGCTGGAGCTGTGCCTGACCCTGGATACACTCTTCTGGTACTTGAATCCTCAGAGACCACTCTAAATCCAGAATCAAGGTGAGCGTCTCACAGTGGCTAACACGAATGCTCTCATGTCTTTCTTCTGGATGAGGAACATTAGTCTTAAACAGAGCATACTTCAGCTTTGGAAGAATGCCAGATCTCCTATTGCGTTAGTAATTTATAGCATGTCGTTATATATTCCTCTGTTATCCTACATCCTTATGAAGCATGTCGGTTGCACGTTTTCTGCTTCATATTTTTTCAGCTTATATACCCTCTTGGAGCCATTGATTCAGAGGCGCTTGTCATAAAAAGGAAAGTGCGAAGTGAACCATGATAAGGTTTATACTTGAATCAGAAAGCTGAAAATGCTTGAAACAACCTAGCTATGCAAAGGGAACACGAATGGATAGAGTTTGGTGTAAAACTCAAGTGGAATTGTTTGCGCTGTGAAAATCAAAGACATTCCGGGCTCATCTGTGCTAGCTCTCCTAGCGGCATCTTTGTGAGGCGCCCCCTGTGTACTTCTCATGTTTTATTCACAGCCTGTGAGATGACTGCGGCTTTGAAGACCACTGAACTGTTCAGCATATACACCTCCAGGTTTAGTTTGCACAAAATACTAGCTTCAGGTCATGGCAGTCCCACTCGATCTGATCTTTAAGAATCAACCTATGACTAGCTTTTCCTACAGAATTCTAACCTTATTTGTTCTGAGAGGAAATGATGAAGAAAAGGGGTTTAGGGGGGAAAAAAAGACAAGAGGAATTTCTTCCAACCCACACACTCAAAGGGAGGTGATCAGTGAGAAGCACAGGCTGACTGTCATATGGCTAGAGCAATGTCATTTGCTTCATCCAACAGCATGTGGCTAAATTCAAATACCAGCCGTGCGTTGATGGCTTAGATTTATCCCATAGACATCTGGTAGCTATGATTCAGGTCCAAGGCTTTAAACTGTGGTAAAGTTGCATTTCATCTAACCCACTGAGAATGCAGAAGGGGATCTTTGGTCTTTCAAGGCTGCATGCTGACATTTTTGGAAATGTTTTAAATATTTGTGAATGTTCTCTGTGCACGACACTTTAATAATGTGTTTAACTCTCTGCTGTTTAACTAAAAGGCTTATGTTTGTACTTATATGATGATAGTGTCATTATTGATATAATAGATTGAGTGATGGCAGTCGAGGGTTCAAGCCCCACTGTCACAAAGCTGTCACTGCTGTCCCCCCAGTGCAGCTAACTGGGTTATCAAAGGCCAGCCATGTCTCTCACTGTCTGTGGTGA
>JBCNYH010000013.1:14081935-14109277 GCA_039654325.1 Tandanus tandanus
AAAGAATGGTAGGGAGGGTTCGCGAGGAGGAGAGAGGGGGGAGGAGGGAAAAAGAGAAAAAGAGAGATAGTGCGTGCTCTCTCTCTCTCTCTCTCTCTCTCTCTCTCTCTCTCTCTCTCTCTCTCTCTCTCTCTCTCTCTCTCTCCATTCAGAGACTGAACGTAATTAGTTCTCATGGAGAAAGCAGAGAGTGGATGTGAGGTCTATGCATCTAGAGCTTGAAAGCTCTAGGTTTTTACTTCTATCCGATTGAAATTCCACCTCATGGCACTCAGCAACCCCTGCAACCGTGCAAATATTATGTCTCCTTTGGAACACAATAGTGGTATTTATTTCTTTATTTTGGACATGTTTTTTTTTTCCCTTGAGGGTGGATTTAAAGAGGAAATCTTCCGATTCTGTCAGGAGTGGATCACAGCATTTCTGAATGCTGCAGGAATCCTGTACACACATATATACACCTGCACAGTCAATGCATACACATGCACAATCAAAGGCAAAAGACTTTCTAACAATGATCCATGGGCTGAGCTGAATATAATGCACTCACAGGAAAGCACACACAAGCATATTATGATCAATAATCATCACATGTTGTTACTGTGAGTGTTGTTGTGAGTAGTGAATGGCCCCCAAGTAGGAATGTCATGGGAAAGAATAGTGTCTAGTACGTCCAAGCAAAGACCTAGAGATGTGCCAAATCTGTTCTCCAAAACTTTCATGAGTCAGTGTTTTATAGATAATGGCAGAAAAATGTTGGTGGTTTTAGAGTTTTAGTGTTTTTTCCTAATACATGCAATAAATAAATAAATTAATATATAAATGAATGAATGACCATTTGGGACCAAATGGGAGGTCTATGTAAAGAGGGATTTACCCCAAAGCCCAAATTTTCTCACCTAATTTTAGTCACATCCAATTCTCACCCGTCAAGTATTGCCTTCCCCATTACTCAACCACCACCAACCAAGGAGGGGCGTAAGCATGTACGTGCCCCCTCCGTGACATGCAATGCTGCCACTCGCCTCTTTTCAAACTGCTGCGCATGCACACTAACACAATCGGAGGGAAAGCGCTATCCGCCCCCTCGTATGAATGAGCTCACAGGCGCCCATGATTGGCTGGTGATCGCTGTGAGTGACAGGGAAGTGAGCGTATGCCATCCATCCCTCCTTCCCATGAGAGCTGGGCCAATTAGCTCCCATGGACCTCCGGTCACGGATGGCGGTGGCATCAACCTGGATTCGAACTTGCAATCTCCAGGTTGATAGTCCGGGGATTTGGCTTTTTTCTTAAACACTGACACACAATGACAATCTGGTATTTTTAATTTTCACTTAAAATGGTAAATGCAGAAGGGCTATGAGTTTATATATTTAGCACAGAATATTTAAATATTCACTATCTTGGATATTTAATATTCACTATTCTGTACTATATCTAGGTCCCTATTTAAATGTAAGCCCATATTAACAGCTGTGTACAAAGGGTCAGATTTTCCTCATGCAAGTCTCTTCCATTAAAGCATGTGTTTAGAAGACACTTCGATAGATTTGATCTAAAATTAAACATAAGGTTTTGCATAAACTTGTGGAGTCCATGACAGCTCGAGTTCACACTGTCATTAGAGCAAACAGGCGACATAGCAATAGCAAATACTGAAGATTCTACCTTTCACTCAAGTTGTTGTCAGCACTGTTATATGCAGTGAAAATTGTTGTATCCAGTTAGAAAAGAAGACTGATCTGCCAAAGAGAAATGTATCCCCACTACCGACACCCATACAGTAAGTGAGGGTGAGTTGTTGTATGAGCTGTGCTGTGGTATAAGGTTTGTTAGAATTGATATGAAGAGTTTGAGTTCAAAAACAGATAAGTGCGATTGTTTTAATTATGAGGAAAAACTACTTTTTCAGTAGCTTTATTTTAAAGCTTTGTAAAGCTACTTAAAAATAGTTTTTCTAGTAATTAAAACAATGGCACTTATCTGTTTTTGAACCCAAACGCTGAGCAAAAGCTCAGTTCTTGTTTTTTGATTGGTCAGAAAGGGATTTCTTTTCTATAACAGCAGCCCTGTCTGTAGTTCCAGCTACAAGGCAAATCATAGATTTATACATTAATACGCTTGTTCTAATATGGTGTTTCTGTAGTAACTCATTCACAGGTAAATACACTGCCTGGCTGAAAAATGTTGCACACTCTAATATTTCGTTTGACTGCCTTTAACCTTGTGTACAGCACATAATCTCCATGGCATTGTTGCTTCAGTTGGTCAGGTTGAGGCTCAGCAACATTATGTGGCAATAAAATGAAGTTACCTGACAACTTGTACTGAATGACCAGGTTATCTCATGAATGGACTTTTTCCCCCCTGTTAGCATGGATATAAAAATTGAGGCTCAAATAGTGAAAGAGTGGCTCAGGAGGAATCATTTTTACACATGAATTGGCACCAAAGACTCCTGACCTTAACCCGATTAAAAGTCTTTGGGATGTGCTGGAGAATACGTTATGGAGTGGCTCGATTTTCCCATCATCAATTCAAGATGTTGGTGAAAAATGAACCCAGCTCTGGATGGAAAACATGTTGTGATGTTGCTTAGGTTTGTCAGAACTGAGTCATGGTGATTATATGCTGTAATCAAGACTAAAGGCGGTCCAACAAAATATTAGTGTGCAGGACTTTTTTAATTTATTTTTTAGCCAGGCAGTGTATATGAGAGATGCTGTATGCAAAGAATAATAAAAGCACAGATACAAAAAAAAAATATATTATTTACCAAAGCTTTAATTTTAAGCTTTCTATAAGGGAATATTTTCAGGACAGTGGAGTGCGCACTTTCCCATTTCTCTGTAACAATCAGTTTTTTGTCTTATTAACTTCAAGGAGAAAAAGAGAGGCTAGAGAGTAAACAACTGTTTGTAGCAGCAACAACATAAGTGATACCTGGATGTTCCATTACAATAAATTGATTATAAATAGTTATAAAGGTCTCATTTACGTGTAATTCAAGTAAATTAATCAATTAATGAGCAAATTAAAAGTTACTATTGTTGGCAAATTTCTGTTATAAGAATAATAGAATATTTCAAGATGTGCTTTAATAATAACATAATCAACTTCTGTGTGGTATTCTCATATGACAGCATACCCTGATGCATTTTCAGAGACATACAGGGACTATTTCTGTTGCTTTTTACTGCACAGCAAACACTTGATTAAACTACTAATTTCTGGTGAATAGTCTGTCTTCCCCAATTTGCTGTGCTTTTACAGAGTAAAGCATTATTTTAAGGAGGGATGCTGGCACCTCAGTCTACTTGGTGCTTCCTCAAGCATAGTTATTGTGCTTAGGGAAGCTTTTTAAATTTGTAAGACAAGCAATAGAACTGGCTGAAAAAACACCATAATAAATCACCACTCCCTCCTTTTTCATTTCTGTTTTCCTCAACACTTTAGCAGGTAACATGCATGAACATGCACTTACATGAATGAACTTGACACATGCTTTTTGGCTTCTCATGATATGAAGCAGAGCTTTATTGGTATTTACATATTTCCTGATGAAGACTTGGCCTTTGATGTCCAATAGGGTAATAAGAAGAGCTGTACTTTTCTCACTTTTGGCAAATCTTTAAATACTCATATCACGTTGACCTGAATCATAGGACTTTTTTTTTGTTAAGATTCAAAATGTTTTGTGGATGTGCACAATTAACATCACCCCTCTGCAGTGTAAATAAGCTACTTTACCCAAATACTAACTACTCACTCATTCATTCACTAATTTGCTGAACTGCTTAATCCTACTAGGGTCACGGGGAGGCTGGTGCCTATCTTAACCAACGGCGGGCGAAGGTGGGGAACACCCTGAACAGTTTGCCAGACCAGTTGCAGGGCAACACACACACAACAATTCACACCCATACTCACACCTAGGGGCAATTTGGAACAGACAGTTAGCCTAATGTGCATGCTCTTGGACTGTGGGAGGAAACCGGAATGCCCTGAGGAAACCCACACAAGCACGGGGAGAGCATGCAAACTCCACACATAAGTGCCTGAGCCTTGGACACAAATTCAGGACCTCCTTGCTGTGGTAACCACTACGCCTCCATGCCACCCAAATAACAACTAAATAAAGACAATTAAAGGGGCTGTGTCATAGTTATTTGAAGAAAGTAGCCTAAATAATTGTGTTATCTAACAAAACATAGCCATTTATATAGATGCAAATTTGGTTTATGAAGGATAACAGAAATTTGGTTCATACAGTCATTTTATTAGGACTTTGCAGCGGTATTTCAGTCTGGATTTTTGAGCCTAACATGGAGCAACTAGGAATTTTTTTAACCTTTTGTTGAAAATTTTGCTGGGCTGCACAGTTTCTCCATGTTAGGCTCAAAAATTTTAAATTCCTTTTGATTCTCAGTTTGAAAGGCTATTATATAAAAATGTAGACTAGTATTTTGGACATTCATCACATATTTACATGAGTTTTTGGCAACTTAATTTGGGTAAGAATCATGATATAGCTCCTTTAATGATATATTTCAAAGAGAATAAGAGGAGATGCTTTAGTTGATATTAAAGCTCCATGCCTAACCATATCTCATGATGATGATGATGATGATGATGATGATGCATTCAATCGAACCATTTGTACCAAATGCCGAGAACGTTATGCTCCTTGAGCTAAAAGTACATTTATTCCGAACATTTAGACTGATGTGTTAGACAGAGCTTTCCGCTGCACTCATTCATCAACTGAGGGGAATCTCTTTTGAAAGAATGATGCTCATTAGTACAGTTGCAGAGATGTGTGGAATTTATGGCAAAGTACACTGAAATTGTCCTGGTAACTTCCTCGGATGCTGTATGTTAGCTTTTCTTTTAACTTGCCGTTTACATTTTGAAGCACTTAGATTCAGGCCCAGCTCTATTTAGCTGAAATTATACAGTACGTCAGTCATTTATTCATCCTCAATAACCACTTTATCCTGCTCCGAGTTGCGGTGAGTTTGGAGCCCGTCCCTTTACCACTGTGAATGAGGTGGGAGTACACTTTGGATAAGATGCCAATCTAACAAACACATTCATAAACTTATTCAAAACTAGGAACCATTTAGAGTAGTCAGTTCATTAGCATGTTTTTGGGAAGTAGGACAAAATCAGAAATAACTGAAATTATGCATCATGTTGTGTTTAAGAGTGGATTCAGACATGGATTCAGAGATATATTCTAAATAGGCAATTTTGATAAGAGTAAGATACAGGATTTATGTACCGAGAATCTTCATCAGGAGTCACTTTGAGGGAGATCCTGTGCTTCTGAGCTCATTAAACCTTAATCAGAAAGGCTATTTTCAGTTCAGGTGTAGGTCCGTCAGGAGGATTTCCCATGAATAGAGGCCACTGTTTCACTATGAGCTCTCCGCCAAAACGATCCCACTGGAATTATTTCATATATGGTTAGCACATGATTGGAGTGCGATTGATATACCATCAGCTGTGTCTGTCATTTGTCCTTCTGAATAGGCTGCCCTGAACATCCAGAGGTTTCACTGATACTTTGAATGTACAAGAAGGACAGACAGTGGTACTGTGTTATAGTGTTTAATCTAATACAGTTCATCATCGGGGTGCCTCTTGTGAACCCACTAGGCCAAAATCCTTTTAAGCTTTAGTGTCTTTATTTTATCTGAGAACACTGGATCATGAAGTACAGTATTAACACTAAGGACAGAAATGTTCGGTTTCAGAGCTTCTATAGGTTTAATCTCACACCACATGGATTGAAATGACATATTTTACTGAAAAAAAAAAAAACAGAAACGTAAAGAAAGTTATGCAGTAACTTTAGTGTAGTACAGTAGAATCTCGTTAATATGCACGTCTTTTAAATGAGTTTCCGCTTAATGTGCGCCCACCTCTTGGACCCCATATTTGTAAATTAGCATTTTTCACTGAAATTGACAAATATTTTGACTGAAATTGACCATATCAGAGCAATATGACGGCATTCTGCTTTGATCCATGGCAGTGTTCACGCCAGCATATTAGCTCTAACACCTGTATACACACCTGTATACAACTGCACTCCACACCTCCTTTGATCTCAGCTATGTGTATTTCAGTTGTCACCTATTGTCTTGTTTTAAGCCTTTTTCTTCACACATGAGCATCTTCTACATACATTGTAGGGTTACGTGTCTATATGTGCTTTTGAGAATAAAAATTTAAATAGGAATATTTAAATGGGAAAAAATGCGGCAGTGGAGGCCTGTTGGTAGGGTGCTGAATTACTGATCCCAAGGTCGGGGGTTCAAGCCCCACTATCAACGGGTTGTCACTGCTGTCTTCTCGGTGCAGATAACTGGGTTGTCAAAGGCCATAGAAGAGCTACTGTAGCACAGGCTGCTGTAATTGTTAATACTGGCTATGATAGAAGGGTATTAGAACACACAGTGCATTGCAGTTTGCTGAGTATGGGGCTGCCTAGCCGCAGACCAGTGAGGTGGTGTTAATGGCCGATTGGTGTATGTTTCCTATAGAATGTAGTATTTAAGTGCTCCGGCTGCATTATGAAACTAGGTCTATAAAACACTTTTACTATCATGATCCCATTAGATTTATAATGGTTTACATCATCACTGTGTGGGCCTCCATATAGGAGTTAATTAATTTATCCACATAATATATTCTTTCAAAACGAACTGTAAATACTCTCATCGTCCATTTTAATAGTTTTGATTGAAGCGAATGGTGAGTGTACATTTATTCAAAGACTGTATTTCTTGCTTGAATTTTTTATTTGTTCAAGAAAACAAATCTAAAACAAAACACTAATCATCTCCAACATTATGAGTCAGACAGTATGAGGGTGGATAAGAACTGATCTCATTCATAGTGAAACAGCATAGGTAAGCAAACACAGAGAGTGAGAGCTCAAATGAGAGTGCATCAGAGAGAGAGATGTTCACTCCCAACCCTGAAGGCATGAATCATTTTACCACCCTGACAATGTGTAATATTTCCACCAGATGGGAAAAACAACTTTTATTTTCCACTACAGTGAGAACTACTCCACACTTACCCCATCCCTGCACTAATATTACTGTTAAACCCAACACTTTGTCTCCCAAGCTGATAAAGTCACTCTGTATTTGTATGATTTTGCATTTTTATAACAGTAGCTGTTTCATGGGGTTTTTTTTTTTGTTCCTAGAAAAATTATTGCACTGGAAGCTACTGTGCATATGTACTCGAAACAATTGCTAACGTTTCCGTACAGTGACTTAAAAGGGACTTATGAGTCATTGTTCTGGTCTCATTTACATAAATGAAGACATGCGAGACAAAGAGAACAGTCTCGCGCACAAAGGAGAATGCTGCTATCTTTACAGTGAGCCAACAGTGGGAAATATAATTCATGCAAATGAGCCAAACAGATAAAGGCTTTCTTTGTCTAGCTGTTCTGTATATCTGATGGCTAAATTTAACTGCTCAGTTAATGCAGGGGTTTCAGATCAGATTTTTGTTGTTGTTGTTAAATCTTATTTGTTCCAGCATATTTTTTGTCCGTAAAATTATACCTGTGAGCACAGCCTCTGTTTAAAAAAATAAAGATGAACACTTACTTCATTTCAAAGCCCATGTACCAGTGTACTGTTTCTCTTGTTAATCTAACTTTGTAGCAGCTATCCATTTTCCTGGGCTTGAAGGGAAAATTTGAATGTAATCATGAAGGAGAAAATGAACAATTCTCAGCTTTTGCTTTTATCCAAAATGGCCAAGTGAGAAAAGCTCAAAGCAGAAAGGCTCACATTCGATTACATAATTGGGTTAATTTACATGAAGATAATTTGTTCCTGAGACACCTTTTTTCTTTTTAATATTTAGAAATTTCATCAAGATTTTAATTGGTTTTTCTGCATTTATGAGGGCTTCGGTAAGAGTTAATTAATTAGTTGGAAAAGGTCTTGTTACATTATGTGCACTTCCGGCAGCAGAAAATGTGCTCATGTTGACCTCAGTGTAGCGAAAGAGACCACATGCTTCTGAAGAATTCTCATGTGCTGCACTGTTTCATTTTAATTGCTAATCATTCCTTTAATCTTAATGTTTAAACATTTTTTTCAACAGACAGTACTTTAAAGCTGTGTTCAGTAGAATTCCCAATTAACAATTATTTCTTTGCCTTTACAGCTCCAGGGGTCCCTAAGGAGAAAGATTGAGGGGCAGCCTTCTGGATACACTGCTAAACAGAATGGCCACTTCTGTGTGGGCCCAGTGCCAGACTTCAAGCGTCTTCGTATGGAGACAGGCTCTCTTCACACTGGTGCTTGCTCTGTGGATGCAGGGCAGCCTCGAAGTTTATCTGCGTCTGTAGCACTGGGCCATGTTCCAAGGCGAAAAGATCCCTTCATGATGGGCCAAGGTGTGGGCAGCGATATTTTCAACATGACTCTCAGAGATATGAAGAAAGAACCAACTGATATTCAGACCTGTAGCCAGTCATCAGCAGACCCTTCAATGATGGTGTTTGACTTTAAAGATGAGGGTGGAGGACAGATTGACCCTGAACTCCAGGATCTGTTTGATGAGCTCACTAAGTCAGTTCCACCTCTCAATGACCTGGAGCTGGAGAAAATACTGAAGCAAGATGATGATGACTTTGGTTTGGATCTTGGTCGACCCAGCTCAGCTGGCGCATCCAATCCCTGCCCTCATTTAGATAAACCAATCAAGACAGAGTACTCGCCTGATTTTGGCCAAGCACCAGGAAGCTCATCACAGCTCAGGCCAGCATCTGCTGGACCTTCCTTCTCAATGTCCAACACTACTTTGTCCACTTCCCCCATTAGGCCTGGGCAAATGACACATAATCATGTACCACAGACCACAGGAACATCTTCAAGAGGACTAACTGCCTGGCCTGAGATGTCACATGCTGAGCAGCTAAAGCAAATGGCGGCAAACCAGCAGCCCAAACAGCAGCCCAACTCTCACCTCCACCACCAGCAACAAAGCCAGGCTGGAGGAGTGAGGAACTGGTCCTCCACCATGAGCGGCCACACCAGTTCTTTTTGTCAAGAAACGATGTCCAGCACTGGTTTGCAAAACCAATCAAGAATTAGCTCTCAGGGCACTGGTCAGGGTAAAGGATTGCCAAACTGTCTCTTTAAGCCAAGTGGTTACAACCAATCAAATCCCCCCGACATGAAAGCTCTCACCAATAAACCAGTGCTGCATTTCACTCCTAAAGCATCAACTCCAACCACAGGCCAACAAATTCCCCATATGGCTGGTGCACAGAGCAAACAGACTACACCGCAGCAGTCTACAGGAGGTCAAAATATGCAGTTCCAGTTGTCTATGCAATCATCATGTCTACAACCGAAGCCCCAGAGGCCTCCTCTCAGCCAACATGGTCCTGGAATCAATTATAAAATCAACCAACAAAGACAGGTAGGACACTTATTTAAAGCATGACTGCCAAACGTTTTTAGAAATCATAAATATGTTACACTGAACATCTGAATTCTGCTGATGTTTCAAGCATCAACGATATATTAAAAATATATCATCGTTGATGTTTCAACGATATATCGTTGTTGTTTTTAATATATCGTTGAAACATCAACGATATATTAAAAACAACAGAAAGCGGAAAACAATTATTTGATGACTTTTACATCAACCTGTTTAATGTAAAAGTCATTAAATAATTGTTTTTCGCTTTCTGTTGTTTTTAATATATCGTTGATGCTTTCTGTTGTTTTTAAATATATCGTTGATGTTTCAAGCATCAACGATATATTAAAAACAACAGAAAGCGGAAAACAATTATTTGATGACTTTTACATTAAACAGGTTGACAAGCATATTATTTTAACACAACATCAGGAGAACCAGACTTGTTGAGTGTTGTATTTAAGCTGTCTCAGACTGAAATGTTTATTTTTGTACTGTCTCTTGGGAGAGACATAAGCGAATATGATTAAAATGCTAACATTAACTGTGGATTGTATAACAGTATTACTTTTATTTGAGGTAATGCCAGCATATTGTCCTGGGAATATTTAATTAATCTCAAAATCCATATTAGTTTTTCCTCATCATTCTAAGTGCTGCTGGTCCATCTGCTCTAGTCAGATGATGTGTAGCGTTTATGGACGGGTGCAAAAAACAAATTTCTCTTCATCATCTGGATTTGCATTGACCATGAAGCTCACCCTGCACTCTGCCAGCGTCGTCTCTTTACTTTATGTAACTATAAGTGGTTTCGCTGTGTTGTTAGTTTGTTCCCCTTGTCGCTATAAATCTCAGTTTCTTGTGTCTGAGCAGTTGCAGGGCATCTTGAATATGTATATCCCCTCAAAGCGTTTTGACGAGGGTCCTGGCTCGCTAGACTGTGATGGATTAACATGCAAGACTTCTAATTTCTCCGCCTGTCACAGTTACTCAGCGCCAAGGCATGGATGTGCACAGCAGGATTTGCTAATTGGAGTTTGTTAGCTGTGAGGGACAAGTTCTGGAAAATGACAGTAATCTGCTTAGCCTGGTGCTCGTGGTTGAATCTCTGATTTGTTATGATTGGGGAGATTTAGAACATCCCCCTTTTTTGTACAAACAGCATCTCCTGTGTCGCTCTGCGCAAAGCGATAACATGAACCGCTCAAGAACACCCAATCTCCAGGATGGTTCTCAGTGAAGAGGATGCTAAGGGAGCAGAGATTAACCTGAATTAAATCGTACTTTAGCTATTATTCAGATTGCTTCCAATACTCTGAAAATTCATTTCAGATAAAATGTACACAAACTGTGAATTAACTGTTATGTTGCTACATTGTTTTAAACTCAGATTTAAATATAATTTAGAGATTGTAATCTTGCAGATGAGGTAATTTATTTTGTATTAAAGGCATGTCAGGGGGGAAATATGTTTCTACTCAAGAAGGTATAAAGAGAGTAGTTACTCAACAAATCTATCAGAATGGACAGTCAGGTCATCTATAAAATTTAGATATTCAGTACAAATAATAGAAATTCAATTAAAGATGAAGAAATCCTACATTTGGTTAAATTTATTACTTGCTGGGGCAAAAAAGGTACACCCATGCCTGTATGGGTTTCCTCTGGGAAACTACAACCCTAAGCAGAACAAGACATTTTACTAATAATGAATGCTTGAATGGTGCAACTGACCCTAGGCTTGTGAGATAGTGTGAGATAGTGTTCATTATGTCACTGTCCCATTGTACCTCCAGGCTATTCCCGATTGACAGGAGTATTGCCCATGGTGTGGGAGGGGTGAAGGCTGCAACAGTGCAGAGGAAGAAAAAGAAAGGGGTGTGGCCAGACAATTGTAACACGTGCCATGGAAACATTACTTCAATACAGGGAAAGAATACCAGAAGCTGGTTACAAGATGGCTGTAGCTTCTAGTCACTAACATTAGCTTTAGTGAGTTTTTTGTTTTTATTAATAAACCAGGACCAAATTGCAGGCCTGCAAAACAGAAATCAGGATGCTAAATTAACCTAACAAGCTTTTGTACGTATAGTGTATAGCAGGGGTGCTCAATCCTGTTCCTGGTGATCTACCTTCCTAAAGATTTTAACTCCAACCCTAATGGGGCCCATCTGACAAATTCAATCATTGCTTTAAGTCTTCATTTTCAAGTCTTAAACCTTGATTAGATGAGTGGATGGTCAGATGGGCATAATTAGGGTTGGAGTGAACGTCTTCGGGAAGGTAGATCACCGGGAACAGGATTGGGCACCCCTGGTATATAGTATGTATCCACTGAAGGCACATTCATAATTGTTCGCTAATAATTTAAGAAGCTGTAGCATAAAGGTTAGAGCTTAAGTATGCAGGTTTTTGTGTATGCTGACTGCTGGTGTATAAGGATGGGTTAAACTTATAAAATTAATAGAGGTCATATTCACTGTTCACACTATGTGTGTGCTCAATCACAGAGATGTAACCTTAGACATTTTTAATCTTTAATGTCTTATTAAAAGACTTTTATTAGCTCTTAAGTCTAATATCTCTAACATTTAGGTGATCCTGAAGCCTGGATCCTGTAGGTAGTCTGGATGAGATAAATACTCACAAGCTATTTATTATTATTTTTTTAACATCAAAAATTTTAAGTGTATTTCATGAATTATATTCATATAGGAGCCAACAAGTTTGGGTTTGGAATTTTTTCCATGCAGCTGAGGATTGAGTAACTATGTGTGTGTTTGTTTTGCAATTTAAATGCCAATTCAGTGACAGGAAAATTATATTAAAAATAAATACATGAAATACAGCTACTATAAATGCAGCAGTGGGGTTATGACCAAGTATTAAAACTAATGAACAACAAAAAAAGGGGTTTTAAGAAAATCTTAAAGTTAAGTTCCACAACCAGATGTGGAAATATTTCTTCATGAGTAACCACAAAGTTATGAGAAGTAAGTCTGTAAGAGCTAACATTTACTTCTAATAGAAACGTTTTTGTTTTTTTTCTTAAATCAGCAAATTAATTAAAAAAAAACATCTAGTTTCACTATTGTCACTCACTCATTTGCCAAACTACAAGAGTCACATGGAGGCTGAACCCTATGTCTGCCAACACTTAGCGAAGGCTGGGTGCACCCTGAACAGCTCAGCAGACCATCACACACAACTATTCACTTTTACACCTGGGGCAATTTTGAACAGCCAGTTAGCCTCACATGCATGTCTTTGGACTGTGGGAGGAAACCAGAGTATGCATAGGAAACCCACACAAGCACAGTGAGAACATGCCAACTCCACACAGAAACTCCCGAGCCCAGAACTCAAACCCAGGACCTTCTTGCTGTGAGGGCACATCTGTGCATGCTAACCACTACGCCACGGTGCCGCACTATTTTCACTACAGTCCACATTTATTTATTTTGTTTTTATGTGTAAATAGCTCTACAACATGCATTTCATCTGGTTATTAATACTCAGACCTCATTATGTATCATATAACATATACAGTATATGAGCTATATCCATAACTTGCCTGGTTAATTAAGGATGATATTTTAGCATTATTTTTCTTGGAAATGAGGAAAATCAAAAAAATGTCCGCTCTTTATGAAGCTGTCGTTTGTTTGACTGAAAGAAATAGTGCTGATGGCAGCACTGATGGGGTTAAACACACTGCTGAAATGGAAACAAAGGCACGGCTTCTGCTACAACAGGGGAGAAAAATGGGAGTGCTCAGAGTCTTCCCACAGTCAACTGAATTAGTAATGCCATGGAAATAAAGGTCCCGAAATGGTGCCACAGTCCCACTGGAACCCTCATGAGCAGAGCTGAACTTCCTCACACCAGGAGCAGCTTGTAAAATTCCTGTGAAAAGATCAAGATATGGGCTCAGTTTTTCATTTTCTTGTTCTCACAGTCTGCTGATCAGCCGTCAGCTTGAGTGCCTCAAAAACTGGGATCCATATTTCCAAGGGTGTTCAGGCCTGTGATGGAACTCTAATGGAAATCTTTGTGTTCAGATGGGAGGCAAAGTGCTTCATTCTCTGCTTGGAAAATTCCACACAGGGAGATTTTTTATGCTGTTACATAGATCGTCCTGATTTTATGAGATGTTGTAATTCTAAATGTCTTATTTATGTTTGAAGTGTTATTCTGATTGATATAGTCAGTCACAAGTGAGTAATATATGTGCTTGTTGGTTTGGATGTGAGACAGTTGGCCCTGTAGGAGCTTCTGTGGCAGATTTTAATGGATTATAACTTGAAATATAAGAGCTTGTCAATTATTTACTATAATATTATTTAACATAAGATTTACACTACGAGACTTTGCAAATTAAATTATATAGGAGATGAAATACAAGTGAAAGTATGACCTGGCAGTAGTTAAAAACAGTAAGTGATTGTAATTATCAGAATGAAATGGAAACACGAAGAACGTCACTGATAATATCTCCATGTTTAATTCACTCACAAAAACAAAGCCTTCTTCAGCAGTTTTAAAGTTGAATTTTTGGCCTAGATCTGTAACATCTTTGAGGCATTTATGGGAGTTCAGTTTCCAGAGTTATAAAACACAAATGTTTGACATTTGGTTTCAATAAAAAATGAGGTTTTATGAAGCAGTTTTGCATCGAAGATCAGCCCATCACTGAATCTTATATTCCTCCTTCACAACACGGTCTTCACAGTTCTCTGCTTTACCATGTTATATTTTCCCCTTCACTTTTGCTGGATTCCCATCTCACTCAAAAAAAAAAGGGGTAAGGGGGTGCCAGGTTGTTGGAGCTGCAGTGCAAGGCGAGTACTTGTTTCCTGGGAAAGTGATCTGGGGCCAAGTACAGATGCCGAGCTGCTCCCTGGGGACGGCGTTCCTGCCTTCAGACTGCAGTGTTGTGAGAGAGCAGCGAGGCTCGGGCCTGAAGCCCTGTCAGCTGCTTATAATGCAGGGTAGAATGAGAGCCTAAATCACAGCCTTCCTTTATGGAGTCCGCAACCACATGTGGTATTCATTTAACGATGTACTGAAGAGCGAAGAGTGGAGCAGTGATGGAAAACAGCTTTATGACACATCAAGATGACAAAGAACGGATTAGAGAGCCGTCCACGCTAATGAAACTCTCAGTCCCTCCTTTGCATACAGCACAGACCATTGAAAGGCAATTTCAATGTAACGTGAAGGCAGTTTTGGCTCGTTTTCAGATTGGTCATGATTTCTCGCCATGCCTTTAATTGGAGGTAATACGAAGCAGGGAATGAACTCTCACAACATCCAATCTTGTTCTAAAACATGACGAGTTCTGGGAAGTGTGACTTTAAGCTTACATCATTATTTGGAAGAAGTTGTTTAAAATATATTGTGTATTAGATATCAAAACCCTGATATTTCATGTAGTCCTATTAAAAACAATGACCTGCAAAATGCCATGTGCATATTACAACGGGGGGGAAAATCTCAGTCTTCACATTGGAGTTGGTCATCTGAACTCACAGCGGGGAAACAGATGCTCTTCACTCACCCTCTAATTAATTAGTGGACTTCCTATGGCTGATCCGTCTCAGCATGTGACCGTAGCAAGTTATTCCTCAGCTCTTCTGAGGCACGGCCTGTACCAGTGCACATAGGATTGCCCCTGAATGGGACCTCGTGCAAAGTGTACTTTTTCTCAAATCCCCTTTTCCATGGCTTGCAGTTGAAGCAGGGAATTTCTCCCGTAGCACACAAGGTTCTTTTCAGTGCTTTTGTTAACAGACCTCCAGTGTGGGTTTTTGCAGATGGCTTCTCATTTAGACATCAATTCTCAAAGCAATGGCCTTTCGCTACACTGCTGCTGAAGCCATTTTGTCTCAAGAAATGTTTCATGTCAACACAGTGACTGACACCATGTGTGTGTGTGTGTGTGTGTGTGTGTGTGAAGTGGGTAACATACTGGATCAAGGCTTGTTCTGGAAAATGCCTGCAGTAAGGACTTTACCCACTCAAAAATATTACCACTCGTTTGTGTGGTTCGAACCTTGGTTCTCATTGCAGCTTGATGTTTTACGGTCCAGGATCACAGGCAGTTTTAATGTTTAGATTTTGTTTAAAAGGGGATAATATTTTTCTAGATTTTTACCTAAGAAAATTGTGTAAAACTATAACCAAATAGGGTGGCATGGCACCATGGTGGTCAGCATGTCCACCTCACAGAAAGAAGCTACCTGGGTTCGAGTCCCGGGCATGGGCATTTTTGTGTGGAGTTTACATGTTCTCACTGAAGTTTGTGGGTTTTTTCTCCGGGTACTCCAATTTCCTTCCACAATCCAAAGACATGCACATTGCTCCTAGGTGTGAATATGAGTGTGAATGGTTGTGTGAGTGTGTTGGCTTTGTGATGGTCTGGTGAGCTGTTCATGGTGTACCCTGCTTTTGCCCACTGGTTTGGCAAATGAGTAAGTGAGTGAGTATAATCTAATAGATTCTACAGAACAACATATTGCTATCTGACAACAAAGGAGCATCTAAAGACAGAAAGACATCTAAAGACAGAAAGATCTAAGAAAAACTAAATGAACCCTAAAACAATCCTGTAGCTTTATTGATTCATTTATTTATTTATTTTCAAAAACATGATTGTCTGTAATCACAAGAAGATTTCCTTTTAATACTTAGGGCACATTATGTCTTCAGTTTTTTATTGACTTTTGAATGTTCTCTCCATTTAATTTAACAAGTATAACTGAGATGTGTGCTATGTTATGGTCATTCATAACACCTTCCCAGGACCTAAACCAGACCTCTTATTGCCTTACCTTTAGTACTTACTGATTTGATCCAGCTTGCTTTTACAATAAAACTTCAAAGTCAGTGTTTGTAACAGATTGCTGGTCTGGTGTTGTTTTTAAGAGAAACTGATGTGTTCATGGTCGTGATGTGATCTGATCTTTCTGAGGAAAGCAGGAATAGGGGGATCCAGCTGCATTTGGTGAGGATTATTGGTATTCGAAACATGTTCGGGGCGAAACATATAACGGGCAAGGAGAAAATGGGAATATTTTGGACTCCCCAATAGCTAAAGGGGACCTTTTTCTGCAGAATGTGCACATATTAAATGGTTCCTCAGCACCTTAAGCAAATAAAATGTTTTTATCCATTCCTGATGTGATCTAATCAAAAACTTATCTATATTTATGAATTTGTGTTTTTTAAGGTCCTTGTGATCACTTCAGGAATAATTTTAAGTAAATTTGTTAACCTCCTACAAATCACATTCATTCATTCATTTTCTAAGCCGCTTGATCCTAATTAGGGTCGCAGCGCCCATCGCAGCCAACTCTGGGCGAGGGCAGGATACACCCTCGCCAAGCAATCACAGGGCCAACACATGTACAACCATTCTCATTCACACTCACTATAAATTATACTGTTAGACTTTATTTAAAATACCAACAACACATTTATTTATTTGTTATACCAGCTTTAGGCATTAAAGTGGTCTACCAGCAGGCCAGATTCATTATATTGGAATGCCATCTTTTATAAGATGGTTTTTTGCCCAGATTTCTTTTCCATGGAACTAGCTTTCACAGTGTTTACTAAAAATGATGCAGATGGGTGACAAATTAAATGAAAAACTAGTGGTGCTGCTATAGATTTCTATCCTGGTGAAAGTGGTGACTGAATGGTTTGATGAAGATGATGTAAACCATATGAACTTCAGTCACCAATTCTCAATCCAAATGAACATGCATGCATGTATGTAAGATACTGACTCGACATATTAGATAATACACTCTACCATCATTAAAACACATACAGATCGAATATCTTTTGGAAAAATGGTGTTCGTCCTGGCAATAAAGTTACACCGATTTGTAATATTCAGTGATTAGCCATCACATTAACACCAGCTCACCTGACTGAGGCAAGGTAGCCTGATACCCTGTAAGTTGTAATGCAGTATGTTCTGTCACCTTTCTATCATAGACAGCATTAACAGATTCAGTTGTGCTACAGTAGCTTTTTTGTGGGATCAGAGCAGATATACTGACCTTTGCTCCACACATGCCTCCATAAGCTTTGGGCACCCATGACAGTCTTGCCAGTTCACTGGTTTTCCTTCCTTGGACCACCTTTATTAAGCACTTACCACTGCATACCAGGAACCCCCACAAGACCTGCCATTTTGGAGATGGATAGACCCAGTCCGTTACCTATCACAACGTGGCCCGGGTTGAAGTCATCTTCCTTGTCAGATCCTTACATTTGCTCAGTGGTTATTTTTATTTAATTTTATTTTTTACCCACTTTATCCTTTATTAGGGTTGCTGGAAGGCTGGAGCCCATCCCAGCAGACTCCAGGCGAAGGTGGGTTACTCCCTGAACAGCTAGCCAAACCATTGCAGGGCCAGCACAGACACACAACTATTCATACTCACATTCAGACCCGGGGCAATCGAGAATATCCAATTAGCCTAATGTGCATGTCTTTGGACTGTGGATGGATACCGCAGTACTTGGAGGAAACCCACACAAGTAAGGGGAGAACATGCAAACTTCACACAGAAACTCCACGGGCATGCCTTCTTGCTGTGAGGTGGAAGTGCTACCCACTACGCCACCGTATCAAGATATAGTGTAGCTATTTGGGTGGGTTGTGGTGGTTTGATTTTTTTTTTTTTTTTAATGGTTAGAATATTTTGTATCTTTAGCAATGAAAACCATCACAAGTAAACATTCTGGTCATCCACACACCTTGTCTAGATTAAATGTATACAGTGTTTCTGCAAAATGAAAAAGGATCTTTACATCAGTCATAGGGGTAGTGGTGGCCCCACTGTCACCGGGTTGTCACTGCTGTGCCCCTAGTGCAGCTAACTGGGTTATCAAAGGCCATGTCTTGTCCGTGGTGAGAGGCATGTAAAAGAACCATTGCTGTCATTCGTAAAGAGTAGGCCCCACTGAGTTGCCGTCAGTGTGTTTCTGCCCTGCGATAGCCTGGCGAGCTGTCTAGGGTGTACTCTGCCCTCGTCCAGAGTTGGCTGAGATGGGCACCAGCCTCCCCACGACCCTAACTAGGATTAAGCAGTTCAGAAAATGAACGATGAATGAATGTCAGTCATGTGTAGTAATATACTAAAATTATTTTTCAGCTAAATTCTTACTTGTATTTACAAGTAAACCAAATAACTTTTTGTCAGCCATGACATGTATTGGTTCTTTTATTTCTTACAATGGGCATTAGAGAAGAAAAAAAAAAAAAAAAGTCGTGGGAATTGGATGACACAATGTATTGCTTGTAACATGAAACCACACACTTTAAAGCATCAAAATAATTGATGAACTCTGCCATCTAGTGGGCAAACCATGCAATCACTGTTCAATAAAACTGATCCCAAAGAAACATGTATCCACTGCAATGATAAACCTGACAATGAAGATCTGAAGTGTAATGTATAATGGACAAGTTGCAGTATGGCTGAATGTTTAAAATTGATTGTAAGATAAACACTAGTTCAGCATATATGTATAAGCCGTGGCCTAATGGTTAGAGAAGTGGGTTTGGGACCAAAAGGTCCCTGGTTTGATTCCAGAACCAGCAGGAAATATGTGTGGTGGTGGGAGGAGTGAGCAGCACCTTCCCTTCCTCCACCTTCGTGGCTAAAGTGCCCTTGAGCAAGGCTGCTAACCCCCAACCACTCTCCGGCACCACAATGAAGCAGCCCGCTGCTCCAAGTGTGTGTGCTCACTGTTTACGTGTTGTGTGCTCACTTTGGGTGGGTAAAATGCAGAGCCAAATTTCCCTTGCGGGATTAATACAGTATATTAAAATCTGTGGGCAGTGGTAGCTCAGTGGTTAAGGCTCTGGGTTACTGATCAGAAGGTTGGCAGTTCAGGCCCCAATACCACCAAGCTGTCACTGTTGCGCCCTTGAGCAAGGCCCTTAACCCTCAACTGCTCAGTTGTAAATGAGATAAAAATGTAAGCTGCTCTGGATAAGGGTGTCTGCCAATTGCCTTAAATGTAAAATGTAAATCAAAAAATTATTAACTCAGATTAAATGTAATACATTTGACTAGTCAATTATTCAGAATAGGGTGGCAAGGTAGCATAGTGTTTAGCACATGCGTCTCACAGCAAGAAGGTCCAGGGCTCAGGCGTTTGTGTGTGGAGTTTGCATGTTCTCCCTGTGCTTGTGTGGGTTTCCTCTGGGTACTCCAGTTTCCTCCCATAGTCCAAAGACACGCACATTAGGCTAACTGGCTGTTCCCAATTGCGCCTAGGTGTGATTGTGAATGGTTGTATGTGTGAGTGTATTGCCCTGTGTTGGTCTGGCGAGCTGTTCAGGATGTACCCCGCCTTCACCCAGTGTTGGCTGGGATAGGCACCTGCCTACCCGTGACCCTAGTAGGATTAAGCGGTTCAGCAAATGAGTGAGTGAGTGAGAGTGAGTGAGAATTATTCAGATTAAATTCATTATCACTTCAGAAGAATTGCAACATTTATTCTATGACTAAACAATGTCTTTGTCTTTCTGATGTGTTCATAGGGATTGGCACCAGGGTTACGTTTTTCAGCAAACGGCTGTCTGGTGACCCAGCAGCAGCAGCAGCAGCAGCATCCATCTGCACCCAGTGCTCAACAGATAAACAACAGCAAAGGACAGAGACAGCTAAACCAACCTCAGCAACATACCAGCGACACAGTGAGTAACAGATCAAAATGGATTGCAGTCATTTTCAGTTGTCTATATTCAATAATATGTATTGTAATTTATTGTAATAATTGTAATAATAATATAATTCAGAATATGTTTCCACCAACATTTTAACTGATATCAGGGTGTAAGTCCTGCCTTCTTCTCTTTCAGTTTGTAGTTTCCCATATTTTAGCACGCCTAATAAATTTTGGACAACAAAAATTCAACAACAGACAAAACTAAGAAAATGCAACGCTTCATTAATTAGAGGATTCTGAGAAATACGTAATAGCTTTGAATGACTTTGATCTTTAGAATTTGAACCCAGACATCTATTGGGTATTGTGTTCTGTTTGTTAGAACCCCCCCCCCCCCCCCTTTTTTTTTGTGTGTGAATATTTCAGGAGAAATTTAACCCACAGGATCAGTTTAACAGGCATCTAACAAGACCTCCACCTGACTACAAACAATCGCAGCATCCAAACCTTTACCCAGGTATCATTTTCCTTTCCCTTTAAAAAAAAAATTCTCTAATTAAAAAAAACATTTGCTTATCTTTTGGACTAATTCCACAAATTGCATTACATGATGTTGAAGCTGAGATTTACACCTACAGTTGGTAGATACACTTACCCAGAGTAACTTACTTTTGCAACACATTTAAACAACTGAGCACTTGAGGGTTAAGGGCCTTGTTCAAGGGCCCAACAGTTGCAGCTTGGTGGTACTGGAGCTTGAACCCCTGACCTTCTGATCAGGAGCCCAGTGCCTTAACTATTGAGCCACCACTGTCCAGAGATAACATTTTTTATAATCAGATAATCAGATAAGATTTTTTGATAATCAAATCTAATTTAATGCATGCAGTAGAGAATTATTCTAAATGTAATCTACTATTATTTTAAAATTCATTAGAATTTATTAAAATAAAATCTATTAGAATTTCATTAGGAGAATAGTCTAAAAATACATTATTTCCACTTTTGTATTTTCTCCCCATTACAGTCACTACATGAACATCAGTGTGTTAATTAATTTTCCACCTGTTCTATGTAATGCCTAAGATAAATATTATTATCATTATTAAACTTCAGTTCAGTTCATTACTCTGGTGATGTTTGAACATTCGAATGTGACTCAACATGGTAATTCTCATAGCAAATTCCCTCATGTGCTGTTCTGTGCCCAGGTCTGACATCATCCCCAATGGCTAGTAACAACTCTGACCAGAGGGAGATCCAGTCCATCTCATGTCATGTGTCCAGCAGTCAGGGAGTCAAAATACCACCCAACTCTGGAGACAGAATTTTCCCCAGTAGATCTGATCATGCAGAAGTCCAAAACTGTGCAGGGCAAATGCACCAACAGCCTAACAGCCAGATACAAATTGGGATACATCAAAACAAGCCACAGTTCCAGGGGATTGCCCCTAACATACAGCATGTAAGACCCAGCGCAACCCAAGATCCAATCCTTGGCCAAGGACTGGGATGCATGACCACCACTGGAAACAGGGACACTGGCATAAGCTGGGAAGATGTTACAAAGCAGCTAGATGTAAAGAGACTTCCAGGTACAGTACCATCCCAGGGTCCACAAACTGATGTTCACTTCCCACCAAGAAATATTGGCCCACCAAATCAGGTAGTGCCCCATTCTGGATTGATCCCTTTAAACCCTGGCATTAGAGGAACTGCTCCTAGAGCCAGCCAGCCACGCATACCCCCACTTCCCGGGATCAGCAGATTAAACCAATCCTCTCCCACACCACAGGGATGCATGAACACATACGGAGGTACAGCACAAAGCCCTGGTGCCTATCAGAACAACCGTGCAGGCCGTCTCACTTTTGATTTTCTGCAGGATGGAGATAATACAGTACCAGGGATCAATGCAGACTCGGATTTTATCGATTCTCTGCTTAAATCAGGTTCAGGCAATGATGACTGGATGAAAGATATAAACCTAGAAGAGATTCTGGGTGGTCACTCATGAAAGAGAGACTCAGGAACACAAATGAGAATGATGACTTTACTTATTTTGGTATTTTACTAAGTGGTTAAGTGATCAAAGCTTTGAAAGAGCTTTGAGGTATATTTTAAGGCACCTAACATAAGGGATTGGCTTGATTTTACAGCTATCATTATACTTAGATTTAGCTTTTAATCATATTATCTTATATGTTATAAAGGTCCATGTTCACAGTATTTATGGTCTTCATAGTATGTTGTATAATTATACACATCCCCTTGTAAATGTATGCAGATTGGTAAGTACTGTAAAGGTCAGCTGTAGTAAGCGCTGATGTATTTGAATACAGTGCAACAAGCTGGCACATTTGTGAATGTTATATCTTAAAGATGAGTTGGGAGAGAGGCATTCATTAAATCTAGCTTGTCATGCAATATGAATAAGACAAACAACTTTGTCATTGTAGATTTAAGGAACCTGTGGTGGCAATGAAATGATGTATTGGCAAAGATGTTATTTATGAGCATATACCCTGTTGTAAGATCCTTCCTGAGTCCAAAACAGCATGTCATAATGCACCATCTCTAAAACTGAAACCACAGGACTTGGTCTGGGCGGAGATCTAAAATTGGATTCCCCTATATTCGCTTAAAAATAGACATTAAGTATTAAAAATGTCTCAATACATCATATCGCTAATATTGTATTTATAAATATGTTAATTATATCGTGTGTTTTTTTTTAACTAGTCTTTTCTATTATGCTGAATAAGGCTGTAATAAATGTGCATATCCTGTGATGTCAATTTAGTCTTTGAATACTGACAATTACAATAAACTCTAGTTATGCAGATTTACTGACCATTTGTGTATAGCGATTTTAAATGTACTACCCTATAAACCTCTTGTGAAACATAATAAGCCTGTGATGAGGTGTGGTGGAATTTCTGATCTATGTTTGGCGTGTAAACGTGACAGACAATAAAGCTAGCTCTGCACTGCGGGTGTAAAAGGGATATCTAAACATGCCTAGTTTAAAAGTAATTATTAAAATGTTGATGTTTAATTAACAGAAACTAATGTCCAAAACCAGGCAACACAATGGTGCATTGTGAATGACTTACCACCTCATAGCTCCAGGGTCCATGGTTTGATCCTGAGCTCATGTTACTGTCTGTGGGGAGTATCTGTCCATGTTTGAGTGGGTGTCCTCTGGTTTCTTCCCACTAACCAGAAAAATGCTTATTGGATAGGTCAAATTGCCCAAAGGCTTGACTGTGTGTATCCATGGTGCCCAGTTAAATGAATTAATGAATAATTCTTAACCCATTACCAATTTGCTTGGCCAAAGCTTTTGGCCTGCTGATTTAATATGAACCATTAGTCATTGTTCAATACAAACAACTTCTCTGAGTATTGTGGCATGTTTTATTTATTTATTTTTTTACTTTTTATTACATGTAAGTGCAGTTTAACGTTTAAAAGTGTTTTTTTAAATTGTGAAAGGCCAAACCACTGTTTGTAGTATGATTATAAATAATGTGTTGGGTCTTGGAAAGAGGAGGTGATAATTTAATATCAACATTTATAATTATGTGAAGGCATCCTATCTCAACATTTCTTAAACTTCTTCCAGAAACATTTGCTTGATAGGCTTTAAATGATTCCATATTAGAATGGTAATCACTTTTGTCCCTGGGGATGTTATGAAGAGTATGTTCCCAAATATGAAAAAAACATTATCCAATACCAAATCAAGTAATCATGTTCAACTTACATTATTATCAAATAATCAAATAAACATTATTATCAAATAAACCTCTAAACTATCTACATACACTAAGTTCAGGGGAAAGTTCAAGGGAAGCTCATATACTATTGAAACATGATGAGGGGACATTATGGTTAAATAATAATTTCAATGTGCCTGTTACAGCACCTAAATACATTAGTTTTTTAAAAAACTTTAGAAGAAAGGTACTGTCCCATTCCAGTCAATTGCTGCCCCCTCCCATTTAGTCCTGATGGTCATCTCCAGAGAGGGGAACCTCTTCTCAGGGTCTCCTTGACCATTGCTGCGTTTAGCCTCCCAGTGATGGGAATGTGTGTCTGAAATAAAAGATTAGTTTTTAAAAAGTTCCCCTCACCCATTCGCCCTTCGTTGTATTGACTCTCTGTTACTTGAGTGTGTGTGTGTGTGTGTGTGTGTGTGTGTGTGTGTGTGTGTGTGTGTGTCTTTCAGCTCAGTATTTTCATGGGTTATTAACCACTGAGCCTTGTGCACCTCATTTTTCACTAGTTTGGTTCCTCTCTTGGTTAATGAATTACATCAGACAATGTTGTGCAGGGTGGTGGCACAGTGGCGTAGTGCTTAGCACACCCGCCTCACAGCAAGAAGGTCCTGGGTTTGAGTGGAGTTTGTATGTTCTTCCAATGCTTCCGTGGGTTTCCTCTGGGTACTCCAGTTTCCTCCCACAAAGCCTCAAAGGCGTGCACATTAATTGGCTGTTTCAAATTGCCCCTCGGTGTGAGTATAAAAGGTTTTGTGTGTGTGTGTGTGTGTGTGTGCGTGCGTGCATGCGTGTGTGTGTGTGTGTGTGTGTGTGTGTTGGCCCAGACATGCCTGGTCTGGCAAGCTGTTCAGGTTGTACCCTGCTCTCAGTGTCGGCTGAGTTGGGCTCAGCCACCCCGCAACCCTACTAGTATTAACTGGTTTGGCAAATGAATGAAATGAATGAATGTTGTGCAGGTTGAATAACATTACCTATGGTGAGCATTGTGGTGTTCACTTGGGTTGGTTGGCCATTGTAAAAGTATAGGTGGAACAGGTGCTCCATCTTCCAGTCAGACAACAGGGATCGGTTTGGACTAAATAAAACACTGTAGGTGCCGTTGATGTTGCAAACCCAAACAGGAAGTTTGGGTGTCTTCAGCATACTTCCTACCTGAAGGCATTAGGACATTAAAATCACTGGTTTTACAGTCTTTTGTTGATCAGCATTTATGTACAGTACAATAAGTTTTTTGAAGGATTTACAGCAGGCAGACTGGCATGTTCCGCTTGCTCTCGGCACCAGTGTAGGTATCCCACATCGCTTCGAGTCAGAACCCCATGGAGAGGTTGGTCCAGTGCATTCCCATGCTCATCACATGACAAGTTCCCATTGAAGACGTTAGGACTGGAACGGCCGGTCAATAGCAGGTTTAAAAGAGCCTAATAAATGCAGATAGTTAAATCTAACAATTATTAACAGGCATTCCATCACACAGACATATTTACTAATTCAACAGTTTGCTACTTCTTGCATTAGGATGTTAGTGTTTTATAGTTACAGTGCCAAGATAACACAAATATCACATTAATATATTAATTGCTGTTTACAGTTGGTTGCAAAATATTAACACTACAGAGAGAAAATTACTATAGAACTAGTTTTGTTGATATGCTTTATTAAAGTTGTTCTAAAGTAGCTTTTTTTGGACACTGTGTGCATCTTCATTTCCAATAATTGAGAACCATGTTGCATAAGTATTCATACCTTTTAAATGAAACATCTAAAGGCAGCTCACAGACTACAAGTTTGCTTCTTTGCATTTTTTTAGTTGGGTTTTTTTTTTATGTTAAACTTGGCTAGGAATATTTAGAGTAGATTTAGTTTAAATAGCAGACACACATCACCTATCCTGCAGTGTCACACTGGGTATCATCAGAGAGAAGCACCAGGCAGGAGAATGTTCCAAGTAACTCAATATATTTAGATTTTCTGTAGTGGTGGGAATACTTTTACAACACTTTGCTAATTTTTTTCTGACAGAGATACAAGTTTCTTACCTGCCGACAGACAAAGTTGCCCAAGCGAAATTGTAAGAGATGAGTCATGCTGAAATCCAGGTCTTCTTGCAACCTGGGATCATTACAGAGGGATTCTCAAGTAAACCTTCAAGGGTATTCATGAAGTCTGTGGTCATTTCTCACAGTTTATCTTACTTACTATGCTCTTTTCATATCCCTTCATGTATTAATCCTTTTGTACCACAGCCATTTTAAACTGATCAGAAGTTTACCTAATGTGCATGTCTTTGGTTGGGGGAAATCACAGTACCCAGAGGAAACCCACACAAGCATGGAGAGAACATGCAAAGTCCACACAGAAAGGTAATTATCAACCATCCAGACTCGAACCCTGAACCTTTTCGCTGTGAGGCAACAATGCTGCCCCTTAATATTTTAATCGTAAATTAAAACAATTTTGTTACTTTAAGTATTCATTTCTAGAAAAAAAACGTAAAATTATTCAATCAAATTAGCCAAAAGTTTAGGAATATTTAAAGACTCAAACTTAAATTAAAGTGAATGGCAAGCCTTCCAAACTCCCTTGATGCACATGAGAATATGTATTTTTCATCATCTGGTGGTTTTTACTTACATCTTCAAAGTTTCAATCTGCTCAAATCTGTTTGATAGGTTGAATTAGCCAGTCTGAAAAGGCTGGTGTTTTATTCTCGTGAGAGTAGGAATCACGAGAATAGGACATGAATCCATCAGTTCATGTAGGGCAAATTGATGGCAAAAATAACACTCCATAGATATTAAACTAAGAAGTCACAACTAGTGCACATCTGAATAAATTAAAACTAGGCACAAATACAATTCATATGCTTTTCTGTTCACATATATCAAAGAAGAGTCTGCTTGTACATACATACGCCATGTATTCATATGCAAATTAGTTTCTTTTACTTAAGCTTTTATTAGGTTTAGGTTTCATTTTCTTTTAAAGAAACAAGCTTAAAGAAAAAAAATTAATTAGGTTTAATTATATTGGTTTACTATAAACTTATCATAGGAAATATGATTTAAATATTAAAATCCAATATGTGTCTGTCTGTCCACTTTAGAATCAAACGTGCCAACATAAACACACAAAAACCTCGTGCAGTTTAATCTTGGGATATTAAAGCCCGTATTTGTTTTTCTGCTATGAAGCCCGCATATATCTGAACATTGCAAATCTCCCTTACACATCGGCAAATACGTATTGGATTCACCATGTTGCCAACATACTGCCTTCGGAACACAATAATCTTTTCACCATTCGGCGAACCTCGGCCTTTCTCGATAGTTTCTGCTAGAAAGCCTCAGGCACACACACACACACACTATATATATATATA
>JBCNYH010000013.1:14127838-14139897 GCA_039654325.1 Tandanus tandanus
GTGTGTGTGTGTGTGTGTGTGTGTGTGTGTGTGTGTGCGTGTGTGTGTGTGTGTGTGTGTGTGTGTGTGTGTGTGTGAGATTCAGATTTAGCCTCAACGCCGTTATGAAGTGTCGCTGATGTTGGAAAGAACAACAGGAGGAGACTTCCGACCTTTTGGGGCTGTAAACTGAAATGTCTGCGACAGACCCACACAACCCGGCTACTCACAGGGAAACACACTGCTGACCACACATCCGGGCAATTACTCCTTTTGTTTATTTAGTTTTTTTTTACTAGTTAATTATCGTCCAGGAACAAAAGCTTTACAGTATAAGGTCTGAATGACCGGATATCTGTGTTCACAATCCGTTTTAAATAATGTGCCTATTTACTGAAGATCCCACGTCAGAAAAATTGTCTTCTGTTGTTTAAATAAAAAAAATCAGGAACTAATTAAATGCTCGTTGTTTTTTTACTGCTACATTTAAAAACGTAATATTTTTCATATTAATGATCGGAATAATGTTTTAACCATTTAAACTTTAATAGCACGTTTCTTCTCATTATTTTTTTTAAACCACACCCTACTTATGAAGCATACAATAAATAAATCACACACACACACACACACACACACACACACACACACACACACACGCACATGTGTATATATATATATGTGTGTGTGTGTGTGTGTGTGTGTGTGTGTCTATACAGTTTATTATTCTGTGTAGAATTTAACTGAGTGTTTATTGTAAAGCTTTATCTAAAATGTTGTGCTGCATTTCAGTGTAAACACATTATATGTTGCATAAAGTCTGTTAGCTATTATTAATTTTAGTCATCTCTCTCTGTGTCTCTCTCCCTCTCTCTGTGTGTGTGTGTGTGTGTGTGTGTGTGTGTGTGTGTGTGTGTGTGTGCGCGCGCGCGCGCGCGCGTAACTATGTATGTTTACCTGTTATTGATTTAAGTGTAGAGCTAAATAACATTAATGAAACTTTTTAAGACTGAACACATATTTAACTCTGCTAATTTGCTTGTTTATGGTACCCTAACATGAAAAATACTATGCATGTTACAATTGGTTAAAAATGTGAATAAATTTTGTATTGATCTCTGATGTCAGAAAAAAAAACATCAAGCATATATTACTGAACACTAGATGGCAGCATCGACTTCTCTACGCAACATGGGCGGATGTTTCCGGTGTCATTGGGTCTGCTGACAAAAACAAGGACAACCAATGACCTCAAAATTATAATGAAATAATTGTAACGAAAATTAAAATCTAATTGATTTTTCCTCTCACTAATAAGGAGTGGGGATTTCTAGATTTCTAAAGGTCTCATGTGTTTTTTAATGTTTCTCCATTTGTTAAAGAGTATTTATTTCTAATTAGGAATTCTCCTGCGAGGGAAAACGTCTCATCACAGCGTCCATATTTCTTAATTTTTTAATTTTATTTCCAATCTGAAAGAAGACAGTTTGAGGTTAAAATTCTGTAACATTAACATAAAAGTAAACTTTTTATACTATATCTTCTTATTGTAAAAATAACAACAAAACTACATAATAACAACAACAATAATAATAATAATAATAATAATAATAATAATAATAATCATCATCATCATTTTCATCATCATCATCATCATCATCATGAAATGAATTGTTCTTATTGTTTCTCAATTTCAGTTGCATATTTTTTTAATTATATAAAAGAAGTGTAAAAATAAGTCAACAATGTACATACAACAATACTATTGTGGACTGTACTATAATTAAAGTAAACAATGATTGTTTAAACACAACCAAAGGGATAAATGGTTTTTATTTTTGTAAGTTTATATTAGCTAATTTCTTGTCCCTTTCTGATGGCAAAACATGTGTTCGATCTGGTAGGTAATTTAGATATAGAGACACTGAAAAATAGCTGTGAATGCAACGAATGAAAATGTTTAGTGCATAAAACCACAACAACTATTTCATGCAAGCGTTTTGCATTTTCTGCTGACATGTAAAAGCAACTGAAAACAGGAAGTGTTCTTTTATGATCCTATCAGACTACAAAGCTTTTGATTCAAAATTTACTGGCAAAATGACCATAAGGCTGGTAAAGGCAATTTTGGAGATCTTAAAGGCATCCATACTGTGTTGTTACAGAGTGCAAAACCACTATGTTTGTTGATCAATAACTTGGTTAATTAGAGTGTTAGCAAAAGCATAAGATCTGCATGAATAAAATAAATAAATAAATAAAAAACTAAAAATAATAACCAGAAATTAACAAAACTGCACTCCAACATCAAACATATTAACTAGAATGTATCAGTCTGTGTTTAAGATGGATTTTATTGTTTTTCAATGTTGTTTCAATTGGTCCAAACACAAAACAATACTATTATTTGTTGTTTTAATTAATTTACATTAAATTTAACATTAAATGTTTTAAGCTTACTTCAAACGTCTGGTTATTAAGAGTGATTTATTCTAATGACAGTATGTTTTTAACTTTTTGAATATTATTCCCTACGATATGTGATATGTGATCATGAAAAAGACTCCAGCACAAGAGAGGGGAAAACCCATGGTATAGCTAAAATAACCCTCTGGCCTTTTTGACTGACTGAACACGTCTAGACATGGAGTGATGAGAAATAACCAGTAGGTGTTTAGATTTGTCAACCATCTAGGGCATGAGTAAAGGTATGATTCATAGATCTCTGAATCGGTCACTGGCATTTTTTGGGTTGCCTACCTCTCTCGTGTGCTACCATATATTTTTATTATTATTGTTATTATTATTTATTTATTTTTTTGAAAATATTAATGATCAAATATAAACATTAGACAAATGAAAAGCTCGGGGAAAATTAATTTATATGATTTATAAACCAGGTCCAGGTTTTAAGTGTAAAATTGAAAATATACTAGGAGTCAGTGAAACCAGAGTAAAGATCAGCCATATCAGGGCTTTTCCCTGTGTGATCTATTCAGTGCTCACATTTGATAAAACTGGTGATTTTCTTGGTAATTGCTATAAAGAAAAGAAAATAAGAAACATTTTTAGCCAGATTAAACAGTATTTACTTAGCATCAATTTACCACACAAGGAGCCACATACCAGCAATTACTAATATGCTAAATATTAAGATGAAAAACCTTTCAGTGTTTGACAAAGGTTATTCAAAATACAAATAATCAGCAAAACAAAAATTACATAATCTGACACAAAAATGCAATAATTTGATGGTTTGTCAGAACTTTGGACAAATTCCTTGCAGTTAGCCAGCATTTAGAAATTTATGTAGAATTATTCACGTTAAATTGTTCAGTATCCTGTAATGTCAAAATACAGTAAAATAATGACTGCTATTCCATCCACTTAAAATCTCAGGATTACTTATTTCTGCATCTAATACGAGCAACTACTTCCATTTGTGCAAATTAAAATGCAAATCTTGTACATTCATACATTAACAAACACAAAAAAAACCCCCAAAAAATAATAATGTAGGTTTAGTGAATAGAATGTGTTCATGGTGCAAAGCTAGGCAGTTCAAGATTTTTTTTTTTTTCCTTTTTTTTTTCTTCATTGATTTATTTTTGGTCTTAAATACATTGAAACAAAATCGTACAGAATATAGACTTAATATTGTGTTAATAATTTACATTTTTATATATTAGGTATTGAGCTGTGACTTAAACAATTTTCCCCTTGTTGGTTATATATCTGGCATCTCCATATTGAACAGATTTGGTGTTTATAGACCCTAACATGATAACTGCCTATAGTACCATGTTATTAGATGACATTCTGTATCACACCCCTTTTTCTTTTGTCTGGCACGGATTCTAGCTGCTTACTAAAATGTCTGCAGCTGTAGCTCTTGATTTGACTCCAGTTTTGGGTTTCTCCCTTTGTTTCTCCATTTATTAAAAACCTGTGTGATCTGTTGTCTGAATGAGGGGCAGAAAAAAAAGTAGAGCACTGGGTCAAAGAACAGGTTTAAGATAGCCAGAACCAAAGTGGACTCTTTGGCTAAAAACAGATGTTTCCTAACACCACAGTCAGTAATGACCTCATTCTGTGTAAATGTATAAGGCATTCGAACTGCATGATATGGCACAAAGCACACAATGTAAGCCACTGTCACCATTGCAATATTGATAGTGGCATGGTGAGCACTAGCTTGTTCCTCAGGGTTTCCTCCACGTTTTCCCCAAAGCTGTTTCAGTACCAGGCCATTGGACATTAGCACAGCCACTGTGGCATTCATGAAAATGGCCATGCCCAGAAAAACAGAGAGTGTGTGCCAGTGCTTACCAACATCCTGTTTAATATCTTTACATGTTATTAAAGTGCTGTTTGAAATCTTGTCCTTGATTGGAATGGCCATGTTGGGGACATTGATGAAGAGCACCAGAAGCCAGACTACAGCTGACATCATCAACGCAAAGCCCACCTCCTGTAGGCGGAACAGCTTGGAACTCTGGGTGATCTGTAAGTAACGTTGTACACTGACAAAAGCCAGAAATATGATAGAGGCATACATGTTGATGTATATGAGTGGTGAACTGACTTGACAGTGGAAAATTGTTAGTTTCTGAGACTGCACACCAAAGTCTTTAGCGATTTTTACTGGCAGTGCCAAAGTCAACAAGAAGTCAGAGGTTAGAAGGTTGATCAAGTAGACATTCATGCATTTCTTGGTGTTTCTACTGTGTATAAATGCCCAGAGTGCCACCAGACTGCCAGCCATGCCTATTAAGAAGATAATAATGTACAATGTGGCAAATGGTACCATGTTGTCATTAACCACACAGTTGTTGCTGTTCATACTGGGACTTGGTTTTGATTCCATTTTTGAAAAGAGGTGGTATATGAACTGCTTATAGTGTATCACAATTTATCCAGCGTGCTGAATGTGCTGATGTCTTTACATGGAACCCTGATAAAGTGTTGAATGTGGTCCTCCTTTGTTGTAAGCTTGCTGCACCCCAACAGTACTCCGAAAACTCAATCTGAGCAAAGGTGATCCAGACTTAAGGAAGGAAGTGGTGAAAAACTCTCTTGCAGAGAATACATGCTAACCTGATTGTTGATTATTCAGGTCAGAAGCCTGCAGAGAAAAAGATTTCACACATTTAATACCTCTGCAAGTGTAATTTGTCAATACTGTGCTAAAAAGTCTACAGATGGGTGCAAATTTGCGCATGCGTTAACCGGCGTGCAGCATTTTTCAGTTGCTCCTGCCCTCCCCTGACTTTTAACTCTTTTTTTCTTACTTACTTTCTTTTTTTCCCTTGTACTTATTATCTTATTGTTATATATCTTTATCTCATTCTTACTTGCAATTTCCTCCGGGTTCAATAAAGTATTCTGATTCTGAAATTTTAGGAAATAACAGTGGCTTTGGTCTGATGTAAAGGGCATTTTGCTGTTGTGGTTTGGGTTCTCTTATTTCACAAAGGGAAGATTCGCTGGAAATTAGTACAAAGTTCTTCTGAATAATCAGCTTAATGCTACGATGAAACATTTCCATCCAGATGAAGGTGGTCTCTATGTATAGATGGATAAATATGAAAATGGTTGAATTGTATTCTAAATCCTAATCCATGGCCTTCACAGAAAGCAGAACTCAACTAAGTTGACCACATAGAGCAGATGTCGGATCACATACTCTCTACTGTCACTGTCAAAACTTCAACTGAAGAAATATCAGTTAGACAAATGGTGAACTTGAAGAACCTCTGTTAGAGTGCATGGAAGAGGCTCTTGCAGGTACAAAATATAACAAAGACACTGTTTTTTCCTTTGTCACCCATCTGTAGCAAGTTTTCAGTAAATGCAAGTAACATTAAGTGGTTTTCTGTGCAATTGTCTTATCATTTCCTTATTCTGTTACAATGACATAAGAATTCAATGGCTCTAGAAATCTATATAAAATTTTTATATGGATCCATGCCTCGTTTGCATTTTGTTGTAAGCCATGTTTACGGCTTTCCATAGAAACTTACAGAAGTATGTTAACATACTTAATAACATACTTAACAACATAATAAACAGTTCTGTTTTGGCTATGTCTGGTTGATTAAATTAATTGACATCAATTATTTCATTTGAAATACAATCTACTACGATAGAATATCTATTTCAACTGCAATTTTATATTCATACTTTGGACATTTTTTGTATTTTGCATTTAAAAGAGTATGTAAATGCAAAAAAAGGAGAAGTAAAGTAAAGGAAGTAAAGAAATGTTTATATTTGACTCATAGACCCAGCAAAAAGTAAATCAAGCACATATACACAAGCAATCACAAAGAAAAATTAGTTGTGATATACCTCTTTCCTTGTGATAAGATCTATAAAAATCAATGTACATACTGTACAAATATGCTATAACAGGATCATGTGGTGTCTCTAGTTCCACTTTTACTTCCAGAGTGATGTGGAAATTATATAAATCAACTACTGTACATTTACAATATATGTTTGACCACTGTTTGACAGGTATATATATTTTAGAATACATATATTCATTTAAAACTATACTTATTCCCAATTTTTATTTTATCACAACCAGGCTACAGTGAAAGAATATTGGAATTAGTTTTTTTTTTTAATGTTAGGTAATGTTTAAATAAGCAGGAAAACATGCAACACTTACCACATGCTCAGCTGTCCTTGGCTTCTGGCAGCATACTGTTATTAAACACCACTTCCTTTATAATTTCTGGGTAATCTACTACCTCAGATGGTGTGGTTTCATTTCTTTGAATTTAACACCAATTACATTCTACAGCACAAAAGGGGGCGTTCGCCAAGCTCTGTGGTGCAGTGACGTCTCGGAAACCCAAACTTTCCAATTCTCTGTAGAGAAACCACAAATCCATGTCACTTAAAGTTTAAGCATGCAGACTCGGCAGATAACCCTCATGCCACAGGGCCTCTTGAATGAAAACTGATCGTTTTGTTGTGTACTTCTTAATGTAAGTGACATTAAAAGCTTGGTCTGTTTGGCAAAAAAAAAATAAAAAAATAGAGATGAAGCTGTGACGAAACTGAAATTAAGGAAGTTGTCAGAGCCACTTGGGGAAGCACCACAGGTATTGGCTTGTTTCTTCTGTCACTCGGAATTCAGACTTAAAATTATTATAATTATTATTTTTTATTTATTTATTTATTTATTTTTTACATTACATGAGTCAATTATCTATAAAGTTCTAAAAAGGAAAGCCAGAAATAGTAACTGTGAAAATATATTATGCACACATTTAATACTGCAAAATATTACCATCGGGATTTATGTACAATCAGGTACATCACATTAAACTATTAATTTCCTTCAACATATCTGAGCAAACATTTCACTCTCTTATCATACAGATAAAGGTACTTTAATAAATGACACATGAAACGGACATTTTGTAGTCAATTTCATAATTTAAATAAACTAAACAGAATGGTTTCATAGAAAGAATAAGTGCAGCCTTACATTTATTACACTTTACATTTATTACACCTTACGTTTATTACACCTTACGTTTATTACACCTTACGTTTAATTACATTTATTAAGTCTATAAAATCAGGTGTTATTTGCAATTGATTGGAACCTTCTGCAGGTGGAGCCTGTGATATTTAAACCTGACAAAGCTTTGATGTTCTTTTTTCTGTTGAAGTATGTGGCGTCATCATGCCGAGATCTAAATAACTTTCAAAGGCCTTCAGAAAAAAAATGTTGTTGCTATCTATGCCTAGGAGTCTGTAACATAATTTAAAGAGGTTTCAAAATTATTTAAAATAAATAAGTCTACTGTATGTAAAATCATTTACTCATCTAGTGGAATAGATTTCAAATGATTTACAAATAGTTTTTCGAGGACTGCCTGTCCCAGCAAATTCATCCCAAGAACTGTTTGATCCAAAAAGATTGCAGTATCTGTAGGTAACTCTTGTAACTTTTGGGAGGCATATTATCAAAAGGTCTTTGTTGTTTTCACCAGTGACCATATAGGCAAATACCAGGCCTTTTTGATTGAATTCGAATGTGATTTCGACAGATGAATCAAAAATAGAGTTCTTTGGCTACAATTACTGTACACATGTGAACAGGAGAAGAACCTCATACCACCTGTGAAACATGGTGATGGAAATGGAGATGCCTTGGGGACTGTGCAGCTTTCAGTCATTAATTCAATTATAGATTGTACATCATATAGGAGAGTAAAGCTTTGAACAGTATAATTATTCCAGGCATTCTAGCAAATCCACCACAGAACAATTTAAAATATCTCATCATTTTTTTTTTTTTTTTTTTTGCCTCCTCTTTAGGGGGAACCTTTTTTTGCGGGGACTTTGGGGGGGGAAGGGGGGGGGGGTGTATTCTGAGGAATATTACATCTGTTCATATTTTTGACTATTCTAATTTTCTTGTGAATTTGTTCAAGTATATCACCTTTATCAAATGACACTTTCACATCTCACTTTAGCATTTGAAAATTCTATATCTGTGTTGCTTTGTTTCCTTGTATCTCTTTGGACATTGCTCAACTCTAGATTAGAGGACACTTAAAATTTTTTGATGCCTATTTGTTTCCGGAATCCCTTACAAAAGACAAAATATATCAGAGGATCCATGCAAGCATTGAGGACTGAAAGCAGCACTGTGACTTCCTTTATAATATAAAACGATTTGGCTGTACATTCCTGTAACGGTAGCTTTAGGAAGGCATACGGCAGCCTCACTAAGTGATAGGGCACATAGCACACACAGAACACCACCACAATCACTAGCATGTTGCGCCTAGACTTGTGCAGTTTATGGTGGGAACTTTGGGTCTGTACGGGGCGTTTGGCATGTTGAAGGGTCCTCACCGTGCCCCAATAGAACAGAATCAGGGACACCAGCACAAAGATGAAGATAAGTGCAGAAACACTGTGGGTGATCTTGTAGATTATGTTGACCTGTTTGCTATGTAAGGACACACAGTTGATGGTCTGTAGACTTGGAGGAACTTCCCAGGAAGTACTCAGGAACACGGCAATGTAAATGAAAGCCATTGCAGATAAGGATGTCCATGTTATAATGGAGATCCAGCGTGCAGAACGGGCTGTCTGCAGTGCTCGAGTCTCTAATGGATGAGAAATCTTTAGATATCTAAAGAAACAAACATAGTGGTTACTTTAAAAGCGATGTGTGTGTTTCTTTTCTGTAATACTGAGAAAGCAGTACTCTCAATGTAAACTTTCTGAGAAATAGCATGACATTGACCTACAACAAATTAGATTAGCATTACGTATTATCTATGTGCCATCTGAAACCACAGACATTTCCTGTTTGGGTACCTGTTTGCAGCGATGTAATTCATGAAGATAATGCTGGCATACATGTTGAGATAGAAGCCTGCAGCACCAAAACTGCAGTAAATGAGTCGTATCGTTGTTGATTTGCTAGCAAAGTTTGCAATGCGCAGTGGAAGAACAAGGCAGAGGAAGAAGTCAGCTGCAGCCAGGTTTTTTAGGTAGACAGTGACACTGGATTGAAATCGTAGAGAAGTGCAGTAATACACCCGCATGGTGATGCTGTTTAATGCCAAACTAGCGAGGCAGACTGTTAAATAGGAAACAATGAAAAAAGGATGGGCCGGCACCTCCAGCAGGCCACAAGAGTTCACTGTGACATTTTGGTTTGATGTCGTGGTATCATTTGAAGCAGTGGTCAGACTCTGGGCTGTCATTGTTGTTTTAAAACTGCATAAAGGAGATTTATAAATTACATTCAAACAAACTGCACTTTAACATCTCGCATGCATGAACATTATCCTAAACAATGTTGTATGATGCTAGGTAACAAAAGAAAATGCTTGATACTGACAACTGTCTTGACCAGACACACATAAAAGTTTGACCCGACTAGTAAAAATTACACATGAAACAGGCTTATGAATATTTACAAAATTAAAATGAATGTGTTTTTGAGAGGAGGCTAAGGATACTTTCAGCATATGGCTTAACTGTCCAACTTTCCCACCATACTAGCCTACCAAAACACATGTGCCGTTACAACCATCTTACAAACTTAGCGACATTGCTATTAGACCTGGTGACATTTGAGTCTCCTTAGCTTTATCTATATCTTAGTTCTAAAGTACTTCCTGCTTCAGTTTTTCCAGTAAAATCATCTGATATAGGGTATTTTTGGTAATCTGTTGAATATAATTTTCAATATGGCCAATGAATTGATAGTCTCTGGAGTCAGGGGTGAATTCTGACATGTATGAATACAAATAAAATGTATTCTCAAGTAGAGAGGTGAATTTGACATACATGTTGCTAGCTGCAAATCATAACCTAACACACGGCTTGTGCACATGATTCTGTACAAAAAACAAAACAAACAAACAAACAAAAAAAAGATAGCAAGTGGAAATATTAGTGCAATTTGTCTTCCCAGCCCCAGGTGCTGTAGAATAATCAGTATGAGCTCTGGGGAGCTTGTACTAGTATGCTATCATCTTACATAATTTGGTATATCTGAGACCGTGACAACAATTCTCAACAGTGTAAGTCCAGGGGGTCCCCAGGGGGCCATTAAATGTAATATTTCTGTTTCAAAATGGAAACACTTTTATTTTAATACATCAGTGGAATGTAAAGGCAATATAGTTTTATGTTTGTTTATGAATTAATATTAACTCAAGACTGCATTAATACTGGATGCATGTCTCTTCGATGCCTTGGCTATCAGGTTATCTTGAGTTGGCTATCTGGATTGCGATGTAGGTAATGTTTTTTAAGGGTGGCTCGATGGTGTAGTGGTTAGGAGGTCTGCCTTACAGCATGAAGGTCCTGGGTTCGGGTCCTAGGCTCAGCGAGGGCAGTTCTGTGTGGAGTTTGCATGTTTTCCTTGTTTCCACATTCTTTTTTGAAACTGTCTGCCTTTTTAATTGTTTTTACACTTGCTTTCTTAATCTAACGACAGTCTGCAGATGACTTAAAAAAATAAAATAAAAATAAGGAACTTGTACATTTATGTATATAAGGGTAAATGTCATTCAAAGCTGATGAATATTTTTATTTTAATTTAAATCCGAATTACCCATGGCTATTATTACCCCTGCCAAGGAGGTTATGTTTTCACCGGCATTGGTTTGTTTGTTTGTTTGTCTGTCTGATAGCAACATTACTTAAAAAGTTATGAACGGATTTTTATGAAATTTTCAGGATGAGTGAAACATGATACAAGGAACAATTGATTAAATTTTGGCAGGGATACAGATTATTGTCTGGATGCAGGGATTAAAAAATCTTTTTTTCCCCTACCCCCTGGTGGTTATTTTTCAAAATAGCTTTTATTGAGAGTAATATTATATCCAACCGCGAGAGGGCGACAAACACTTAAAATATGATCTTTTTACCTCGACCAAGGTTATGTTTTCACCGGTATTGGTTTATTTGCTTGTTTGCTTGTTTGTTTGTTTGTCTGTCTGTGAGTAACATTACTCAAAATGTTATGAACGGATTTTGATGAAATGTACAGGATAGCTGGGAAATGATACAAGGAACAATTGATTAGAGTTTGGCAGTGATCCAGATTATAATAGGGATCCTGGAAATGTTAAAGATCTTTTGTGGCCTTGGCGGAGGTCTGCGCTCTCTGAATGCTTTTCTAGTTTATTTTTAGAAAGAAGTTTGCATTTGGTTGATTGTGATCTTGTATCTTAGAATAAGGATAAGATCTTAGGATAAGGACACCCTAAATAAAGTTGATTATACTGAAGATACTTTCACATGCTAAGATTCTTTTGAGTGATACAATTGGGATTTTTACATTAATGTTATATGGAATGAAGAAGCCCATGCTACTTCATTCATTCATTCATTCATTTTCTGAACCGCCTAATCCTAATTAGGGTCGCAGGGAGGCTGGCGCCCATCTCAGCCAACTCTGGGTGAGGGCAGAGTACACCCTGTACAGCTCGCCAAGCCATAACAGGGCAGAAACACGCTGACGGCTATGCAGCCTACTCTTGACAAAAATCAGCAATGGTTCTTTTACATGCCTCTCA
>JBCNYH010000013.1:14148982-14159402 GCA_039654325.1 Tandanus tandanus
GCGCCCATCTCAGCCGAATCTGGGCGAGGGCAGAGTACACCCTGGACAGCTCGCCAGGCCATCACAGGGCAGAAACATGCTGACGGCAATGCAGTCTACTCTTTACGAACGTCGGCAATGGTTCTTTTATATGCCTTTCACCACAGACAGTGAGAGACATGTTTGGCCTTTGATAACCCAATTAGCTGCACTGGGGCACAGCAGTAACAACTCAGTGATGGTGGGGGTTGAACCCCCAATCAGCACCCTACCACTGGACCACCACTGCCATATATATATGCATATGTTTCTTCATCGGATGATCTCGTTACTTGGTGATGTTAGATGGCCAGTCTGTTCCCCTGACATGGCCCTTTGTGAATATTTTCTGTGGGGTTACCTTAAATTCACAAGTGTATACTCATCAACCCCAAACTCTTAAATCTTCTCTTCAGTAGGAGATAGCCGCTGAGCCATGGTAGTGTTCAGACATCGCCTCCAAGAGTGTATAGACAATGACATTTGGAGGATGCTCTCTTTAAAACATGATGTATAAAAACTGTATTGAATGAAGTTTCATGTGGCAAATATATGATATAATAATTTCATTATCCTTAACAACATTTTTCATTTACTTTTGAAATGTCGGAGGTTTTATTGGGTCACCTGTATAAGCACAGAGGACTGCCTGGCTCATGAAAATTATAATTCACACACATTCACACCTAGAGCCATGGTATGTTTAAGGAGGTGCAAGAAAACTCCATAGAGACAATATACTGAGCTCAGGAACAAAGCTTGCTGTGGGGCAGCAATGCTAACCACTACACCACAACCTTGCCATTCAACCAGACTGCACACAGAAATCCAGTTATCACCTAAAAGATAGCATGGGTAATTCATCTGAGGTTTTTATGAAGAATGAAAACCCCTCCAAACTATGTAACTAGCACCCATTTATTTATGGAAGTGTTTGTTATGCAAATATAGCTTTTACTGATGTAAATAGGCAAAATAAAATATTATTCATTACACATTTCATTACTGCTTTAAGGAGAATTTCGTTTTTGTAATAATTATACAAAACCAAATGTTGTCTTCAAAGTTATACAGTTGTCCCAGCTTTTATGTGCTCTTCTCTCTACTAATAGGTAAAAAAACCAAACACATATGAGATGAGTGATTAAATCATTTGGTTTGGGCTTCTCCTTTCAGTCACGGTAGATTTGCAAAATGACACAAACAGGAACACACCGCACTTATCGTGTGCGTATTCTGTTTTTTTGGTCTAACATATTGCGACTGTCCCACTGAAATCACCTTGGTGTCCATTAACACCCATCTATTCCTCTTTTTTGTCCTATTTCTTCTCTACAAATTACTGGTACTTAGTCTGTTGGGGAACCCATTAATAGCCTCTGCAGTCGACAGCTTCCGCAGCAGCAACTCTCGAAATGTCCTACACATGAGGAAGTAGACCAGAGGGTCTAGACATACATTAAATGAAGCCATGAGTAGTGTGACCTCTTTAGCCTGGAAGAGATGGTATTGGGTTTGAGGGCTAAGAGTGGTGTTAAATCTCTGACTTAGTGTATAGGGCACTCGACAAACATGATATGGCACAAAGCAGACAAAAAACACAGCCAGCAAGCTGAAAATACTTTGGTTGGATTTGCGGCTTGCTTTGCTGCTACCCCGCTTTACTCTTCGATATGAATGGTACACCTGCCAAGCTATGGAAGAGTAGCAGAAAAACATGAACACAAACGTCACCCAGAAGATGACCACAACAGAGTGGACAGAGACTTCATGCCAGCGGCGACCAAGCTCACTCTTCAGGTCCATGCAGGAGCAGCCCTCTGCAGCAGGCTTGTTGGTCAGCAGTGCATTGGGCAGCATACAGAACAGCATCAGTGTCCAAGACAAACACACCAGACCTCTGGCTACAGATACCTGCTGCAGGAAAGTTGGGGCACGTAACGAATAAGACTGAGGTAAGCAGGAGGACACACGCACAATCTTGACATAGCGTTCTAGGCTTATGAGGCTCATAAAGATGATGCCTGTATACATGCTCAAGTAGAAAATCACAGCTGTGTAGCGGCACACCACCAGTCTCAGGTACCATCCACCCAAGCCTAGGTCAGTGGCCATGCGCCACGGGAAGGAGAACAGCATGAGAAGGTCAGCCACCACCATGTTCTTTAGGTACACAACCAGACCAGAGGTGTTGGGTACTCGGAAGAAGATCCATGCTGCCAAGCCATTCAGGATCAGACCAGCGGCACAGATCAGAGCATAAAGCAGTGGCCGCACCTCACGTGTGAATACACTGCTGTAGTCTGTGTTGTTTCCATGTGAAATTCCTCCGCAGCCAGGGGGCTGAGTGCCATTGCTGTAGTTCATACCTAAAAAAAACCCCACAAGCCTCATAACTGTTCATATAAAGAAACATTTCACATTGTAATTCTTTAGTTTTGTGATGTAGAGCATCCACATTTATGTCAGGTTTCCCTTTTTATTATTTTCAAAGCATAGCTTAAATGAAATACATCATCACAGTTATTTCTGTAAGCACTTCGACTGCACACTCATGACACTGAACACATTTTTGAGGTAGTCTTGCTAATGTTGAATTTATTTATTCATTCATTCATTTGTTACGTTTCTAAGCCGTTTTATCCTAATTAGGGCCGCGGGGAGGCTGGCGCCCATCTCAGCCGACTCTGGGCGAGGGCGGGGTACACCCTTGGACAGCTCACCAGGCCATCACAGGGCAACATACACACACAACCATTCACATTCACACTCACACCTAGGGGCAATTTGGAACAATCAATTTACCTACTGTGCATCATTTTGGACTGTGGGAGGAAACCTAAGTACCCGGAGGAAACCTACGCAAGCACGGGGAGAACATGCAAACCACACAGAAACGCCCGAGCCCGGAAATCAAACCCAGGCCTTCCTGCTGTGAGGCGGACGTGCTAACCACTGCGCCACCGTGCTGCTTCTAATGTTGAACTGTTGATAGAGATTATGCAGTGATAGAGAATCAATCATTTGTTCATTCATTGATTTGCCAAATCACTTTATCCTACTAGGGTAGCGGGGATCTGGGATCTCAGTCGGCTATGTGCAAAGGCGAGGTGCACCCTGAACTGCCCACCAGTCCATCATAGGGCTAGTATACACACATAACCATTCACACCTCTGGGCAATTTTGAACAGCCAGTTAGTTTAATGTGAATGTTTTTGAACTGTAGGAGAAAGCTGGATTACCCAGAGGAATCCCACACAAAAACAGGGCGAGCATGCTAACTCCACACAGAAACGCCCTTGTCAAGCCTGGGACTCGAACCCAGGGCCTTCTTGCTGTAAGGCACATGAGCTAATCACTATGCCACTATGCAACAGTTTCTCCTTAACATTATGTGAATTAAAAAATATACACAAGCTCTTTAAGGACACAGATTAAAAGGTTTTGTGTGTTATAAAATGGATTTTGTATGCAGTCACAGCAAAATCCAAAAAAAAAAAAAAAAAATGCATTTACATATAAGTGCACAATCTGTTTAAAATAAAAACAATTATAATCCATTTAAAGTAGAAAATGTGTCAATAAAAGGACTAACAGGTGAGGAAATATAAATAGAAGTGAGTGGTTAAATCTTGTGGACAGCTTTTTAGCTGACGTCATGTTGTTACAAAGACACTGTCATTAAAGTCTTTTTGAATTTTAAAAATGCTGTCAGTGCTTTTACTATATATAGTGTATACATATACATTTAGTATATATAAGGCTTTGAACTGTAAATTTCTCTGAGCCTCTGAATGTTATCACAGGCATCATATGCAAAATCCTAATGGAGATATGCAGTGCATGAAAATAAAGTTACACGGAACATTGTACATTATTTTTAGCCCTGTTTGTGTATATGAAAAATGTGAACCCAACTGAACATCATTTTGTTCAGCAATAAGCAAAAAAAGGGTTGTGTTTTATTGCTATACTATAATGGCTTACTTATATTATCATTATGTATCATCAAGCCAAATAATACTTCATTTTTAATGACAACACAGTACTGTCCCCATACAAGATCAGAATTCTATGATCTTATCAAATTATTATAAAATACAAATTAAAACAAATACAAAATTTCAGTAAATGATACTAACCTTGAGAGCAGCTGTAAAATTAAGATTGTCACTGTGGTCAGTCCTCTGCATGCAGGATGTATGAATCAGGAGTTCATCGAATGGCAGATCATATCTTGCTTCTTTGTGGGTGGACTCTGCATAAAAGTAACACCTCTGAGTATGGTCATGTTTAAACAAATAAGGAGATTTACAGGAACAGTCCTCTGAGCTCTCTGCTTCACTTCTATTTCCTCTTCTGTAATCCCTGGTGTGAGCTTTTCAGTTGATAAAGAAAACAAAAACACACTCCAGTCTTTTTTCTGGTAGTCTTTCATGGCAGCTGCATGCTCCAGATTTGCTCCGTTTTATAACTTTCCCCACACGCGCTCCTATTCTGTCTGACGTTGATCAGAGCCAGTCCCTGCAGAGCCCGGTGGGAGTTTTGGGGGGATGGAGTTTGTTGGATGCAAAATAAGAATGAGAAATCTTGTCATCCTTCTGTTCCCTTCCTGTTATACCCCAGTTGTTTATTGACTCCCAAAAAAAGGAAGCCTGTTAGTATTATGTACATTTTTAGTTGTGGAGCGTACTATATGCTCCCCTTAGAATGACTCTTTTCAGCAGGGCATTGAGTCTAAGAGTAGAGTTTATCAACCATAAAAATATACACAATTTAATTAGTTTTTAACATTTGCAGGCTCTCGAATCCATGCACACCAACCAATATGTCTATTTTCTATTATTATTATTATTATTATTATTATTATTATTATTATGATTATTATTATTAACTGTTCATTGATAAATGCAAGCAGTGATTTAAGTGCTGTGTCTTTAAATGCTGTTAAACATTCCTTACCAACTTCCTTATTACTGATTTTTTAGGAGTCAGGAGATTTTTTGCTTACAGCTGAAAAAGAAAACATGTAACTTGTGCTGCAAAAACTCGATAGTTCAATCACAACACACCGAGATTACTGGAGGAAAACAAATACATCATGATTCATATCTTCACAGAAAAAAATAGAGCGAACCAAAACAAAAGCTCACAGCTTTTTTCAAACTAACTTTTTTTCTTTGGAAACTGTGGATTAGTTGCAGTTTATAAAAATATTTGAGGTACTTCCTGACAAGTGTTACATTCTAATAACAAAATCACATGGTCATATATACCAACCAAGTTCCTGATGAATGATTTTGCTTATAAACACCCCTGAAAGTCTGCTTATAGTGAAATAAAAAACAGCCTTCTAAATATTAGGAGATGCTGGTGGATGTTTATAGCCTACCAACAAGCAGCAATCAGCAATGACTGCCCCCTTTTTTTTAAAAAAAAATTTCAAAACAGCAACAGAACTAGCTTTACAATTTTGGGTAGTATGTCCAAAACAAACAGTACTGTTAGTATTCTGGATATGTTCAGTTTTGGACTAAACTCAAAGTTGTTGATGACATAAAATTTTGCAGACGATGTTGAGCTTGTGATAAAAACATCACCGCCAAATTTCGTGTGCTTGCAACGCAACTGCAACATGAGTGTTCTATGTGAGAATCCAAGATGCTTTGCTCCAGTAAAGCATCAATTTGGTCTATGTTTATTCCGTTTCTCATTATTAGTTCCTCTAAGGTTAGGAATGTTAATAATTGAAAGGATTTTAAAAGATTGTAAAGTAAATTAAGATGCGTACTTGACATATGTGACGGAATTATTTATTTTAAAGATCTGTTAATCCTTTTTCTCACACAGAAATTTTTAGATGTAAAACTTTAAATAAACATGCCATTTTTAAGACTCTGATTGACATGTAAACAATCAGAACACTGTTTGTTATATTTATGTAAACATAGACATAAAAATGTGCAGTAAATATATACAATTGTATTATATGTATATACAGTAAGCACCCTTAACAGATGAAAACTTTTGTACCAAACATATGTGGTATTGTATGAGTTGCTTTATCTCTGTAATCAGTCTCTCTGTATCTGACTTTGCAAGCTACAGAAAGAGCAGTGTTAGATAATTACTAATGCATTGTACATGTTTTGGGAGTTTCATCATGCAATTTAGAAAATAATCTAGAGAAGAGCAGCATCAACAGAGTCACCGATGACTCACTTTCTTTTCTCGGATGGTGTCGATGTTGAAGATCAACTTCACTCTGAAGGACTTGGTGAAGAGAGCGCAGTTGTAATTGAAGATGAAGGTGAAGGCGCATTTAGTTCAGGAAATTCCTGGTTTCTTGTCTGTAAGGAAATTTAAACGATAAAGATTAATATTACATTAAAAAAGGTTACAGGATAAGGCGACGTTAGATCAGGCTCTTATTAGCATATGCTATATATGTAAAATATGACTCTTTAGCACTTACAGCAGTAAAGAAGTTTGTGTTGGTTAGATGAGTCACAAAGTTTTAAAGCCATGCAAGATGCTTGATAACTTCAGGACAAACACAGCCTCAGCTGAATCCTCAGTTTTTATCTCAGACATTTACCCTGACTTTTCCAGCTTGAATTTGCTTCTATTTTGTCTTGCCCACCTTCACACTGACATCATAGCCTGATGGAGATTTGATGCCAGCTGTTCTGACAAGCATGTCTATCAGAATGGAGAGGGATAATTTCTAAACTGCTTTATCAAATTTTTCTCAAAGCAAACAATGAAACAGATCTGATTTTTTTCGAGTTGGCATTCACATTATTTTAGAGATGTGACCTATAACAGACTGCTGTGTGAACAGTTTAAGGTCCCAATGTGGCCCACATGCGCAATAGAAACACATGAGTCTGACGTAGCACGGTGTTTATGGAAGTGAAAATACACAGAAGTCGATGGCAAACGTGAAGTTGAGAGATGTTAGTGTTGACAGTTTTATTTTAAAGTTATTATGCAGTGGAGGTAGAAAAATGTGTCAGCAGATGACGAGGAGGAGAAGAATGAAGAGAAAGAGAGCCAAAACTCTGGTTGTGGCTTTTTTTTTTTGGAGCAATAGCTGCTACCTCTGTAGAGAAGTCTGTATTTGTGTCTTCTTTTGTCTTCGGGGGCTCCCGCCGTCGCATAATTATGAAGAATGTCGACCAAGAGTGACGTCAAGGTCGCATTGAATTCTGATACAGGTCGCATTTTTGTTCAGACTGAGGTCGCATTTCGAAAAATTTGATCTGTATCCGATTTAGTACCACATATGAAAGTGGCCCAGATCCGATTTGAAAAGATCAGATTTGATGTGTTTTTTGGTGTTCACACTGGCATGAAAAAATCAGATAGGTCGCATAAGGGGGGGAGAAAAAGATTGAGTCCACTTGGGCTTGCAGTGTGAAAGTAGCCTATGTGTCTTTACTCCACTGAGTGCCTATTGTTCTATGCTAGATAGGTGGTCCTGGAATATCACTGCCCCTGATTTAATTATACCTGATACATAGCACTTGGACACTTGTCTTTTTGTAATGAAATAGAAGTGTGTTTATGACAACATTGATTCTGTTTTATTATTAACCCTTTTTAGACAGCTTAGGGGTTGTTCTCACTGGGGTTTGACAGGCAGTAAAGCAATGAGTACTGGCAAATTAGGGAGCAAGGAATAGTAATCAACAAAGCATTTTGAATTTATTGATAGCAGTGTAATTTTGGGAACATTTTGTGGTTGACTCACCAGTAAACTATTTTCATATCCATGCTTTGTCACATTTTTACTTCCTCATGTGACACTGCTGAAAATGTGTGTTCACTCTTTTTATCCATTTCATGTCCAAACAGATGTAGACATTAACTCTGTCTGTTTTCCCATGACTTTGATGACCCCAAGCTCTTCCTGTTTCTCAATTTACAAATCTCTCTCTCTCTCTCTCTCTCTCTCTCTCTCTCTCTCTCTCTCTCTCTCTCTTCCTCTCTCATTCATTTCCTTTATTAATTTCATTCATGCAGGGAAAGGCAGCTGATATTGTTTTGGGTTGCCAAAATCTCATAGACTAGAGGATGATCACGCATACATACTTAAATATCTGCTTGCAAGAACCATTTCATGTTTATTTACTTATTTACTGGCTGTTTTTATTCAATGTCTTTCACTGTCTGTGGTGAAAGGCATGTAAAAGAACCATTGCTGATTTTCGTAAAGAATAGGCTGCAAAGCCGTCAGCGTGTTTCTGCCCTGCGATGGCCTGGCGAGCTGTCCAGGGTGTACTCTGCCCTCGCCCAGAGTCGGCTGAGATAGGCGCCAGCCTCCCCGCAACCCTAATTAGTATTAAGCGGGTCAGAAAATGAATAAATGAATGAATGTTTTTATTCAAAGTGGCTTACAACTGAACAGGAGAGGTTTAACGGTCAGTGTCAGAATTCAAGATCAAAACCGAGCAGTCCCACTTCTCACAAAAGCAGCCAACTTGAAGGGGCATTAAATGGAAATACAGTGGGTATTAAAAAGAATCACCCCTTCAAAGTATTTACATTTTGTTGTTTTGCAGCCTGAAATTAAACCACACACAAAATATTTTTTTCTTGAATTGAATTGAAATATATAACAGCATCAGTTCAGAAAAGATAAATAAACACACAAACAAATAAATAAATAAACAGATTCAGTTATATAAATATTAAAATAAACAGATGGTTAAAGGATTTTATTCATCTCCTGACTTGGGCCTGTCCACAACATTATCTCTGAAATCTTTTGACAGCGCCTTGCGACCCATATTTTTTTTTAGCATTTGATTGTAGTTACACTTCCAAGCACCGGGATGATCTAGCAATAGCTGTTTTATGCTGAACTTACAGAATGATAATAGTTGATCAGGTGGAAGCCAATTAGCTTGGTTTCCAACAGAAAATTTCATTTAAGGCTACAGAGCACCAAAATAAATAAATATTCTGTAAATTATTCATAGTATTCAAAGTAAATATTCTGAAGCGAGGTGATTTTTTTAAAATAAGAATTGTACATCAAGTCTAGTGGCTCAAAGAGCAAGTGTCATTTTCTTTTATCACATAACAGGAAATGACATTTTTAACCAGCCACTTCAGTCAGATTTTTTTTGTGTGTGTGTGTGTGTGGTTACACACACCTATATCTCAAGAACTGCTTGACATATTACTGTCAAAGTTTCAGGGCAGCATCTTGAGACCAAAGGCTGTAACAAGTTTTTTTACAATGACATAAAGCAGCTGGTGTGTTTTCCCCATTGGGTGCTTCTAGTATAATTAAGTTTCTCAATATTATAGATGGCCTTGTCTCATGCTTTAATTATTGTACATGTAAAATCAGGGATTCCAGATTGTCACAAATATATTACAGACTGTCAAATCAGTAGACATATTTATTAAACAATTTCTTGAAGCAAATTCTGCATATTGTACCTGTTAAAATACACAAAATCTAAAACATACTTGATAATGAGCAAAAAGAGTGTTTTAGAGAGACATGCTCCACTCCTTGTCAAGATTATAAAGATTACTGTCTGTTTTTTAGACTCTTTTCAATGGAAACTGAAATAAAAACTGAACTAACAGCATTACTCCTATACAGCCATGTGAAAAATATTGAGACCACTACAAAATTTGTTTGTTTGAGTATTTTTGAGTAACTGTTTATCTTCGGAGTTTCATACACAACAGACTTTAGAATTTACACAGAATAGTACAAAAAAAAAAAAAAAAACATCCAGTGTTCCAGAAGTTCTGCAGATGGAATTGTCTTTTATTGAGAGAGATCAGAGAAAAATGGTCAGACTGGTTTGAGATGACAGAAAGCCAACAGCAACTCAAATAAGCACTCTTTACAACTGTGGAGAAGTGAAAAGCATCTCAGAAAACATAACACATTGCAGGAGCAGAAGGCCACAAAATGCTTGAAAAATATCATTTCCTGGGAAACTCAGTGTCTCTGGGCCTCAATGGGGAGTGGGCAGGTCCGGACACAGGACAGCTGCATGATGATTGGAGGAACTGTTAAAGTGGCTTTTCAAATTTAGTTCCACGTGGATTTTTAGCAAGTAACTGCTGCTAAGAGTGTATTTTTGCTAGTGATAGAGCCTACTGTTTTCATTAGTACAAATTGTACTGTAAAGAAAAACATAAATAAAAAATTTAAAAATAGCATTCATGAGTTTGCTCCTTGTTTTAGTTTGTAAAGTTCTTTGGTTGAGTAAATTTCATAGCTCATAGCTAATGGCTAAAGACAATGTGAGAGATTCAATTCAATTCAGTTTTATTTGTATAAAATTATATTTTACAATTGACATTGTCACAAAGCAGCTTTACATAGTAAAAGTAATTTAAGGAGGAATTTAAACATTTTTCTAC
>JBCNYH010000013.1:14213314-14225915 GCA_039654325.1 Tandanus tandanus
CACACACACACACACACACACACACACACACACACACACACACACACACACACACACACACACACAAATATTCACACATACTCACACCTATGGCCAATTTGTAACAACCAATTAGTCTAATGTGCAAGTCTTTGGACTGTGGAAGGAAACCCATGCAAGCACAGCGAGAACATGCAAACACCACACAGAAACGTCCCAGGACTGTCTTGCTGTAAGGCAGACATGCTAATCATGACACCACCGTGCTAATGATGCTATACATTAATTCAGAAAAAATTTGGAATTTATAAAATTAAATGAAAAATTATTTTAAAAATACCAAAAAATTATTTCAAAAGTAAATGCAGTTTTCACTCACATCTTCAGTTCGAATCCCAAAAAGCTTATTATAGTTCCCAGGATAGCCAACAAACCTTAAAAAGAAAACATATAATTAATCTGTTTATTTTCCTGTGAAGTGAACAGTGTTTGCTGTACTGTACACTCACCTGCCCTTAAAAAATGCAATGTACACAGGAGAAGAGTAAAAATTGACAAACTGGAAGATGAACACTTTGAGAATAAAAGCATCTTCATATTTGGTCTGAGTCCGGTGCATTTCTGTTGGTGGTAAAGTAATAAATCATGAGCCCTGCATTATCATAACAATCATACATAAAACTTCAGCACATCCTTGCTCACCCCATCGGGTCAGGATTTGGGCGAGACGTGTGTACACTTTAGACAGCAACATAATCACTACCAAGTTTAGCAATGAGCCAGTGAGACTTGCTATCCTCTCAGCCTGTGGTATAGAAAAAGAACACAACATTGGTACAAAAAAAACACATAACAACTACAGCCATCATTTATGATTGAATAAATGCTTATTTATTAGACTAAAACCCTGTTTGCTTGAGTCTCCTGTGGAGCCTTTGATGAAAAATGACTGCATGGCCTCATAGATTAAAAAGCTAGCAATATACCTCTGACATCTGAAATAATTAAAATGATGATATATAAATTATAATAAATTCGCCTCTGTATTATAGCCTGGATGTACTTACAGAGAATATGAAAAAAGTATTCTGAGACTTGTAGATGATGATGCTCAGGATGGTTCGGTAAAGAATAATAGCTATCAAGAACATCAGAACTACAGCAACCTGAAGAGATCAAGCTTAGTATCAAAATACAAATTCAACATTCATTAACAGAAAGATAAACGGAGGAAATTCATTGTCCTGCCATGTTTACTTTACCATTAAAATGATGACCATGTTGCCAGTCACTATGCGCCGAAACCGGCTAATCTCTGGGAAATGCGGCTCCTCGGCCCCTGTTATAGGATTACGGACTGTCATTGGTGCCATGGCAGTGAACTCTGGCCTTGGCCTTTCCTAAAAATAAAATGTAAAAATTTAAGCTTAATTAAGCTGATGTACCTAAAAAAAGAGCTACAGCATGTCTAATTATAAAATAACATTTATTTTATTTGATATAGGGCTAGACTACGAGTCAAAAGTACCCCACTTTATTTAAATTTAAGTAGTTCAAGTCCAGTGAATTAGATGTCATGGTGGTGTGGTGATTAGCACTTCCGCCTCACAGCAAGAAGGTCCTGGGTTTGAGCCCTGTGCCTGGCGAGGATGTTTCTGTGTGAAGTTTTCATGTTCTCCCCGTGCTTGCGTGGGTTTCCTCTGGGTGCTCCAGCTTGTTCCGATAGTCCAAAGACATTTTATATTCTTTATCACCCCTAGGTCTGAGTGTGAATAATTGTGTGTGTGTTTGTGTTTGTGTTGGCCCTGGCAAGCTGTTCAGAGTGTACCATGCTTTCACCCAGAGTCAGCTGGGATGGGCTATAGTCTCCTTGCAACCCTAATAAAGGATAAAGGGGTATGAAAATGAATGAAGTCCAATGAATAGCCTGAAAAGGAACAAAAATAAGAGGCATATCAGAACTACCTTAGAAGAAAAGAACAAGAGGGTAGGCTTCAAATCATGGAATGACCAGCACAGTCCCACGACTTAAACCCCATTGAGTTAGTTTGGGATTAAGTGGACAAAAGGGTGACGCAACGCAACCAACAAGTGCAACACATTTATGAGAATTTCTGCAACAGTGTTGGAAAGACCTTCCAGAACAATATTTAATTTTCACCACTGAAAGAAAGCCACAAGTGTCTTAAGTGTCATAAGTGCTGTAATTTCTGCAAAAGATGGCTACATTCATAACTCAATTTTCATTCATCATTAATTTTCTGAACCGCTTAATCCTAATTAGGGTCGCAGGGGGACCTGGGCCGACTCTGGGTAAGGGCAGAGTACACCCTGGACAGCTCGCCATGCCGGCATCGCAGGGCAGAAACACGCTGACGGCAATGCAGCCTACTCTTTTCGAAAGTCAGCAATGGTTCTTTTACATGAATCTCACCATAGACAGTGAGAGACATGGCCGGCCTTTGATAACCCAGTTAGTTGCACTGGGGATAGTGGGGCTTAAACCCCCGACCTTGGGATCAGCAATCCAGCACCCTACCACCAGGCCACCACTGCCCTGTCTGTGTTTTGATTTGACTCCGCTAAGCAATCGCAGACAGCAGCATATCTGATGCTGATCTCAGCATCGCCAGTTGTGTTTCGCCAAAGACTAAACATTTATAGGAGCTTCTAAGGCCTGTTCTGATGTTCATTTCACTCAGGAAGTCTGTTATAATGTTTATTGGTTAGAAATTTGGCTATATTAGGGTAGATTTACATTGAAAAGCTGTCTAATGTGAATAATGACAACACACCATCAAACTCATCTGGAATATTAAACAGTGCAGCTACCAGGCCTACTTCTTCAAGTTGGTTGCTAAAATAATAATCTACAGGTTAGAATGCGACAGAGGGCTCACCACAGGAAAATTCTCTAGCTAATCAAGTGGCATATTTCCCTTAAAGCATAACAGTCTCACCTCTGTATGTCAACAAATACAAGTGCATAATGAAGTAATATAACTGCAAATTCAATGTCCGACTTCTTGCCAAATGAGGTTAAAGGTCGTTTCATGCAGATAAATTCTGTTGAGTTTCTCTTTTGTGTTTGGTTTGCCCAGGGGTTGTTTCCCGTGGTCTATTAGTATGAACAGGAAATTTAAAAAAATAGCTTAACAGTCAAAAATATGTACTCATAACTGAAGAAGAATCTATATACAAATTATATTTACTGCTGATGGTCAAGAAAAAGGTAAGATTGATCAAGATTTCTAAGCACTGTGAACAAATTCTCTAGCCTGCCTACTAAATTTGACCAGGCACGCAAAACAATTCCACCACTTATTTTTCACTTCAAACTGTTTTCTGTTCTATGGTTTTATGGGGGGGTTTATGGGGTGTTCAAAAACTTTTGACCAGTAGTGTACTTTCCGCGTTAAAAGACTTATTCATTCATTCATTTGCTAAATCTCTTAATCCTATTAGGGTCACAGGGGGACTGAAGCCTATTTCAGCCAACTCTGGGCAACTTGCCAGTCCATCGCAGGGCAACAGTAATACTCACATTCCCACTTAGCTGCAATTTGGAACAGCCAGTTAGCCTAATGTGCATGTCTTTGAACTGTGGAAGAAAACCAGAAGAACGGGGAGACCTTGCAAAGTCCACACAGATACGCCCTTACTGAACCTGGGGCTCAAACCCAGGACCTTGCTATGAGGTGGACGTGGTAACCACTGAACCACCATACTGCCTTTGATAGACATATTTTCTTCTGAATTAAATGAATCAGGTACGTTTCATAATGTACACACACACACGCACGCACGCATGCGTGCACACACACACACACACACACACACACACACACACACACACACACACACACACAGGCTGTTTACCTCCAAGGTCAGAAATTAAGATGATATGGATAATTATTTTCCCCAACTTCAGTTCTGAAAGAGCCACATGCATGTATAGAATCATCTTATATATTCTTTTCCTACCTCAGTCTCCTCAAACTCAGAACAGTCCCACTTGTGTGACAGGATAGAGCAGGTACGCTTCCAGTACTCCAGGAAGGTGACTGCCCAGAGGGACATGAAGATACTAAAGAACACTGTTGCACCATTGTCAAATAATAATCCTGCCTGTGGCAAAATAATGCACCACATTTTACTTCATACAGCACACTAGCTTACACAGTACCATTCACACAGACACATTAAACCCACTTTATAAGTGTAGCAGATGCTGGAGAGGTTCCAGTAGCTACAGATGTTACAGATTGGACACATGACAATATTGTCACCACTGTTGCAGAGCTCGTGCCTAAGGGAAACATATAATAGGTCTGAAATATTAAAGGTGATACGAATACATTTCTTGTACTAGGTGAAATATATCATTTTCACGCACGCTGGGACATCTGTAACCATAAGCCAGACTCCAAACAAAGACAGGAGGAAGCCTACAACTGCAGCAGGAAGTAACCAACCAGTATAAAATCCTGGAGAGAGAGAGAGAGAGAGAGAGAGAGAGAGAGAGAGAGAGAGAGAGGATGTTTAAAGATATAACAAGTGTGAGATAGAGTTAGGTGGGGTAAAACATGTCAAGCACTATTTGCATCTAGATAAGAAACACACTCCTTACAAATAACAGCACCTAATCTGTTTCTCAGCAAAGCAACTCACAAGTAACTAAATACTGCAGCACAGTACACAAACAGGTTTTTACTCAGTTTACAGTTGCACATTCTCGTATCACGTACCTAACCAAGCAAAGTAAAGTGCAACCTTCTCGCCAAAATATTCACGGATGTGGTCAAGAGGCTGGTACTTCTTCCAGCAGTCCCAACGTGCCCAATACTGATATAAAATCTGTCTCATGCTCAGAGACTCAGGACTAAGGGGACTTTTGGGCATCTGATAATTTCCCTTAAACAAACAGAGACAAAAAGAGGTGTAAAGGTTATTATGTAAAGCCAGGAAGGACAATATTAAGATTTTATATACTTGAACACATAAGAGGGATTATACATGTACAATTTTTTATTCAACTCTTTATGTAAATCTTTATTAGAAACAGTCTTGTACACTTGTACAAAGCTGTTCATGGTTGAAAGACAACACATAGTTTTGTAATCAGTCTTCCTGATAAAGGTACACATATGGTATTTCGCTGTAATTGTGCTGCTTTCTTCTCATGGCAATATTTCATCTGAGCATAAAAGAGATTCACCTCGTGTAAGGGATAGGCAGCAGTGAATACGTTCTCACTGACCAGCCTGGCTATCCCAACCTCTCCCCTCTTTAACGCTCCAAACTGCGTCCTCGCTAATAGCTCATACAGCTGTGGGACAAAAGGATATTACCATTACACCACATTCATATGTTATTCAGAAACAGGAACATTAGAAAAATTCCTTATCATTAAATCCAGTAATGAAATATAGCTTAATAAGCACGTCTACAGCGTCTATTTTCATAGTACTGACTTTAAACTCAGATGTTAGCTCAGAAAACATCTCCGAACATCTCATCTTTCTGACTGTTTTCTCAGAAATTCTGACATTAAACTTATATATAAATATTTCCCCATGCCCCCCCCAAAAAAATGAAAAAAATAATCGGTATGTGGCCCTAGTACTTTCCCACACCAGACAGAAACCAAACAGACACTTTAATAGAGTTGAAGGCTGAAAGTCAGTTAGTGTAATTATTCATTAATGCTCTAAAGTTGTGCATTAATATGCAAAATGAAACACAATACTAGTTTCTGGAGGTGGTTTGACAAGGAAATAAGAACTCTATTATTTTAAGGCCATAGTCTGGGAAATTTTAATAAGCAGGATATGTTATAAATGTACATACTATGTACAAGAGTTATTAACTTTGCATTTTATTGAATCTATTTATTTACTGATAATTTAGGCTAATTATCTACTGTGTAAATACTTTCAAGTCTTCATGCTTACAATCTGATGTCTCTGTGTCATTTTGAAGAAAGTGTCCTTGTTTTCATGGCCAAGAAATCTGCAAGCAAAATATGGACATGACATGATAAGTGAACTGTATGTGTTTAACTTTAAGGAGGTGGTACAGCAAGGAAACTGTGTAAACACTACTCGGTGTGAGCACAAACCCACACTCTATTTAACCAATACCTCTACAGTCTTGATTCCTGAAGCATGTATAACAAATTCAGATTTTTCTTTATATTAAAGACAAATGCAAAACGTTTAAATACTACTGAAGAAGAGTAACAGGGCAGAGGTGATTCTGTACCTCTCCAGCTTGTTTGAGCGGAACTGGCAGGTGTAGTAGTCTGGTGGAGGGTTGGGTACTTCCTGAGCGAAGATATTTGGGATGTGTAAATTCCTGAGGACTGATTCTGACCAGTTGGATTCTCGAGATGTCTCAACCTGTACAACAGAAATTAGGTAGAAATACCACCCTTAAAAACATTATATGGCCAGTACTTTGTTCTTCATCAAACTGTTGCCTCAAAGTTGAAAGCACACAATTGTCTGTATGAATTTGTATGCTGGAGAATTACAGATTCACTTTTGGATCCAGCCCAAACCTGCTATAGCATAAAATGCCCACTGTGCACAAAGTGAGGTCCATAAAGACAGGCATTGCTGATAATGGTGTGTAAGAACAGATCGGATCAGATCAATAGCTGACCTCAGTAATGCCCTTGTGGATGAATGAACACCAATCTCCACCACCATGAGCCAAAATGCTAAAAGAGCGTTGCATATGGAACAGATCCTCTGTAAAGTTTATGTAAATTGTGTTCCACATGCATGTCCATTTTGATTCACCTGTAATGGAACCCGGAGGCTGATCTCTTCTGCGTAATAACATAGCACATTCCAGGGGGCACTCAAGAGCACATATGTTGTCTTTGTCTTGCCCTGCACAACCTCTTTCTAACAACAGAAACAATTGAATAAAACATTAATAATAAAATATAAGGGGACACCAAACTAGTTTAGCCATCTAAAATAATTATGAAATATTTACCTCCACCAATGAGGTTATGTTTTACCTTTGTTTTGTTTGCTATAAATTCTATAAATTCTATTACTCGGCAAAACATTATGTGTAGATTTCCATGAAGGGCGACACAATGGAAGGTCCTGGGTTCAAGTCCCGGGCTCGGGTGTTTCTGTGTGGAGTTTGCATGTTTTCACTGTGCTCGTGTGGGTTTTCTCTGGGTACTCTGGTTTGCTCCCACAGTCCAAAGACGTGGCATTGGGCTAATTTTCTATTCCAATTTCTATTGCCCCTAGGTGTAAGTGTAAATGGTTGTGTGTTTTGCACTGCAATCAACTTGAGTTGTTCAGGGTGTACCCTGTCGATTTTGGCGATGATTCAGATCAAATTCTGGATCCAGGAATTTTTTTAAGGATTTTTTAACATTGTATGTGTGTGTGTGTGTGTGTGTGTGTGTGTGTGTGTGTGTGTGTGTGTGTGTGTGTGAGATAGAGAGAGAGAGAGAGAGACAGAGAGAGAGAGAGAGAGAGAGAGAGAGAGAGAGAGAGAGAGAGAGAGAGAGCACAATTTTTTGAATGTGCAGTAGTGCACCTGGCCCAGCAGTGGATGCTTTGTACTGTCTGTTATTTTTCCACCTAGTGAAGGTTTGCACTCTCTGAATGCTCATTTACATCATGTTAACAAGTTCCACAGCATTTTGATACTTTATGATAGTTTATTGAGCCAGCACTCTCAAAATACAATTAGATACACAAAATGGGTGTGTGTAGTTATTTTCTTTAAAACTTGGGCTTCCTTTACAGATTTGGTACATATTGGTTATTCCTGTAAATTAAAATTACATTTAAAATAAATATTCAAAAGAAATATAAATAATTAAACATTCTCATTTAGTATACAGTACATGTATACTTTAGCATAATACTTATTTAGCATATTCATGAATGTGCTAATCATGATGTTTGCTAAGTGGCATGGCTGTGATTCTATACAAACCATGATGTGTGATACTGACCATCTCCTGATCCAGGCCAGCACTTTGCAACCTGGACAGGAACTCCGTCCTCCACGTCCTGTGGGTATCATTGGTGGTGTTGGATGATATGTCTTCTGATTCAGCAGGCTCCTCCCATACCAGCACAAAATCTGTTAACATTTCAGAATGAATATTATGAATGAAAACTGTGTTGTGCTTATAACATGTTAAAAAAAAAAACCTGATTCATAGTGTATTAAAATGTAAGAGCACAAAAACAATCCATAAATATATGGTCATCAGATTAGTAAGTTCCATGTTGTTTAAATTATATATTTTATGACTTTTGCGTTTCCTCTGGTAAATCTGAATCATTGGTAAACTCAAGGATAGTACAAATCAATAAAATAAATAAATAAAGACATCTTGTTACCAGATACATGACTAATGGACTTGAAGTGAATAGAGTTTGAATATTAGATTGTATTTAATTTACTCATTTGTTAATTACTTTGTCCAGTATCATTAATTTTTTTATATTCACTCACAGATACACACTGTATAGAAAAACATCAAACACACTTACCAATGCATGTAACTCCATCGCTAAACACATTCTTATTCTTCTTAGTTGTGACTTTATTTGACTGTGGAGGATCATAATGCGTTACTTATTATTAGATATACATGACACCAATCTAAAATAAAGCATACTGTCACTTGTTTAACCAAACTAGAATGAATATACTGCAAGCATGCAAAAAAGGCATTTTGTCATGTGCTACCAAGTATGCAAAGCAACAGGAGGGACTAAAAATTGAGCTTTTTTTCCCCTGAAATGCAAACTCATCACTTATTATTAAGAGCTTATACTGCACTGACAATGCAAGGAAATAAAGGGTCAATCTCTTTCCTATTTTCTCAGCTTCTCAAACACACACACACACACACACACACACACACACACGTACTCCACCCAATTCCATGCTTCCGTAGTTATAGTCAGGGAGATTAGACAGGTTGATCAGTGTTGCGCTGTCCTCCACTTCATGCTTCTGCTTCATTGTAGGGCTCCAACATTAGCCAGCACTCCTCTTCTTCTCTCACCCGCCAACCATATAATCTCTCTCTGAAAAACACACCAAAACAGCCTAGCATTTTAGAAAGAAGTGTTTAATCTAGCATCACACAGTAACCCTATATGGTTTGTGGGATTTAAAAATATTACCAAACTGAGAAGTGTTTGATTTATTACAGAGTCAACAGTGCGGACAAAAGTACTTAATTAGCAGTGATGTCTGGCACAACAAATATAAATAGATCCCTAAAGAAAACAATGAGCACACAATTCCCCATTCGGGGGAAACACCAAGCTCGAACACAAAGCCATGTGCACAATTCAAAGACGTGAGACACTCACTGCCTTTCTCTCTCCTGGGTCTGTTTAACTCACACTATGAGGGTGGGCTGAAAAGTCCATAGTAATCCATCTCACCATCTGGATGAGAGCTCCTGTACCAAGGGGATCCAAGCACTGCAACACCAATGGATGAAGTGTGTAGATGTGTGTAGGAAGAAGGGGAGACTATGTTAAAAATTAACCACATTTGGTGAAATTCGAGCATTGCATCATGGTCAGCCTATGAACTTTTGAGCTCACCCTCGGAAACCCTTTCTGACTCATCAGTGCCAGCGCTGTGATGCTGATTAAAGTCTCTGGTGTAAGAGACAGTACATGTGTAGTAGAATTAAAACCATACGTGACTCTGGAGTACAGAAGAGGAAGAAAAATGCAAGAGAGCTAATTTAAAAGGCAGGTAATTAACATAAACAGGGTCCAACGTTGCCACATCACTCTGATAAAAAAAAATACATGTACATAAGTGTTTACATTGTTGTTGCTGCCAACTGTGACATTATATTTTCTCTCTTGTATCCTGATTTACTTCAGCAAAAAACAAGCTTTGCCTTTGAAGAGACATTTTCTTATAATAACATATGTATTACCAGTAAAAGATGATGCAGTTCCACTGTGCTATACTTTTATAAACAAACAATGACCACTGTAAATATCTATAAAGCTGTTAAACTATTTCAGTCAGTCTTGATACACCCAGAAGGCTTTCTCTGTGTTGAATCTGCATTACCAAATAATGACCATAGTCTTTGCCTATTGCATAATAAGCTGTTTTGTTATATGCTGCTGAAGTGTGACTATATAACTCTCATTTGGCTGTGAGATGTGAGTCGTGCAGGGAGCTGTATCACTTCAGAGAGTTCATACCACAGAGATATGCAAATCACCTTGCACTCATTGTTCTCATACGTACAGTGTCAACAAAAAAACAGCAAATAGTTTCCACTGCATTTAAATTTGATTTCGATTTTGATTAAGGTTTCACATGCTTTTTGCTTACCTGTTGCTGACTGTACTTTCTCTTCTCTTCACTTCTCTTCTCTTCTGGTTTACACCTCACACTCTTTCATTCACAATTGGAGCTTTTACAGGGAATGAAGTATAGATCCAGAGAATGGCTGCACAGGATGTGGCACTTAATATATCCCTGTATTCCCTTCAAGAGAGATAAGAGAGGAGGCAGGGCCAAGGAATGATGAGAGATGTAGGGGGAGTGTTTCATCCTGTTTGCTGTTAAGGAGGAGTCTCTCTGCACCACACACACACACACACTTGCACTCGCGCACGCACACACACCCCCACTCACACACACTCTCTCTCTCTCACACACACCTTGCATTTTTAATGCATGTATATGTTGGCTAGAAATCTGGTATCCCAGTTAGCTCGTTCAACAGCTGGTTAGCAAGTTCACCTCACAACAAGAAGGTCCTGGGGTCGGGCGTTTTTGTGTGGAGTCTGGATGTTCTTGTCAAGCCTGCTTGGGTTTCTGCTGGGTACTCCGGTTTCCTCCTAAAGTCCAAGGACATGCACTTTAAGCTACTTGGCTGTTCTGAATTGCCCCTAGGACTGAGTATCACTGGTTGTGTGTGTTGGCCCTGTCAAGCTGTTCAGGGTGTGCCCTGCCTAGGCGCCTGCCTACCCACAATCCTAATAGAATTAAACGGTTCAGGAAATGAGTGAGAGTGATTCCAAAACATGTTTTATTACTGATTCAAAATTTAATCTTTTAACATCACCAAGACTAAGATATACAAATACAAAGTATTCATTTTAAACAATTCTGCCTTTTTTTTTTTTTATCAACAAATCTCCAATCATGGCACTAAATACTTGGCTCAGGAATGATGTAGCCTATTGGTGCACTTGAAGCTGGAAAGCATTGCTCTGGGAAACAAGCATTCGTTTATCTCTCCTTCCCTGCCTTTCCGGGATTAAACGTGACTTTGTTGGTTTTGGGTATGGGCTCTGAATTTGTTTACACATGACTTGATCCAGTTGGGATGCCCAGGAAACCATGTACACGTCAGTGTTTCACCACAATTTTTACATGATGATTCCTCATGAAATCATTTTTTTATATTTACATATAATTTACATGAAATAATTTGCTTTAGTATCAAACAAAATGCAACACACTCAGGTTATATTACACTTAGGTTTCTAACATAGCAACCAGTGAATCTCTGGCTGTCCCAGGGTCTTATTTTAACGTCTGCTACCATTTTATTTTGTCTACGTAATGATGTAATGATCTGCCCTGCGATGGCCTGGTGAGCTGTCCAGGATGTACTCTGCCCTCGCCCAGAGTCAGCTGAGATGGGCACCAGCCTCCCCGCGACCCTAATTAGAATTAAGCAGTTCAGAAAATTAATGAATGAATGATATAATGAACCATGTGTGTGGACTGTGTATTCACTTGGTTGGACATATATTTTAATCTGACAGGTCTGGATATCATTCATATGTTTGGTCTCTCTCTCTCTCTCTCTCTCTCTCTCTCTCTCTCACACACACACACACACACACACACACTCACACACACACACACACACACACACACACACAGTCTCATAGCCTCATAACACTATTCTTGAACCTAATACGAGCAATTAATAATTACACATGTGGATGAGAGAGCGCGAGGTGTTAAACCTCGTCTGACCAGAGCCGTGACACTCTGCTTATGAATTTAAATCCCCTTCTCGGCCCCTAGAGGCAGATTTTAATATGAAAGAGGACACAGAGTAAAAAAAAAAAGCTTTGATTAAACAGACAAATCTGACCTGGACCCTCATTCATTTCAGTTTAAACTCTGTACTGAGATCCCCACACTGCTGCTGCTCGAGTGTTGAGGTGCTTAACGATGAAGCAAAGGAGCGTTACGGAAATATGACCCGTATAAATGTGTCTTTGGAAATTAAAGACAGAAATGAAACGAGTGGTGGGGTGTCATTTGACCAAAGCGATTACGAATTCCCTTTCCATGCATGTATGTATCTCAGTGGTGTAGTGGATAGCACATCAGCTTCACAATAAGAAGGTCTTGGGTTTGAATCCCGGGGTCAGGGCGTTTCTCTGTGGAGTTTGAATGTGCTTCCAATGCTTGCATGGGTTTCCTCCTGGGACTCCGGTTTCCTCCTACAGTCCAAAGACATGCACATTGGTGTGAATGTGAGTTTGAATGGATGTGTGTGTGTGTGTGTGTGTGTGTGTGTGTGTGTGTGTGTGTGTGTGTGTGTGTGTGT
>JBCNYH010000013.1:14229933-14240880 GCA_039654325.1 Tandanus tandanus
ACACACACACACACGCACACACACACACACACACACACACACACACACACACACACACACACACACACACACACAATAATGTACTTCTGACTTTGCTGGACACATTCATTAATATAATGCATCCATCACAACTAAATGCCTAACTCCAACCATTATCATGACACTAACTTGAACCTTATTCTAAAATAAAGCCTAAAGCCATGTCTTCAATCTCAAACAGCCCTTTGAAGAAGTGACGACCAGCCAAAATGTCCTCACCCTACTGAAAAAAAAACTATTCTGGTCCTCACTATGTAGTAAGTGGCGGCACGGTGGAGTAGTGGCTGGCACGTCTGCCTCGCTGCAAGAATGTCCTGGGTTGGAGTCCCAGGCTTGGAAAGGGCGTTTCCCTGTGGAGTTTGCATGTTCTCCCTGTGCCTGTGTGGGATTCTTCCGGGTACTCTTGTTTCCTTCTACAGTCCAAAAACATGCACATTAGGCTAACTGACTGTTCCACATTGCCCCCATGTTCACATTGGGCTTGGCTCGGGCTTGTTTCATGTGGAATTTACATGTTTTCGCTGGCTTGCATGGGTTTCCTCTGGGTAGGTGTAAATGTGAGTGTGAATGGTTTTGTGTATGCTGGCTCTGTGATGGACTGGTGAGCTCTTCAGGGTGTACCCTGTCTTCTCCTCGAGTCGGCTGAGATAGGCTCCAGCCTACCTGCGACCCTAATAAAGGATAAAGTGGTTTGAAAATGAATGAAGTCCAATGAATGAGCTGAAAAGGAAACAAAAATGAGCAGTATGCCAGAACTCTGTCAGAACACACCATAGTAGGATTAAGCGGTTAATTACCCACGCGACTCTGCAGTGGTGGCTCAGTGGGTAAGGCTCTGGGTTAATGATCCGACGGTTGGCAGTTCAAGCCCCAGTAACAACACGCTGCCACTATTGGGCCCTTGAGCAAGGCCCTTAACCCTTAACTACTCAGTTGTATAAAAATGATGAATGTAAGTAACTCTGGATAAGGGTGTCTGCCAGATGCCATAAAGGTAAATGTAACAAGCACACACACAAAAATAAAATAGAATAATAAAATTAATGTTTAAAAAAAAGTAGCTGCAGTTAATAAATATAAAAGAAACTTTTGAGCGTCAGGCTTTGGGACTTTAATTATGAAAAGGAGGAAAGTGGGTTCACGTTTCTTACTTCACATTAAAAAAAAAATATATATATATATATATATATATATAAATAATTATGAGCGGGAATCCCAGCGTGCACAGACCGTTAGCTGTAAAGTGTTGATGTATGAAGTAAGAAATAGTTTATTGGTATTTCACACATTGTGCAGCTTTCAGTTTTCTACATCAGTCAGTAAACGACACTTTATTATTTACCCTTATAACCAGTATTTTGTTTTCAACTGTTTATATTAATGTGTTGCTGAGTCTGTATTATGCATTTGGGGATTTTTATTTATTTATTTATTTTCCCCCAGAGATGCCTTCAAATGTAGAAATAAAGGCGTGGCTGCGTGACCTGGACCACGTGACTCAGCGCGCGAGGGAACTGAGCGGCTCGGATGGGACCATCATCCGGCAACGTGACACGTTCTTCCACACGTCCCAGGAGGGTCGCCTCAAACTCAGAGATTTCTTAGTGAGTGTGCTCACGTGATGAGAATGCACCCCAGGAGGAGATCAGAGTGAGAATATTAACCCCGGGTCCCTGTGCCTCTCCCCACAGAACGGAACTGGACAGCTGATATTCTACCAGAGACCCGACATGAGTGGCCCCAAACTGTCCAAGTACTCCATCAGTCCCACAAGTGATCCACAAGGCCTGAAAGTAAACACTGTGGTATCTCTGAATATTACAACCCAATGTGTTTATTTTATAATAACAACTATATATATATAATGTATATACATATACTAATGAAGCTTCACACACACACACACACACACACACACACATATATATATATATGTGTGTGTGTGTTTATGTATGTATGTATATGTGTATATATACTCTATATGTATGTGTGTCTGTGTGTGTGTGTGCATAAAGTTTCATTGGTTTTGGCATTCAAATATTCATTCAAATTCAGTGGTCACTTGTTCATGGTGGACCCAAAAACTCTCTAGGGAACACACCCTGGATGGGACACCAGTTAGCACACATACATACACTCAGAATCTACCTCCCATGGTGGCATGGTGGTGTAGTGGTTACCGTATCCGCCTCCCACAGGAAGGTCCTTCACCCAGTGCAGTGTCAGCTGCTGTTGGCCTCTGCATGACCCTAATAGGATTAATTAGTTTGGCAAATGAGTGAGTGGGTAGTCTACCTACCAGCATGTTTGGGGAGGTACTGTAGGTAGGTGGCGTAGTGGCATCCACCTCACATTAAAAAGGTCCAGGGTTCGAGTGTGTGGGTTTCCTCGGGGTACTCCGGTTTCCTCTTACAATCCAAACACATGCACATTAGCCTAATTGGCTGCTTCAAATTGAGCCTAGGTGTGAGTGTGAATGTTAATGGTTGAGTGTGTGTGTGTTGGCCCTGCAATGGTATGGCGAGTTGTTCAGGGTGTACCCCACCTTCGTACAGTGTTGGCTGAAATAGGCGCCAACCTCCCTGCGACCCTAGTAGGATTAAGCGGTTCAGCAAATGAGTGAGTGAGTGATCTAGCTACCAGCGTTTTTGGGGCGGTAGGTAGGTCTGGACAAATTAAACGTGAAGATTGAATTTTAAATTGTGATGAATCACGAATGCCATTTTTGATATGGACGAATATTAAACTTTACCACGTTCAAGTGTAGCTCTGTGTAACTGGAGTACACAAACTTGAAGCAATCATGCTGTATGAAGCATTCAGTCCCAGAACTGTGAGATATCTTGTGTTTTATTTCAAGGTTCTGTACTTTCATGTATGTGTGTGTGTTTGTAGAAAGTACTATCAGATGCTTTAGGACAGGTGGGCCAGGTGAAAAAGGAGAGAAGGCTGTTTATTGTGGGACAGACTCGAGTGCACGTGGACTCTGTGGAAGGCCTGGGAGATTTCATGGAGCTCGAGGTAGAGAGAAGTCTGTTCAAGATGCATGAGTGGGTAAATAGCAGGCTGTGAACTGCAGTGTGTGTGTGTGTGTGTGTGTGTGCATATGTGTGTTGATACAGGTAGTTATGAAAGAAAACCAGAACCCAGAAGAAGGAGTTGCCATTGCCCACCAGCTGATGCAGGATTTGGGTGTGAAGAAGGAGGACCTGATTGACGGTGCATACATGGACCTCTTACTTGCAAATGGCCATCAGAATGGAAAGTAATATCTATGGCATGACATTGTTTAATTCTGAAAATAAAATTCACTTTTTTTGTACTGCTGTTTTTTTTTTCTTTTTTATAAACCTGATGTGTGAAGAACATTACAGACCACTGAAATCAGAAAAATGTAGTGCTATGGAATTTATCTTCATTGTCCAGTTCACTGTAAAAACAAAGGCACAATAGTCTCTGAACTCACGCTGGATATTCCGCTGAAGCCGGATATGGTCCAGTTTATTTTCCATGGAGCAGATGATGACAAAAGTATTGGCTAGGGTTAGCTAATAGCCTAGCATGGACTCCAGCATGCTTGCCAAGGTTCTGTTTACTCATTGACCTCTTTCGGTGGCCCCTCTCCCTTTTTCTGGCTTCAGGCCACGTCCAGGACTGGAGACCTATTCCTTGGAGCAGGCAGAGTATGCGTCGCTTCTCCAGCAGATCGTCTTTATGGTTGTGCGCTCGTTAATTTTTGTACTGAAAACATGTCTTGTAATCATGAACACCGGTTGTTGAGTGATATGAGGTCAGAAAAAAAAACAAAATAGCACAAACTACCACCATTTTGGATCTGGAGAGGCTGCTGTGTGCTGCCACCTTGTGAGGTATATAACATCCTTACAGCTTGGCTAAACGGGCCAATTATTAGTTAAGATTCTCTACTTTCTGCCTTGTGTTCAGCAGTAATTCATCAACAGTAATTAAGAAACTCTTTCCCTTCTACCAGCATTTACCAGATGGCAAAGATGGGCTACCATTTTGAAAATTTTCCCCAGCTTTTGCCAGCTGGCCACTATGAGACCTGGGGAATCCACTAAAAGTGTAAAGGCAAAAAGGAAAGTAGTGAGAACAAATGATAGAGGTGAAGAAAGAAATCATATGAAAGTATGAAAATGGAGTTCGTGTCCGGTGAATTAAACTTTCTTTTTTCTGATTTAAAACTATTCTTTATTCAGTCGGTTCAGGTAATGGATAAAATAGTCTCTTCTTACCTCAAACTTAATTCTTTGTTCAGTTGGTATGTCATATAGTAATACGATTGTGGAGTGAGGAGGAGGACAGGAACGGATTAATCCATTATACACTGTTTCTTATTTGAAAATATGTTTCAGTTTATGAACAAATTTGTTTTAGAACAACATTTAAGAACGAATTAAGTTTGAAAACTGAGGTTCCAATGCAGAATATATATCAATTTGGAACAGCCATTTAGTGGGAGGAAACTGGAGTACCTGGAGGCACTGGGAGAACATGCATACCCAACACAGAAATGCCCAAGCCGGGGACTTGAACCCAGGACCACCTTGCTGTGAGGCGGACGTGCTACCCTTCAGGGTTGTTCAATTTTTTAAAAGTTCTTACCTTCTTACAGGGGTTCTGCGTAGACTTATTAGCAGAACAACCCCAGCCAAAAGCCCCTAGCTAAAGAAATGAGTTCAGGCTAAAGATTACAACCTGCAGTTGAAGTGGTCAGATTTAGAAAGGTCTAATAAGCAGTTTTTGCATCTCGGCTTGCGCTATGCATTATGGGATCGGGGCTACCAAGCGGACCTGCGTAAATGGAGTAATGCAATATGAACATGAGCAACCGGTGCAGTTTAGACGACTTTAAAAGGTGGAATGTCCAGGAATTTAAAAGTGTTTTGTAAACACCAAGGTTTTGGTGTTAATGGGAAACGACTACAAGGAAGTACGTCTTATTGTTTATAATAGCGTTCTGTTCATGTTATTAAAAACTGACAATCAGCTGTAATATGTACATATTTAACTCTTTGGTTAACTGCATTTCAGGTATTCGTGAGTCAGTGAGATATTAACTGGTGATTTATTGATGACTCTCTAGCTATGATCTTCTGTGATAGTGAGAAGTTGAACAGTTTGCAAACAGTCAGTGGCATTTTGGCAAATGTAACGACCACGGCAATCATTCTCTGACTGTTTTGCCAAATGCATGCCAAGTCACTTTTATATAGCGTCGTGGTCACGTGACACAGGCGGTGACTTATTAGCAGAACAACCCCAGCCGAGTATACACAGGCAGCTGAAATGAGTTTCCTTTGCAGGGTGGCGGGGCTCTCCCTTAGAGATGGGGTGAGAAGCTCAGCCATCCGGGAGGAGCTCGGAGTAGAACTGCTGCTCCTCCGCATTGAGAGGGACCAGTTGAGGTGGCTCGGGCATCTGATTAGAATGCCTCCCGAACGCCTACCTGGTGTGGTGTTTCAGGCATGTCCAACCCGGAAGAGACACTGGGGTCAACCCAGAGCAAGCTGGAGGGACTACGTCTCTTGGCTGGTTTGGGAACGCCTCGGTGTCCCCCCCGGAAGAGCTGGAGGAAGTGGCTGGGGAGAGGGACGTCTGGACCTCACTGCTTAGGCTGCTGCCCCCGCGACCCGACCCCGGATTAAGCAGATGATGATGATGATGATGGCGCTTAGAAGACTGTTCTAAGTTCTGTTCTGTTGATTGTTTCTCAAATGCTCTGGGTTATGAATTAGAAGGTTGGGGATTCAAGCTCCAGTACCACCAAGCTGCCACTGTTGGGCCCTTGAGCAAGGCTTAGATAATAATGTTAGTCGCTCTGGATAAGGGTGTCTACCAAATAGATAACATGTGTGCCGGCCAATTGCCTATAGGTGTGAATGAGCGTGTGAATGGTCGTTCATATATCTGTTATTCTGCTGGGATTGTGTGAGTGATATGGATAATGGATGGATGTTCAACCTTCTACTTGGAGACTTGTAGAATCCCTGTCAAATTTCCATGAAGCTGTTCTAACTACTTGAAGTGATTCAATACCTTAAAGAATTCAGACATTTTACATAAAATTGTCTGACCAAGTACACCAGTACCAAACCCCTGAACTTTATAAACTAAGAGACAGACACAGACATGGGATAAATACACAGGAATGGTCTCAGTGACTTGTATGCTTGCAGCAACATCTGGTGGTGAATTTATTCATTTCAGTTACATCAAAATAACAGTTCTCCCCACATTGACTTAATTGAAAAACAAAGTAAGAGACAAACAGTGAAGCATCAGTCAAATAGGTTCATAGATAAGGGTAACACTTCATCAATTAGCTCAGCTGGCAAATAGTGATGCTAGAACCCACACCAGACCAGAAGCGGAAACCAGGGTACAGAGCTCCACTAAATTCAGTTTCGACACAGCAGATATGGTGGACTTCGTTGTGAGAGACTCTATAGAAAGCCAGCACACCTGCCTGTTGGTCTACATAGACCCCGATGCGCCGGGCTTTAGGAGCAGCTAGTACCGTTTCCTTTCCTGCATGCCACAAAGAGAAGGCTGTGCCTGACCAGTACAGGCTCCATGAGTGCTCGTTATGGCCCAGTCTGGAGCTGTCATCTATTGTGGAGCGTCTGATGTCTTTATAGGCTACACCAATAGTGACCTGCAAAGACCATTGTGCTGCATTCATTCTACTGCAGTGTTTAGCACTGATTTAGGAAAAATAACTAGAATCAAATCTGTTATAATTAATCCTAGGAGTCCAATCAGGTAATTAACAATTTCTAGTGGATTAACTTAAACATGCCTCCAAAGTTAGTGGTGTCTTCCTTGAGTGGTAAAATACATTTCCTTAAATATACACACACAGTATATCACGTTATAGATATATTCAATTAAGTTACATGGTGTTACTTTGACTGCTATTTAAAAAAAAAAAAAAACAAATGTGGGTGATATTTTTTCATTTTGTTAAAATAACTCTACACTCTACATGTTTTAGGGTGGGTAAGTTACAGTGAATGTGTTCTGTACCTTCGGTCCTGTCCATTCCACCTCCCAGTAGTAAGGACTTCCTGCCAAAGGCTCCCGACACAAGACCTGTCGCCAGTAGACAAAGCGATCAGTGTGCTCTGGATAATTTAGTTTTTCTGCACGGAGAGTGGCCTTGCGATCTCCATCAGACAAGCGGATGTGCCGGTAAGCAGTGTTGGGGTCCAGTGTGGGATCAAAGCGGTCTAAGTGGGAATGGTTGTTTAATGAAATTATTGTGCATATTAGCTTCTAATCATTTAATATTAGCTTCTGCAAAATCTCTTCCTTTATCAAGAACTTAAAAAAAAAATACACACTGTAAAGTTCAACTGAACTGAACTTTATCAGTCTTCATAAAACAAACATGTATAGTGTTAAATTATTAACATAATACTATTAAAAAAGGTAAAAAAATAAATAAGTCACAGACTTACATTTTATCATTTCATCCCTTGATTTAGGAGCTGGATTTTCCTCATGTACGGAAGTCAGTTTCTTCTCTGCAAACAAGAAAGCAGTTGTAATTTATCACATTTGTATCACACTTGCACTGCTGTGTATAAATTTATATATCTACCTAAATTCGCAGAGGAAGCAGCAGGAAGCTGAATTGTTGTGGTTTTAGGTTGATTGTCACTGTTGCTCAATGCAGGTGTTGTTTCAGGATCTAAAAAGAGTGCAAGATTACTTACATTCATTCTGTTACGGTAATTTCACGACATTACAGTACCGGTCCAATGTTTCAGAACATATCTGTTTTTCCCCCACTGTGTTTATTGAAATTTACACAGTATTCTCTGAAATTGAAGCAAGGGGGTGGGGGGATTTAATTGTACAACTAGTTAAATCTTTTTTTAACCAGTTGTAGATAAAAATAAAAAATAAACGTAATAATGAAATTGTTCTGTTTAACCCAATGTAATCTAAATCTAAATTTTTGACTCAACAAAGTAACCAACTTTTGCAGATATTACAGCTGAAGACAATCGTGGCCATCTTTCGATGATGATGCACTTGTTTTTTTCTTTGCCTTCGCCCATCTGTCCACTTCATCCCAAACCATTAAGTCTGGAGACTGTAATGATCATTCCATGATTTGAAGCCTACCCTCTTTTCCTTTTTTATAATACAGTTCTGATATATCGCTTATCTTCATTTCTTTTCAGATTTTTTTATTGGACTTGAACTTTTAAACTTCAATAAAACTTAAGAAAATGGGTGTGTTCTAAAACCTTTGACCAGTAGTGTATATTTAAGATCTGTTGTGTATTTAGTGAATGCTATATATTCACAATGATTTTGAGCCAAATGTAAAGAAGAATTTATAGTAATGAGGTTTTGAATAATCACAAAATACAGCAAAGGAAACTCATGATGGATAAATTTAACAGTTCCTACAGAAAGAAAAAATATTCTTACCAATATTTTGTGAAGTGATCTGCAAGTTATTGAAATTGAGGCATTCCTCTGATGCCTGAGCATTAGATGCCGCTTCTGTTTTTTCTGCATCATTCACTACATTAAGAAAGAAAAAAAATACACTGCGGTGAATTAGATTAGATTTAATAGATAAATGTCCAGCTCTCGCAAAATCTTACAAGTGTGACAGTTCAATGCTAAAACTTGATAAGCTAAGAATAAACATTTGTAGTGAAAATAAAGGAAAAATATTAATGTGAACCATTTTTTATGCCCACTTTTTTTTTTAACTTATATTCCATTGTTATCCAACATTGGGTAAAAAAAAAAAAAAAAAAAGATTAAATAGTGAATGTTGAGACACAAAATAGTGAATATATTCACATCAGTTCAGAAATAGATACCTCCTTTTCTACTTTTCTACATATTTGCCACCGCGCCAGACTGCTTGGCCAATCATTGCCTATTCCTTCGGCTGTATCTCTTAATTCCTTTTTCTGTCCAAACATATGCAAAGCTGCCTTCACTGCTTACGTTTTTACTTTTATTGCTTAGGTTAACTTATGTAATAATGTTTATTGGTGATTTTAAGTTGTTTATTGGTGTTTCTTACTTATCATCAAACCTATGTGGATGGAGGACAAATCTCGCTACAACAATAATCAGTTTTTTATTAACACACTACACAATACATTACATACTGTGGTGTTTATTTATTATATTTAAAAGCAGGCTCTCACCAACTGTGAAGATACTGGCCAGGCTTCCTTTACAAAGGTCATGTAGCCCTTCTCTAAAAGCTCCAAGAGCTGCTCTGATCCCAGATTCTACTGACTCTGGGGGTAAAGTACCCAGCTGTGCATTTCCAACATCTATACCACATGTGGTGTCAAGTGTCTGGCAGGAGAGACAACAATAAAATAAAGGATTTAAATATATACAATTAAAACAGAAGATGCCATTTTGTTGATTTAATGGTAACCCCTTTGGCCACCTGGCTGCCAGCTGAGGCAGACTACATCTGAACAGCTAAAGTTAAGGTCATGAGTTCAAAGGGTTTTAAACTCATGACCTTCTGAGTAGCCCAATGTTTTTAACCAGCAAGGTCCCACTGGCACCATAACCCCTATGAAGAATAAATCAGGTCTGTACAGTAGAGATGCACTGTTTTTGTTTTATTTGTTTTTCAGGTCAGTAGAGATGCTCAATTTTCGATTTTTGTACAAGTGTAACCTGCTGATGTCGATTTTGCTGATTCGGATTTTCTTTTGAACAGTTATAACTGACAGCATGTACAAACAAAAAACTTTTCTGAAATGCTAAATTTAATTTTTACAATAAAATAAATTATTGCACTTTATCAGTAATAATAACAATAACAACAACAACAACAACACCATTAGTGGTAATAGTAGCAGCAGCAATAGAAATATGTCCAATGTGTATAATAGCAATACAACTACAACAACTACCAGTACTGACGATGTAACTCACCTGGGATCAAGAACAGTGGCCCAAGTCATTTGTATTATAGGGTTACTTTGAGAAATACAATTAACGATATTGCACCAGCCATTACCTAGCCATTATAAACAATTGGTGGCCATTTTGCTGACAACGACCTTTTCATAAACTCGTTTTAGCCTTTGGTCTCAAGATAATACCCTGAAAATTCGATATTGAGATATGTTCAGGAGTTCTTGAGATACAAGTGTGCGTAGCCACAAAAAACTAAAAAATAATTATTACGCTATCACGGGTGGTAACTAACAGAAATTACTGAGGGTGATGCATGATGGATTTGTTGACAACAGCCTAGTCATTGTGCATATCCAAAAATCCTGCTTCGGGAAATATACTTCCTGTGCACAAATTGTCCTGAAATTCCAGAATTATGCTGTCTACACATGATCTCCGGTCAGGGCCAGTCACACTGAAGATCATCTGATTCTGGTCTCTGATAGCCGGCTTCTCGGTGCATCTCTACTATACAGACTTGTATTACAAACATGTACATCAAAAATAGTACCCTAATAGTAAAATTCCAAGAAATAAGTAGGAAGCTCATCATACCTTTAAGAATTGAATGGAGTCCTGAGCGTTATTTAGTTTGTTTAGCTCATCAGCTTGCTTGTATAGTTGTCTGATCTCCTCCTGTAGTTGACAGCGATGGCTCTCTATGCGATTGTAAGTGGAGGCTTCATAAGCTTGAAAAAGTTCCTTTACTTGTGAGCTCATTAACTCCACACTCTTCATTACTTCACCAAAAATCTCCACATTCTCTGTTTGCAGCCCCTGAATGGCAGTCTAATACATAATACATGTATATATTACATGTAGTGTTAGCACCATGCACCCATAATTGGCCATGGTTATTATGTCAAAGTTTATTTTCTAAACAGAGCATTATGCAATTTTATTTATATATTTATATATATA
>JBCNYH010000013.1:14247594-14262416 GCA_039654325.1 Tandanus tandanus
TACACGGACATTCCCTTTTGAACTGCGTTATAGGCCTCCTTCAGGGCATCAGGATCATACTGCTTTTTCTTCATTTTGGAAATATCTGTAATGAAAATCAACACTAATTAGCATTAGAAGATAATTATTGCAAAGTAATAAAGATCTGCTTTGAATTGACAGCATACTCATGAATTGGATTTTTGTTTGTTGCAATTATTTTACTCATACTGGAGACTACGCTAAAACCTGGACACCTAAACATCACTCGCTCCAAGATTCAAGATCATCACGAGCAATCTTCAATCTTCACCTCTCATCTCCTACAGTCTGAGACGACGGGCTTACGACCGCCTCTCCATATTAATTCATTAATTTATGTTACACTTACTGGCTCATTTATAGTAAATCGCTAAAGCCACTTCTTTGCCTGACCTGGTTTATTCCGAACATTTCGGAAGCTCGCGTCAGTCCATCACTTCATTCATAATTCATTCATGATTTTTTTAATGCAATTCAATAAAGTTCAACTGAATTCCACCAAGAAAAAAGGAAAGAAAATAAAAATTTTTTTTCACAATTTGGGGGTTTTGTTTGTTTGTTTTTGGTATTATGGTGTTCATTTTTGTTAATCAGCCTTTCCACAGATTGTAGAGTGTTTCGGTCACTTTACTCTTGTTAGGGACGTCTTACAAATAGCAGACAGATCAATAATAATCAACTGATTTGAAAAGGGACATTGAATATTTGTACAGGATTTGATTTTTATGGAATAGTGGCAAAATCACCATAGTGATCTTATATCTAAACAGCGTTGTGTATCTTAAACTCTGACTCAAGCACACACGGCAAGTATCACGCTGCACCGGTATCAGGTAAACACCGGAGGAGGGAGTACACAGGCACAGTGTTTACTGGTATGGACTGCAGCCTGCGTCTGTTCGTGTTCTGATCTACGGAAGCCTACTAGGCATCCACGGGTGTGTTGTTTTTCCTTCGCGCATGACAGGATTTTTAAAATCATTTTTTAAAAATGCTTAAAGTAAGGATTTTTAAGGGGGGGGGAAAGAACAGAAATCATTTTTGAGATTGAACTGTAAATTGAGTTTAGTTACAATTGTCAAAATAGATTAAATAAACGCGTTTATGAAACTATACTTCAGAACTGGGTTTAATAATAAGGAGATTATTTTATTATTTTATTCATACTCATGGCTGACTTCTCTTCCACTTATTTATATTTGACTCCCTTTCTCACATCACTTCCTGGATGATAGTCCATCACATGACACTCAACCTAAAAAGATCTGTGCTGATAGAACTCCTGAGGGTCCATCCTGTGGCAAACACTAATGTTAACCTCACTGTGAGTGTGTGAACTGAGCGGATTGGGGAAACTGGTGGTCTCTTCATTTACCCAATAGCTGTAGCCTACACACATACCACAGATATATTGTGGTCGTGGGGATCATTTTGGAAATAAATATCTAACGTCCAGTGTTTCATTAAAGGCAACCAATAATTAATGCTTGTTAAATTGGAAAAACTACCGAGAGGAAAATATTCTAGTGACATACGATTTATACACTAGTAGCAGACTTTAGAAATATCTGGCAACCAGCGGAGCACCGGAAAATCCTGTGTGTTTCTATTCAAGGTGAGTGACTGGAGCAAAACAGTTAAATGAACGTGTTGAGGTTGAGCATTGTATGTTTTAAAATATGTATTACTTTATTTAGGTTCTTAGAATCGGATTTTTTCCCCCCAAATTGCCGTTGAACAGGCAGTGAGACTGCGGTGCTATGCTAATGCTAGTGTCAGCGTTAGTTTTGATTTACAGCAAACGTTCAGACAACCCAGAACCATCTCATTTATTTTTAATTAAAATGTCAAAATTAGATTGGGTTTGGCATTTCTTTCTGACGGATAAACACAAACTTTGTTCCAGATTAATTTTACCGAAGCTCTTAGTAAAAGCCGTCAGTGCTGATGTCCATAAACACTAATCTAACCCAGGAACATAGAAGGGTAACTTCAGTAACTGAAAATCCAATCTAAAGAGTGCCTTATAAAAGCCATGACGTTAAATAGGTCGAGAGCACAAGAAGATACATTAAATGTCTCTAAAAATATCAAGAGTTGAGACAGAAACAAAAAAAACAAAGGCTAAATTTCTTAAAATTGAAATATAAAAGCCACACACCGGTCCAGTCGTCCTGAAGGCCGGCTCTTCTGCACTGTTTTCCACTTTCTTTCTTTATCACTGATGAGTTGCACTTCATTTCTTTTATAGTCCTTTAATATTAAGCATTATATAGGCAGATATCCGGGGTATATCTGGTTCCGGTGCAATATCAACATCCGGTTTTTCACGGAAGTGGTGGCGCGTGCTGGGGTCAGGAGTCAGAGGTTAAAGGTATCTGGGACACTACTGTGTAACCATGGCTATAAACACTCTCAGTAGTGAGCTATTTCAGATAAATGTGTTCGTAAGCTCACCGTACTGATTTTGACACTTTCCAAAAATCTGTGGTATGCCATAAAAAAAAAAAAAATCAAGCTATGTTAAAATCTTGAACGTCCATCTCCAATCAATCAGGTGTTGTTGATTTATCACCTGGGGGCCCTAAAGTATCCTGATCACCATTCTTGTGATCATAAAAATTTCTTCTAAAAATCTATGAAAAACATGATTACCAAAAATGAACATTATTGCATTTATTCAATAGCAGTTTTTTGTTACTTTGCAGTAACTATCTTTCACAAGGGGAGTGAATAATTTTATACGAGCTTTCTTGCTTATGGCCGTACCATAGACACATATTAGACACTGCATCATTGTACGTCAACATCGCCGCCATATTGCTAGTAGCATTGTTGTGGAAAGCGATAAGAACCGAGACCAGAGCCTTATTAAAGCATCTTCATTAAGATGCCTCATGGGTATGATGCTTGGGAAAGAGCTGTTTTTGGATTTTTATGGCCATCATGTCATATAATATCGTAATATTTGCCTTAATCTCTGTGGAATTAAATTAAACACTTACTGCTGGCATGTGGTTATGTGTTGTTGTTTTTTTTTTTTAATCCTTATTCAACCCTTAATCCTAACAAACATGATCAGTGCATTACCAAACACCTTAAAATTTTAATCTAGTAATATTTAACCCCTTAATCACAACAAATAAAGAAAACCCTTCATTTTGGTCACCTGGTTCGTGAACTCATCGCAAAAAATTTCAAATGTTTGAAATTTTCGCGAATGTCACAAAACCAGGCTCTGACGCAGAATAGTCTCAAACTCTTCTTAAACAGTCCACACATGTCGCAAGAAGGTCGCAAAGTTGTCATTTTGCATGCAAAATTTATTCCTTTTTTGTTCGCAAGGAAAAGTGTATTCCGTATAATTTGTCATCATTCATATTTTATTCACATTTTGTTCGCACTAATAACGCGAAAATAAAAGCAAATGGTTTGACAACAAAAAGTGAACAAAATGGGACTGATCATTTGCTTTTTTTTCGTCAAACATCTGCAAACCAATTGCAAATTACTCGCAAAATTGTCGTGCAACTTACCTTTACGACATTTGGCGGACACCTTTATCCAGAATGACTTACATTCATCATTTATATACAGCTGAGCAATTAAGGGGCTAAGAGTCTTGCTCAAGGACCCAACAGTGGCAGCTTGGATCAGTAATCCAGAGCCTTAACCACTGAGCCAACACCGCCCTATATACTTATACTATACTTACTTATAGTATACTTGTACTATAAACTTTCACGCAATATACGTATTTAAGCCACAAAATATTTGCTTGCATGTGGAGTCGCAAAACATCTTGATGTGAATTTCAAAATTCACAGAAAAATCACAAAAAAAAAATCAATTCACATCAGTTGCTTTTTTTTCGCACCTCTGTGTGATCACCCCCTTACTGGATTACTGTTGTATTGTGATGTTAGATAACATAACTCCTCTGGTAAGACATCCCAACTTGTTTGCATAATTTGAACACCATTATAAAACTGTTTATGTCTGTGCTATGTAGTCGTGTATTTTAAATGCCTGTTGGCAGAATCTAATAATTATCCTTAGAAGTCTACTGTGAGTTTACAGTTAACTTGTTTTCTGTTCTTGCAGTAGTAGAAGGAAATAAGTTGAAATAAGAATTATTTGTCTGTGGTTAATTAAATCACAGCAAGAATTTTGATTGGCAATACTTTATGTTAATGCGACTTTTGTGATTCTCATTCTGTTTCTCGTTTCTTGTTATCAGGATGTTTAGAAGTGCTCAGATTGTGACATCATCATGCCTAATGGGGACCCATAGATCACTCTTTGGGACAGTAAACAACTGTAAGATGAAGAATCTTGGAGAGACAGTGTGCAATAGTTTCCTCTCCCAACCAATCTGCATAACCAGAAGCGAGAGAAGACCACAGAGAAAACATTATTTTATATCTGAGCCAAAGAGTAGTAAATATGTGTCACAAAGAATTCTTAGAAAACCATTTTCTTGCCCTTTCAAAACAAGCTGCTCTATCAATGCTGCAGCCACCCCCAACTTACTATCAGGGTATAAAATAAATCAATCTGTACAGGACTGTTACATTTTTTCAGATATTTTCATCCTCAGGGACCCTGTTCCTGAAAAGTGCCGACTACCTGAACATCACACATGCAAACACAGGCGTTCTGTGGACAAGTGGAGAACAGATCTGAGCAGCAGCATTAAAAATCAGAAGAGCTACAGTAAAACAGAAAACACATCCTTCACCAAGTCATATGAGTTGAATAAAGGGCTCTGGATTTCCTGTTATAAGCAATGGAGCCATCTTGGACCTCTCAAATCCCAAACGTGTGGTTTGCACAGAAGAGTCCCACAGCAGGCAGCTTTTGAAGACTGTGTATCAGCCAAGAATGAGGAACGCTGCAGAGGACGCTTGCAGTCCAACACGACGCTGTATGAGAAGGAGAGAGGGGAAAAGTGGGCGGCTGTGCTTGTGTCTCTGTGCACAGTAGGGGGAGAGCCCTCCTTGCTTTTCACCCTTAGATCCAGCAAACTGAGGGGAAGACACAAAGGTGATGTCAGGTATGTTCGATCTGGCCTTAAAAATGTTTCACAAATACACAGTGGATTGGTTCAAATAATAGATCAAATCTCATCCAATACTGAACTGCATTTTTATACCCTTATTGGTCCAGATACCAACAGCATGATCCGATTGGGGTCAACAAACTTATCCCCAATTTTCTGTCATAAACAGGAGTTACAATGCAAGAGGAAGGAAGGGTGAGAATTTGCAAGAAAACTGGGTACATGGTGCTTCCTCTGCCATCGGGTCTTATTATATTGATATGTCCATTACTTCTTGAGATTTCCCTTAAATCAGGGTTTTTTTTTACTGAGGGCCACATCACTAAATTTTGAGGTCATCAATGGACAGATAATCTAGTCAAAAACGGCAACCTGAAATCTGCATGGCAAAATTATTAGTTTAGTTTTGAGGTTTAGTTTATGATTTGTCCTCTTTAACTTTATTTACTTTCCTTTTCTGATAATGCTTGACAGCAACATGCTATCTTTCATGAGCCATGAATGACACTTGAAATAGATATGCCGCCACCTATTGGATGGACAGTGAATTATGTTTCATGGTAATGGTTGATGCAAAGAATGTATGATAATCATATACTGTACTTTGAAAGCACTCGCAGGCCACATAAAATGAGTTGGCAGGCCAGATTTGGCCCACAGGCCTTGAGTTTGACATCTGTGCCTCAAACCAATCCTCATGTTTCCTCATGAGTCAAACATCATCTGTGGCCAAAATCAAACTTTGTAAAAATGTAAACAAGTTTAAACACTTTGTACTGAGAACATGAGTGAGAGAAAATACAGAACTGAGAGATATTCACAGCTTGATCGGAAAACATGAAAATTTATAATTCGTTTAACAAAACATTTCAACTTAAGCTTGACATCAGTGACAGCAGATATTATTCCTGTTGAGGAATTGTACTTCCTGGTTTTTAAAAGTTTGTTGGCAAACACCGGATTAGTGCTTAGTAAAGCAAAGCAGCCTAATTGTTATTAGCCACATCAGCAGTAGCAGATTAAATAAAGATGACCTTTAGAACTAATATAAACTTGTTCATTTATTTGGGGTGACAATTTTATTCTTTCCATCTTCTGTTATCCTGCACATAAAAAATAATATAAAAGTAAATGCTCTTAAATCTTAGTTTATGAGCTAGACGGAGTGGGGTTGAGCATCGTGTTTAGAATTATTCACAGAGACTTCAGTGAAAAGAACAACACAGGAAAGCAGCATTCTACTTTAAATCTGATCGCTACAGTCGAAATATTGATCATCACATTACACTTTATCATAACTCATGGTTCTGTGTTCCTTTTTATCTTTTCATTGATTTATTTTTTGCATACTAGCTAACAAACCTTTTTATTGGCTTTACATATTTAAATGCAAACTTATTTCAACTGGAAATCTTTTTTATTTTATTTATTTATTTATTTATTTTTTTGGTGCAGTTTTGCAGGAGGAAAGCAAGACCCCTCTGACAGAAACATTGTAGAAACAGCACTGCGGGAAGCCAGGGAAGAATTGGGCATCAACGTGACCGAAAATGAAGTGTGGGGGGTTCTGAAACCACTGAATGATGCGGTGAGTTTGGAACTGCGAGAGGATCAAACCCCAGTCATCTGTAACATGAGCAGTGAAAGATTTTAACAGACATGACTATTACAGTTATGTTCTCTTATCCAATAGAGCAGTGTGATTGAACACTATTTAAATGAACTTCAGAGGGGAACAAGTTACTCCATCAAATAATTTTGAGATTAACTATCTGCAGTAAACGTGATTCAGAAATATAGTGTTAAGTGAAAGTGTTTTATAAGGACTAAAATATCTTGCTTCCTACATGTCCTATACTGTATGATCCGGTCATGTCTGTGATCACGTTCCCTCTTTAATCATAAAAGACTGAATTCTCCCACAAGTATTTTTGTAGTGTTGCTATTTTGGTAATGAGCTACAGTTTCTGATTTATGCTGTATACATTTTTGACAAAAGCCCAGTGTTAGGTCTATCGAACTTTTGCAGGTGCAACCCGGACTAGAACATAAATCTAACTATAGCCGTAGTGACTTTTTCCATTGCCTTGGAACACTGTTCGATATTATATAAATGTGTTATGACTGAATATATGAATGAATCTTGTTTTACTTGTAGTGAAAAAGTATATGTGTTATTATTTAATGTGTAGAGGGAATAGGCTATTGATTAATTCATGTATGATTTTGGAGAGTTAGAACAACTTACAGACTGATGCAGACACAATAACATAATTGATGTTGTATGTATTTATTTATTTATATGCCCTGAAAATCTTTTCTTGTATATATACTTTTTTCCCCAAAGCTCAGGCATGATTCAGCACCTTCTACTATTAAAAAAAATCTCTATCAATCAGCATTTACAATCATTCTCTTCCATCTTTTCAGTCTGGAATGGTCATTGCTCCCGTGTTAGCAAACCTTGGCCCACTAGAGACTTTAACACTCCATCCCAACCCAACTGAGGTAAATAATGTAGTTGAAATATTCGTCCTCATATGATTGCTTGGTTTGCATCACTTGTCTTTTTCTATGTCCCAAAGGTGGAGGAGATCTTCACCCTGACTGTTGCCCATCTATGCAACCCTCAGAATCGAGGTTATACACATTTTCGCACTGGTAATCGCTATGGATATACACTTCCAGTGTTTCACAGTGAGAAGTATAGAATCTGGGGCCTGACTGCAATAGCGTTGGACCACACACTCAAACTCATCATGCCGGAGTAGCAGATGTAGAGGAGGGTCCAAAGAATTTCTTTGGTTGCAGTGTGAGCACCGCAATGAATTGGCGCTATGTTTAGGGTATACCCTACCCTCGTACCTGAAGCTAGCTGGGATCGGCGTTGACTTCCTCTGCAACCCTGATGGAGATAAAAACAATCTAAAATGTTTATGAATAAAGATATTTTTATGCCATAGGTAGTAATAATACTTTTTTCATGAAGGCTGGAAAAATGGATAAATAGGTGGGTTTCCAATACAGTGTTTCATACAGAGCCCCTAAAGGGACATGAGGGGAAAAATAATTGATACGTTTCTAGTGAGCACGAAAAAGTATCGCGTGTGCACGAGAAAGTATCTCACGAGCACGACAAACTATCGTGTGCGCACCAGTAACCCGACAGTTTCTCGTGCTCACTAGAAACTTTTCATTTTATTTATTTTTTTTCCATGTCCCTTTAGGGGCTCCGTAGGGTTTCACAATGCAGAAGAGTTAAAAAATAAAAATAAAAGAAAAACAATTTCGAATGGTGTGTGACGTTGAGTAAGGTTCTGTGATTAAAGCTGTTTTTTTCTCTTATAATAGTTGTTTCAATAAAACATGAAAAAAACTCTAAGAACTGACATGTTTCTATTTAAATTTTATAAATTACTTTTTTGTCAAATCGACTTAACCCACCTCATATAAGCATATTGCAATATTTGAGGGGTTTTTTTCCATTCATGTTTCCATTACCCTTTTTTTGTTAAGTTAAAAATTGCTCACAGAACAGTTTCGTGGAAACCCACCTACTGTCTGCAAGCATTTGCAGTTGATTGAATTTGCTGCTTTACCAAGTAACAGTATCTCAAAATAATTATCCAACTTCCAAGACACAGCTTTATAACAGATGTTACAGATTCCATGTCTGACTTTATTAGGCCCGATTAATAATATATATATATATATATATATATATACACACACACATATGTAAGTATAAAATCATATTTACCTACCCAGAACTAAGTTTCACTGTGACAAATACCAATGGGCCATTAGAAAGGACACAGTTGTTTTAAAAAAAAAAAGTTATTAAACCAGTTAGTCATGGGTTGATATGAGAGTCTGCACAGCGTCTGAGAGATATACTGAGGAGGCTGGACAAAATATGGCAGTCGAAAGACTGGCAGAAGCAGAAAAGACACAAATCCTGGCCACAGTTTACTTGTGAGCAAACTAAAAGGGTTTTATTTTTAAAATAAGACAACGTGGTTCACTGATATTACATAAAATATTGGTATGGTATAAAAGTATATTTTTGGAGCACCCTGACAAATGTAAGCTTGAATTATTGTAATAAAAACATTTACATAATAATAAAAAAACACAATCAGCTCTTCATTCAGCATTGTGGAGTCATGGTTTGAAACGAGTCGGTGTAAGCAGTGCTGTATTTTATGGTAAGGAGCACTGCTTAGGGTCATGTATGTCAGGCAGCAGGTGACAGTTAAAGGGCCAACTGAGGCTAAAGCGCTCCAGATCATGGGCACATTGCTGCTCTGCTGCTGAACACACAGAGCTGCATGGCTGCAGCACACCACCCAGCACAACGCACTGCGGCACAAACAGCGCACACACAAGCTGCTGCAACGGCTTAAAACAGTCCAACTCCATCAGCACCTGGCCAAAGAGAAGCATGCAGATATATAAGAAGACACACTCTATTAAACATTTTAAGCAGGATTCTGGGTGTTTTCAACGTACACTGTAGTGCCGAAGCATGTAAGCAGCCTCTCTCTGATCTGTGATGGAGAGCCATATGTTTGGGAAGGATGTGAGATTATAGCTCAGACCTTGGCACATCTTCACCTGAATAGGCTCACACGATGAAGCTGTAGCAGAAAATCAGTAAAAATGTAAAAGAAATCAAGAACAGGTCAGCTTTTTGGTGCACCCCATACTGCAGTGAATCTGAGTCTGGATAAAGCCATTATCACTTCATTTCCAGGTTACAGAAGTTCAGTGCCTTAATATTAACTCAATAATGCGTAACATAACGTAACAACCTCTCAGATGTAATTATTACTACAACAAGCAGAATTTTGGACCATTACTTGAGCTGCACACATTTCTTCCCCCTCTAGAATGGATAAGATGGTTGTGAGTCACAATCGTAATTTAGGAAGTCTTCAAGTGTTTATGAACAAAAGGTCTGAGGATGTATTTTCTTACTATCATTATTGTGGTAGTTTTATGAAAGTATTAAAATATATAATACTAATAAGTATGACTGACAGTAGTCTTAGGTTGGGGTATACTGACCCCTTACCCTCAACAAACCCAAAAAGTTTGTTAACGCCTGACCATCACACACTTTTTAAATTAAATTTTTACGGCATGTATCAGACACCCTTATCCAGAGTGACTTACATTCATCGGCATTTTTATACAACTGAGAAATTAATGGTTAAGGGCCTTGCTCAAGGGCTCAACAGTGGCAACTTGGTGGTACTGGGGCTTAAACCCCCAACCTTTAGCTTAGTAAGCCCACCACTTTTTGAATTAGATTTGAACTTGATTTGTCTATTCAGCCTCAAGAGCATTAGTAATGTCAAGTCAGAAAGCCTGGGGTGTAGTCAGCCCCCCAGTTCATTGAAAAGTAGGCTCTGTGCAGGCGCCTTGAGTTCTTTTATGCCAATCTTTGCAAAGCATGTCTACATCCACCTTACATTGTGTACAGAGGCACAATCATGCTGGAACAGGATTAAGCCTCTTGGCTCCAGCAAAGGGAAACTGTTTGATGGTCCATTATTTTTTATTTCTTATTGTGTAATTTTTCACAACAAAACACATAATGATTATTTCATCTTTAAACTAAAATGTTATTTACACCAGCTTTAAAGAAGATTATATTCAGAAGGTTATCAGGTTATTCTATTGCCTTCACAGCAGTGCAAAGGCATAAAGAAAGCACTTATTTTATTATATATATATATTTATGGATGCAGCAGTGTATGCATGCTCTTACTGTAAGTAGGATAGGTGGAGTTGCTGCAGTTTTGCTCATCTGACCCATCTGCGCAATCATTCCAGCCATCACAGTGCCACACATGGTGCAGACATTCCCCTGTGCTGCAGGCAAACTGCTCTGGACTGCAGGCTCCTTAACAGTGAATGTAAACCACAGATATGAAATGTTATTTATTTATTTTATATCTCCCTTATCCATTGCAGGTCAAGCTGAGCTGACACTGGATGAGAGATGGGGTATACCCTGGACAGATCATCAGTTTATTGCAGGGTTATACAGAGGAAACCATGTCACCATTCACACATGTGGGATATTTTAGAGTAACCAGTTGAGTTAATCTGCACGTCTTTGCAGAGGCAACCCATGCAGGCACAAGGAGAATATGCAAACTTCACACAGAAAGGCCCTCCTGCTATATATTCATAAATCTCTGTAACTATAAAGGTAGTAATTGTTGTTTATATTGTTTCATAATCATGTGCTGCTAGGGTATATCTGTTTATTTTTATTTGGTATCACCTGTTTTACACAGCATACTATTTACAGTAATAATTGTTAATGTTGTGTTGGCACCCCAGTAACCAATGAAAGAACTGTCAAGTCTAAGCATGTAGTCACATCCCATATAATACTCACTTTCTGAGAGTGAGATGACCTGATATGAGGCATAAAAGCCACTGTCAGCTACACCTTCATCAGACACAAACACCACACTCATCACAGCCCCAGTGGAGGTAAGGGCTGGAGGGAGGTCTGAGCCACAGAATCTATAGTAATCATCAGAAAGAGAGAGAGTGATACACTGAGTTTATTCAGCAGAAGCATCATAAATAATATAGCTAGCTAACACAACAATACCAGCAATGGTTGTATGAAAAATGTTCAGAATGGTATGAAAAAGTGAGACATGAACTAATTTCTTTCCCAATGTACTGTGAAAACTCTAGATTTCATTTCCATTTGGGTTGATATTTAACAGCTTACATTGTTGACACATCTGTAGGAGGTCATATGAAATATAATAAAATCAGAGAGCTGTTTTGTTTTCAGGCATCTGTGCTCTGCTAGTTCAAAGAAATATGAAAGATAAACAGCAATTTAGCAAAGGCATTCTCACCTGCCTAGGATATTATCATCTCCGGTGTGGCTACTGTCATGAACTTCGACATAGTCAAACTCACAGAAATCTTGAGTCTCCAGGCTGAAGTTGTGGAAACTCAGTTGGATAACTTGCCCTTTTTCTGCATATATATGCCACGTGCACCTCTGAGAAAGTAAAGCAGAGATATATGGATAAGACAAAGACCCCTATTTACACATGTACATTTCATGAGACTTGCAATCGGATGGCTTTCTGATCATTTACATTTGTAGCCAAATGCATACCCAGTCAACTGTGATAATAATATAAAAATCAGCTAAATATATTCAAACACATTCTGCACAGTGGTGTAGTAGTTAGCACATCCACCTCACAGCAAGAATGTCCTGGGTTTGAGTCCCGTGTTCTGGCGTTTCTGTGTGGAATTTGCATGTCCTCGGCTACTCTGGTTTCCTCCCACAGTCCAAAGATATGCACATTAGGCTAACTAGCTGTTTCAAATTGTCCCAAGGTGTGGATGTGATTGTGAACGGTTATGTGTGTGTGTGTGTGTGTGTGTGTGTGTGTGTGTGTGTGTGTGTGTGTCTGTGTGTTGGCCTGAGTTTTGGCTGAGATAGGCTCCAGCACCATCTTCCAGTGTGGGTCATCCTTTCTTGCTGTTGATTTTTACAAACATTTTAAAAGCACAAATAAGAGCATGTGTACATGCATACACAGGCATGCATAGACCATGTGTTTATACATATTCGAAGGGATTTCCGTTTGATACCACACATTTCCTTACTTCCAACAAATAAAAGATTCTTTCTGAATTCATTGTAGCTTTAATTTTAATAACTAATGAAGTTATTAGGGTAGTAGTAGATTATTGTTCTCATCATTATTTTGCTGAAAGTCACTCACCTGATGGTGAGGATAAGGTTTTGGATGATCTGGACTGGACAATGAGCCACTTAGGTCTGTCTTTTCTCCTCCACAGTCTGTGCAGCAATACAGAAAGTAGGAGAGACCAAATAAATAGTTTCGTGTGAAAAGATAACTTTTCTGCATAGTACAGTTAATCATTTACTAATATGTGTGTGAATTCAGAGTTCCTACCTTTGCTGCAGTTGGCCTCATCTGTCTGGTCCTGACAGTTCAGCTGGCTATCACAAACAGACACAGGCAACAGGCAACGGCCGCCATCGCACATAAACTCCTCTGTGGAACAGCTTTCTAACAATAAACAATACATATACCAAGAATACTAACCCAAAAGCAATTCACGGTGTCTTATTTATTTATACTATTAATATACAAAAAGATCTGCGACACGCACACACATTTTGGACTGCAATCACCCTCATATATATCTATTGATATTGCTTTATAAGCTTTGGACAATTACACTGAATTCTGACACTTCTTCTATTTTGTGGAAATAGTGCGTACTGTACTACTTTCAGTTTTTGGTGTCTTGTGTATTTACTGTATCATGCTTGTTGCTTTTATTAAAGTTTACTTACTTGTGTTACAGTTATTGAATAATTTCGCACTTTATGTAGTTCTTTTCAAAGGATTTATGTGTACAGTGTATTTTATCGAAGCTCCTGCGTGGGCCACTATAGGCAAGCAGAGCACCATACTCTAGAAATCATTGACATGATTTTGGATGGATTGTACATCCATCTGCCTGGTGTCCGTAAGGTTCGCAATGCTGATTGGGTGTTATGCATCCTGATGCTAACTGGCTATTCACGCTTTGGCAGAAACTTGACGTATCCTGATACCTGCAAATGTAAACTAAGACAGTTTTTTTTTTTTTTTTTAGAAAATTACTTATTTATTTATTTATTTATTTAATGTTTTTTCAAATGACAACAAATTGAAATTAGTATAGTATATGCCTTAAATTTGTATAGTATATTTATTATATTTTATTGAATGCATATCCTGGGCTGTCTCAGTAGCAAAGCCCTAGGGGAAAAGGGCACAGTGCTCCAATATCAGAGACTTGAATCATTTTCTAAATGTAAGACATTTAATGTGTAAATCTTCAGGCTACAGGTTTTCATTTCTCCATTCCCAGGAAAATAATGGCTGTTTTGGACTGACAGTGTATAGACGTTAGAGCCTAGTTGCAATATAAAATACATAACACTATCAACATAAAGTGCACTTACTTTGCCATGGAAGGATGGCCTGATAATGTGCAAGAAAGCCGTTGCCCCCAATACTGCTATCAGATCGGAATGAAACCCACAGAGTACTGCTGTTAGTGTTCACAGTGGGTGGAGCCACATTTCCACAGAACCTAAGGGTACAGAAACCTTAAAATTACATTTGTATTGACTTGTATTTCTATTTTTTTCCATTCCTGTGTGGGATTTAACCCTATGTTATTAATTACTACATAGTCACATTTTTGTAGATACTTGGAGACCTCCCTGTGTTATAAAAACACTCATTATGTGTATATATTGTGAACACTAACCTATTACAGGTTAGCCCCTGTGTCCTTAAAGCCTGTACCCCCCAGCTCTGTGGAGTCTTACATTACATCTTCACGATGAGCCAGAGTCTACAGAGGGTCCCAGTGCGGTGGAAGAGGTCATGCCTCATTCCTGTACCAAAGACCACACATCTCAGTGGCCCCCAGGATTACAGACCCGTGGCACTGACTTCACATGTCATAACGACCCCCGAGAGACTCATACTGGCTCAACTCCAACCCACTGTTAGACCACATCTAGACCCCTTTCAGTTTGTTTACCAGCCCCGTCTCGGACGCCATCATCTACCTGGTTAACTGTGCCTACACCCACGTGGAATAGCCTGCAAGCATTGTGAGCGTCATGTTTGTATGTAGATTTCCATAT
>JBCNYH010000013.1:14273189-14287846 GCA_039654325.1 Tandanus tandanus
TAGTAGTAGTAGTAGTAGTAATAGTTGTAGTATTAGTAATAGTAGTAGTAATAGTTGTAGTATTAGTAGTATTAGTAGTAGTAGTAGTAGTAATAGTTGTAGTATTAGTAATAGTAGTAGTAATAGTTGTAGTATTAGTAGTATTAGTAGTAGTAGTAGTAGTAATAGTTGTAGTATTAGTAATAGTAGTAGTAATAGTTGTAGTATTAGTAGTATTAGTAATAGTAGTAGTACTAGTAGTAATAGTTGTAGTATTAGTAATAGTAGTAATAGTAGTAGTAATAGTTGTAGTATTAGTAGTATTACTAATAGTAGTAGTAGTAGTAGTAGTAGCAAAACAAAGAGAAACAATCATGTAATATGAGTGAAATTTATATTTATGATATGGGGTTGCATGTCAGATAAAGGATCTGGGAGAATAAAAGAACTGACAAATTTTTTATGATTCCATATTTTTGAGTTGATTCCATAATCTTACTTTTACTTGATTTGGGAAAAAAATGTTTAATTAGGAAAAATTACATTCAATTACTAATAGATGAAATTGATTTGTTTCAGATCTATGAATTCTTTATTCGCTGAAGTAAAAAAAAAAACAAAGCTGTTTGACTGCCATGGAATGTAGAAGTAGTAGCTGCTGTAATTGTAGTAGTGGTAGTATGAGTAGTTGTAGCATTTTCAAAATACTTACACTTGCTTGTGTTCTGCAATGTAAATTCCTACCTCTGAACCTTTCTTCCCATCTAATTTAACTAGGCCCAAGTTATGGGAGAATCTTGAAATTGGCAGATGGTCGACTCAACATTTTTATTCTAATAGACACATCAGGAAGCATTCAGCAAGATCAGTTTGAGAGGGCAAAACAGGCCACTGCTAGCCTTATACGCAAGGTTTGTATTGATATACACTAAGTGATCATATGTTTCTTCTTCTTATTATTATTATCATCATCTATTTATTATTGTTACTTTTATTTATGTATTTATTTTTACAGTTGAGTAGCTATGATGTTGAAATGAAGTTTGATATAATTTCCTATGCCAGTGAGCCCCAAGACATTATAACAGTTTTGGACCACTTTAGTGACCACGTGGATGTGGTCTTGAATAAACTGAATATGTTTAAACAAACAGGTATGTTGTAGAGGTATTGATGCTATGTCATTTTTATGAGCAGCAATTTGACAGCGCTTTAATATTATTATTCATTTTGCACAGAGCATGGGAAAAAGACTGGTACCAATCTCTTTAAAGCCCTCACGTCTGTTCAGAAAAGACTTGCTTTCCTCAAGGAAAATGACCGAAAAAGATTCAGTGAGACTCAGAATGTCATTCTCCTTGAGACTGACGGTAATTAGATTAACAGATTACAAACGTCTCAAACATTATTATTATTATTATTATTATTATTATTATTATTATTATGCCCCATTTCCCAGGCTACTCCAACATGGGAGGCAACCCACAATATGTTCTGGATTTGATCCGTGAGCTCTTGGGCTACAAAAGCCCATCTACAGATAACTCACACGAGGAGCTTCTTGGTTTGTATTAGAATCAGTGCTTTAATTTGATCATTCAAGTTTGGTTCAAGAAGTATACATAAAGTAATCCATATCAGTTCTCGTTCATAGTGTTTTTTCGGTCAGCATATAAATATGTGTCTCTCTTCCTAGATATCTATGTGTTTGGCATTGGGAGAAATGTTAATATAAAGGAGCTGCAAAACATAGCTTCCCGTAAAATTAGAGAACAGCATCTCTTTAAACTTAACAGTTATGAAGATCTTGGGGAGGTGTTCAATAGGATGATCAGTAAGTAGCCATGGTGCATGATGTACACCTATATTAAATATAATAGCGTCTCGGTTTACTTCTAGAAATCGTTTGTAATGAAATGTAGAGCAAAATCAGCCTGAAAGCAATATTTTCAACAGTTTATGGATCTGTATATGGTCAAGTGACCAACCACTGGAGTGGTGATCTTGGTGTTGGTTGGAGTGATTATACATGCTTTCCATTTGTTAATTAAAAAAAGTGTATGTCACAATATTTATAAAAAACACAATAACCAGCAGTATTTTTAAAATGTGCTGTTTTGGGTGAGTGTGCTGGCAAACTGGGGAAAAGTGTCTTTGATATAGTATTTCCTCTTGCTTCTTTTTCAGATGATTCTGCTGTAACCAAATGTGGAGTAGCTCATGAGCTGGTTTCTCAAAGAATTGATAGTGCTGATGATATTTTGCCACCTCAAGTTGCTTACACCAGGCCTTGGCATGTTTCTCTTCTTATTTGGGTAAGTGAATATACACAGTCAGTTTATTATTCTGGCTCAGAAAATTGATTATTCTAACATGATTATTGTTCTCATCACTGTCCAGCAAACAAAGCCATGCCAGGGCTCCATTTTGACTGAGAACTGGTTGATTACAGCTGCACATTGTCTGATGAGGCAAAATGATGGTTTGATGGAATTGGCTGAGGCCAAGGATGTGAAAATCACGCATGGTTTGAATTCTTTATATTCTTTTAAAGTATGATGGAATCAATTAGCTATTTCATAGCACATCTGCCTCACAACATGAAGGTGCTGAGTTCCAGTTCCGGGCTCAAGCGTTTCTGTGTGGAGTTTGCATGTTCTCCTTGAGCTTACTTGGGTTTCATCCGGGTACTCTGGTTTCCTTCCACAAGCCAAAGACATGCATATTACTCTAATTGGGTATATCAAATTGTCCCTAGGTGCGAGTGTGATTGTAAATGGCTGTGTGTTGGCCCTGCGATGGCCTGGTGAGCTGTATTTTCTAATCCAGGCCACATAACATAATTATGTAGGCTGGATGATGATGGTCATAGGACTGGACTGATAATCTCTGCTATATAGTGATGTCAAACAAGGGTATTAAAAAACATTGAGCTGCTACTTTTCTTTTTTATTATAGGTGAAGGAACAGTAGGTGCTTCATTGCTAATCCTTCATCCAGATTATGATATAACAAAACTCATGGACAAGAACGTCAGTGCGTTTTATGACTATGATGTTGCACTCATTAAAGCGAGCAGTAACATTAAGTTGTCCTCTAAGGCAAGGTATGGGAAAAGGGGAAGGGTGTAACAGACTGAAATATATACATATACATATATATATATATATATACACACATATATGTACAGTAAGAACTGAGAGGGTCACAATATAAATCGATGTATTGATTCAGGGGATTTGTCAAATGACAGAAACTAGATTTTAAAGGTCATTTGTACTGTTATTCTACTGAAAGCTCCTCTGTAGCCAGTAATTAGTACTTCAACATGCCACAGTATCATGAAGAATTTCATAACGATTTCATGTAGCATAACTTTCTATTTTCTTTTGTGACATTTGAAGCAATATAGAATGCACATTTTTCTTTCAGTGACCTAAACCTTGAACTGTTAAAAGATGACCTGATGAAGCTTTGTTCTACTTAGATATCATTTCCTAAAAAGGGCAGCCGTAACCTTTCACACGATTAGCAAATCACAAGAAATCACTTTCTTTTTCAATCTTTGGTACAACTCAAAAGTGTTATAAAAATGCTTGTACATTTCCCCCCTTTTTTCATTTAGTTGAATAAGTAACAAAATTTTTCATGTTGTCTTTAACAGGCCTATTTGTTTGCCATGTACAAAAGCTTCAAATCGAGCTCTGAAGATGAGCACTGGCTCTACTTGTGAGAAACATAGTAAGAACTAATGTATAATAATTTGAAATTCTATGCAATCAGCTGTCATAAATCTGAGCTAAAATACATAAAATGAACCTGAGCATAAACAGTGGGTTAAAAGTGCACACAGCATTTTTTGCTTTATATATCTCTTATTTACACAGAATTGATTTATAATTGATTTATATATATTTTTGATTTATACAAGTGCATGCATATTTCAACTCAGACCACAGGTTTTCAATAGAGCCAGCCATTTATCTTATCATAAACATTGCTCTGTAGACTTACGTGCATTGTTAAAGCCATCTATGGCTTAAAATGGTTTTACCCTCCTGAGACCCAAACCCCAGTTTGGTGTTTGGTCATTTCTCCACATCACTTCTGTTACTTACCACCAGATATCTACTGAAATGGATGAACGTTTTCAAACAGCAAAAGATTTGGCAGGGACAAAATTTTATGTCCTTGTATGAGGACAGTGGGGTCTTAAGATGTCAATGTTAAATTTTCCTGATTGCTAGCGGAATAATAAAAAAAAAAATTGTTTTAAAAAATAAATAAATAAAATAAAATAAAACAGCTTCAAAGATTCAGAGATCTCAGTGCTTATTTACATAAATATTCTATAGGGATGCCAATCATTGTTGGCACATGTTTTGATAGAAAATCCATGTACAAATGTAGTTTATCCAATAGCTTTAGTGACATTTTTCTATGTGAGATGTTCTGTATCATGTAGCTTCTGGCATTTGTGCATGAACAGAAAGTGCCCTGCTTGATCTGGAGCAGACTCAAGCCTACTTTATTCGTCAGGGGAAAATCCGAATGCCGACTCACATCCAAACTGGAGAAAAGGTGAATTATTTGCAATAAACTGTCAGCTATGCAGAAATAATTCAGTTGTGAAATTCAGAGAGACCCTGTTATAGTTTCAGCACAGCCATTTTATGTTCACAGAGAAGTGATTGCATTAAACAGTACAGTCCAGCCTTGGCTTCGAACAACCTGGTGTCGCTGACTGATGTGATCACTGACAGGTTCCTGTGTACTGGAGGATCACAGAAATACAAGGATTATATTACCTGCAAAGGTTTTTTTAATAAACAACAACAAATCAAACACATTGATATATATCTAAATAACTATTTGTACAGGCATGAATGATATATTTTAATCCTCTGCAGGAGACTCTGGAGGTTCCCTCTTCCTTCGTAAGGGAATGCGTTATTTCCAGGTTCGTAATTTGAAATCGAGGTTTGCAAGTTTTAAATAATAGTAGTGATAAATACACAAACCGAGACATGATTTTTCAAGTGATCTTTCCAGTGTTGTTGTATTTCTAATGCTGCTGTTACATAACTTAAGTTTATCAATCTGTTATTCATCTTTTTATCCTTTAGGTGGGAGTCGTGAGTTGGGGCACTACGTTAGTGTGTGATTCCACTAGCAAGTCCATTCCTGAGCCTCCAGTGGATGCCCGAGATTTCCACATCAATGTGTTCTCCATTATGCCTTGGCTTAAAGAACAATTGGGTGCAGAACTGGATTTCCTGCCAATGGAAAACTGAATTAAGCAGAAAAGTAAAAATAATTACTTCTTGATAATAAATTTATTACGATTAAAGGTTTGATTTTTTTTTTCTCATTTTTTCAGTGAGGGATTAAGCTACTTCACCAAACAGTGAATGTTTTCAAAGCCTTTTTACTAAAACCTTACAAGAGTGCAAATCATGCAGCACTATATAGACGAATGACGTTTCATGACGTTATCCCATCTGAGGGACTGAAGATCAAGAGTGTTAAGCTTAGACTTGTGCCCTTGCACCAAAAGTCCTCCAGATTTCTTAAATTGTTTAAAGGTATATATGATGTAGTTTTGTTATAAAAGTCACGAAGATTATTTAATTAATATTAAATATACTTTAGAAAAAGATAAAACTTTGCTGCTAAATAAACGGTCTGAATGCTGCTGAAAACGGTCCTCACTCGCAAAAAAAAGGTAAAACTGGAGGCATATGCTCAATGGCATTTTGTAGCAAGTAAACCAAGGATGGCGTAAGCCTGCATAAAGTTCTCGTGAGAGGACTGTATCCCTGTGAGACACTTGTTCCCTGAATAACAACCACAGCGTTCGGGCGGGCTGGGAACCGACTCTAAGAAGGCTCAATTCACTGATTCAGATATAAATACTGTATATATACAAAGTATACATAAAGTACATACATAAAAAATACAAAATATATATAAAGGCTTCAGAGTCGATTCCGCCCCGTTTGACATAACGACTCATGTTCCAGAAGCGTCTTTTACATAAGAAATCTTTAAGGTTACTTAATATTTCATGGATAATCAAATTACTTTAACAGATTGTAATGAGCTGTACCATGCATTTATACATGCATCTAAAATAATAATAATAAGTTTAATATGTATAATATCTCCATTGTTCTGCGCCATATTTATGTAGCTGCTAATTTTTATAGATGCTTGAGTAGATTTAAATACACCATATATTTATACACAGTGGTGTTGCATGATATATTTACATATGTTGGTAGGGGTGGCTTAGTAGTTAAGGTGATGGGTTACTATTCTGAAGGTCAGTGGTTCAATCCCCACTATCACCACTGTTGGGCCCTTGAGCAAGGCCCTTAACCCTCAATTGCTCTGTTGTATAATAATGATAATTGTAAGTCACTCTGGATAAGAGCATCTGCCAAATGCTGTAAATGTAAAAGGTGTATAATTAAGTTACACAATATGGGGTTGAAATCTGACAGACAATGCATGCAGTGTTTCAGAGGCTCTCTTCCATCTCCATCCTCTTCACTGAAACATGACCCCAAACCTTCCCCCATGGGTTCATATACGAATAAAACATTCCCTAAACCATGTTCATCAATGTCAGGTTCACTGGCATCGCTCCAAATGTCGTCAAATTGACTGAAAACTGACGAGGACTCCGAGGCTCACATGCTTGCATGTTGTAAACAAACCTACGTGACCTGTTTCTGACGTAGCAGATCATGTGACCACGCCATGATAAATTTGTTGTGTTTTGGAGGGCTAATGCTGCTCATTCAAAAAAACTGGATTTATTTCTTTTTACCTACATACTTTCTTGTTGTAATGATTAAAACATGCCTAGCAGGTAAGATTGAACATATATAAGCATGCTCGTGTCCTACATAAGACTCAACCTTTAAACATACATCAAATACTGTTAATTCCAGAGTCTGCAAAAAAAATACAAACTCCTTGCTTATCCCCACCTAAAATTAGTCACATGACACTATTTTCAGACTATCAACAACAATGGTGACGACGAGAAAGAGAGGTAGGCCAGCTGGCACCAGAGAATTTACTGAATCAGAAAGGAAAGAGCGAAAAAGAGACAGACAGAGAGAAATAGAGAAAGGATTTGGAGAGTATTTTCAGAGATGGAATAGAGTAAAAGGCTGAACTTGTTGTCTAACTATGAAGTTGTGGGGTTCCTACTTCACAGGTGTGTTTATAGTGTCTTCACATGCTTGGTTGCAGTCCAGAGTAATAAGGTTGTTATAAAAAAAAAAAAACAAGTAAACAGATAAAAGACTTTATTTTCGATGAATATATGATAGTAGCATCGTAAATCAGTGAGCTCTTTGCAGAAACATGGTGAAATGCATTAATTGGTGTTATCTTAATGAACTGTTTGCATGAACTCTAAACTTTATTTGTCTGCTAGTGCAATTGTGTTTCTTTTTGCCTTGAATATTATCATGATTTTCAAAACTTTCTACTGGAATAAGCGTTCCCCTTTAAATGAGCCTGACGCTACAATGGTTGACACATATGTCGTGTTTCACATGTTTTACATTGTATATATCAAAAATCTTTATAATGTATTGCTCAATTCTTAAAAACTATACGTCCGAATTCCCAATCTACTCCAAATTCACACAATTACTTGTATATGCGATTTTGTAATGTAAACAAGCGAGTACGGCATCAGTGCTGTTTTCCCGTGCACACAGTGGCGTTGAATCATCACAACCTCATTCATATTCATGAGGAAAACCGAGACATTTACAGCTAAAAATAACTGTAACACCAGGGAGGTGCCATAGTAACTTATCAGCAAAAAGTTAAATTTTTAAATGTATTAAAGTTTTCTCAATTTAAAATAATCTATAATCTACCACTAAAATCTCAATCGGATACATCATATATAGCTTTAATGATGTTATGCACCACAGAGGATAAAATATCCAAATTCCTTCCTATCTTTTTCCTACCTTTCTTCCTATGTTTTTTGAACAATTCAATAATTTTCTCACGCATTTGTTGACATACAGGAGATTTCCTTTTGCTCCTCAAAGACTAGGCCTTTCCTTGTACTGATTTTGTACCAAATCATAAATACAATCACATGTTTACGTCACCTGTTTCAACTCACATCATCATTTAACTGTTTTACCAAACTGCCCCGTCCAATGTTTTTATTTTTTTGGAAATATGTTTGCAGGCCTGATGTGCAGGAATGGATTTATATTAGCAAATGAAGTTGACTGTACAAAACATGAAATAGTGTGGGTTAATACTGTCTGCAGTGTAATAGAAGTCACAGTAAATTTAGAAATCACTGCTTTCTTTTTTGTGTGTGTATTTTCCATATCGGCCCAACTTTTCGGGGTTGTATATAATTCGAGGTTGTATATATGCAGCACGATTAAATGTGATCATGTACATCGTAGACATACTGTTTTTGTAACTGTATGAAATAAGCCGTCTTTAGTGGTGCCTGTTTCACTTTGGCATCCAGAGCCCATAAGGAGAAAACTTAAAGAGACTCCAGCACAAGTAGGAAATCCTACACTGTGCTCATGGGAAATCATGGCAGATGAAAGTTTACGAGGCTCAAGAAAGATGCCATCGTGATGAAGTGAGATGAAATAACACTTAATCTGTCAAAACCCTAAAAGCAAAGTCAGTATGTAAATAATACATGGAGATATCAGGGTTGGGTTGTTTTTTTTTATAATATATAATCTTTATTTCGGTTTCTTTAATTCTTTTTAATGTGGAATGTTGCACTATAGGCTGGGTAGCGTGTCGTCAGACAGAATGCACTTTTTGTCAAATAAAAAAAGCAAACAGTGTAACCCCATACATTTTAATGTTGTATTAACATAGACTACCAGTTAAGAAAATGTACACTTGATGACTTAAATAATGCTAGAACATCACAATATATATTAAAAAAAAAAAAAAAAAAAAAAAGGAAAAACAAAAAACCACAGAACACTAACCTTATGTGTGAAGATGACGATGAAATCAGAGCGATCAGAATTAAAACTCATTTGGTAATGGGCACTTTTCTCCATGATACACTCTCTCTAAGGCTCATCCTGGAACTGCCTTTCATTTACCGGGTGTTTCAGTGAACTAAACCCTGCATGATCTTTTAAACGAGTCTGTAATAACTAGCTAGTAACGGACATATATAGGTCAAAAGAGAGCACTTCTGTCTATTTAAAGACCTTCAAGCACTTTAAACGTCCACTGAAATGTTCATTTCAATTAGAGCATGTATATATTTCTACATTTTACTCTACACATTTAAGTGTTACCAGAAATGCCTCAGGACAACTGCGAACCCCAGTTATGGAATTATCGGTGGAAAAACGAGACCAGAGAGCATGATAGTTATGCAAAAACACACTTACAGTAGCAGGCAACAAGACTCTCTATAAACAGGGTTTCATTAAGCACATATAACAGTGGAGGTGCAACATGACAAAGAGTAGCCTGAGATTCCAGACCTGCCATCAAGAGGCTGACAGATTCAGGAACTACTGACACTGAGACACAAACACTGCAGCCGAAGTGCATTATAAGGCAGGTGGCGTGAAATGAAACATCTCCCAAACACACAATTATTATTATTATTTATTTAAAAACTAAATGAAACAAACAAAACAGCACAGCTAATACTGTACCAAACACAATGTGTGGATTATATGATAAACGGACTTGAACAAAACGGTGGTGCAGCACTAGCACTGTACTTTCCGAGTGGGATGAAGCTAGAAATTTTCACTTAAAGGTCATAGAAGTCATACATCAGCAGCTTTAAAACATCAACTGTCAGGTTTCTTTGGGCTGAAGAGGTGCTCGGGTGGTGGCTAGTGACATTTAAGAATTATTCGCCTCAGCCTCAGTGGATGTCGGACGATTCAGTGACGTCCACGGAGCCTGAGGCAAACAACTGTTTATTCTGTTTATATATACTGCATGGGAACAAAAGCAAAAAAGCACACTAAATGACTGATGCAGGTGGGGCAACACTGTAGCGTAGTGGTAAGCACTTCACAACAAAAAAGTCCTGGGTTCGAGCCCCGTACCCTGGGAGGGCGTTTCTATGTGGAGCATAGCATACCCATGCTTGCATGGGTCTCCTCCGGGTACTCTAGTTTCCTCCCACAGTCCAAAGACATGCACATTAGGCTACTTGTGAATGTGTGTGAATGGTTATATGTCTGTGTTTTCCCTGTAATGATCTGGCGAGCTGTTCATGGTGCACTCTGCCCTCACCTGGAGTGTGCTCCAGTCTCCCCGTGACCCTAATAAAAAATAAATCGGTGATGATACAGGTGAGCTCCACAAGCAGGCGCAGAAGCACTGTGTAACAGTGTCTTTTCAAAACTCATCCAAAGTTTTAGTATACACTACACTGAAACATAAAGAAAAAAGTAAAGTATTTTTACATTTTTAAATGTGACAGTGATGATGCCACCTAGATGGCTGTGACAAATTCAGCTGTACATCATCCACTCGGTATAATGTCTGACATGCCGTTCCCATGTAGTATATACTAATATCGTTTATAAACCATGAGAATGAGGCTGGTCAGTCAATGCACTTCTTAAACATATTCTCATTACAAGCAGAGTCAGTGGTAAAGCTTAAACTTTTTTGGCATTTTTGTCTAAGGAATATATAATACAATATCTGCTCCAGTATCTGGCTGCCCAATTCTCTAAATGGAACATCAAATGTATTGGACTTCCATTTTCCAACCAATTAAAATAAGAAGGTATCTGTCTACTTTCCTTTCTTGTTGCTCACCAGTTTACAAACCCAACATTCAGGACAGTGCCATCTAAAATTACTAATTAAACAGATAAAGTAAAACTGCTAATATACATTCATACAGAACCAGTTAGTTTTTTTTGAATAAATCAGGTCTAATTTATAATAATAGGAATTTGCCTCCACTCGCTTGTTAGCCATGGCGATATTTTATCGTGAAGCACTACATTTCCTCAAAAAACTAAAGATGCTCAAAGAATCTAAACTGTACAAGACAGAAAAAATAGCACTCAGCAGCAATTTATGGGTTGATGGAACCTGCACTCTACACTCATGCAGCCTGAAACATTGCATCAGGGGCAGATCATCACCTTTTCTTTAGTGGTTCTCAAAATAAAGATGATGATGTTTTGAAATGAATTAAGCAGGCTAAACATCACTGAAGATTCAACAGAAGATGAGAACCTTCACAGGCCATAAAAATCTAGCAAGCTCACACACATACATACATACGCACGCGCACGCGCACACACACACACACACACACGCGCGCGCGCAGCACTGTAGAGCACATCCTCCATATTCAAAAAGAACACATGGAACACAAATATCCCAAACATTCTTTGGCAAAGAGCAGTTTCAAACAACCAGGTCACTTCAACTTTGTCAGCATGTATGTAAATAAACGAATGGCAATAATACACAGGTTGGATGATAAAGTAGTGGCCGACCTTCATCAGAGTAACTTCTAGCTATCAGGCTTTTTGGCAAAATCCTAACATGGGAACATGGTGTCACTTCCTTCCTGTAGGCTCCCAGCCAGATGAAGCTCAGCGGTTCCCTTTCCTTCACTTTCTGTGAAGTTACTGAGACAGTACAGCACTTCCCATGAGGTCACAGATGAAATCAAATGTTTCCTGTGAGGTCAAAGTTAGATGAGGCACTCCCTCTGACATCACAGGTTTTTTTAAACAAGACTTGTCCAGCTGAAACACAAAAACCCCACACCAACATAGAAAAGCTTCTTCTCCCTTGTCATTATACCCGACTTAAGTTCAAGTACAGCAAATAATAAATAGGATGTGTGGCCGTGCAGGGGGGAGTGAGACATCAGTTGCTGGACAAACAGACAATGGCTGACATACACTGTGTATCCTCCTGGTTCTGGCACTACCCATCAAAAATCAGCTTCATATCCAGCAACGTTTCATATTCACAAGAAAAACTGTAAAGAACTAGAAGTAGTCCAGTGCTTAAGAAAAGGTAAAGTCTATCCGCCTGTCTGGTAAAAAGCAAAGCATACCGGCAGTGCTGCTTTTTTGCTTTTTTCTGCTCTTACCACACCTCACAGCGGTGACCTGAGTTCATGGGTGAGCCCAGTGGACACTGGAAATGCTGTGCAAATTCAGGAGAGTTAGACAGCGTGCCAATGACACGATGTTTGGGTGGACTGTGAGGATCTGTCATTAAGCCCTCATGAGCACTCTCCGGTGTCCGTACAGAACACCAAACCTGTACAGAGAAACATGAACACAACAGGGGATTTTTCAGCAAAATGCAAATGATAGATGAGCATAAATGTTTGGACAAAATACACACTGGCCCTCCTTAAAGGGACAACTGAAGACTGGCAAAATATTGTCTTTTTTTCCCCATCATCAATGTTTTTTCCTGTTCTGAACTGTGATTTAAACATTAACTAAAGCTCTGTATGATTTTATTCACTGCTGAAACATTCGTTTTCTGGATTTGCATGAATGAGCAGAGGTACAGGTGTTCTTATTAAAGTGTCTGGTGAGTGAATAAAGATATTTGTTACCTGCTCCAGCATAATACGGATTAAGTTGCAAGGTAGTGTTCTGAGTATGAGCCAAAGTAAGTTGAAAATGGCTTACCTGAACGAAAATGCAAAAGCCCAAAAAAATGCATCCTTCAGAGCATAATCTTCCACATGACCAAGTTCAAATATCCACAAACACAATCTACCCATGCTAAAATGCTTGTTTAAGAAAGGGTTCCATGTCCAAGTTGTTGTAAAACAATGAAAAAAATCCACTTAGTTTGCTGTTTGCGGATTCATTTAGTGTATGGATGTTAGCAAGTTTTAGATGCGGATATTCAGAAACTGGTTCTGTAACTGTAATTGCTATTTTCTCTAAAGTAACATAGTAATAAGCAACATACAAAGTGATGTAACTGAGTCATTTTTCATGCTATAATCATGTATTATACCTCATTCGGAAGCAAATTAAATTCTCTTTCCAAATATATGAATATCTCAGTATGTAAAATGTCCTACTTAATTCATATTATCATAAATATTATATTAGGTTTCTTTTTTTTTTCTTGGAATTTTGCATAAAACTTTAAAATAGTTTCTCCCCGATCAAAAACACTGGAGCACACAGTTTTTTCCAAATATTTGCACATTGTATTAATCTCAGATCATCTAACTGGCCTAGAAACTGTCATCTTTATGTAGTAAATATATGTTTATGCTTTTCTGATATTCTTTAGAGAAATTGTACTAGTACAAGTTTATTTCATGTAATGCTGACCCAAGTAGAACACATGATTTAAGAATCTCGTCACTGGTCATGAAGATCCTTAATTTGTTTCTCAACTAGCCAGCGTGGCTACAGATTTTCAGTCCAACCAAGCAGGATTTCAGTTGACTACTATCTGGAAAGCCACATAAGTTGTTTGCAGATAAAACCTCTCCCCATATTATACAAAATATTTACTGTAAACTTTAGTATGGGGTTTATCCTTATCTGTCTCTATAAAACTGGTGTCATACCTGTGCAAACCCCACAAAAAAGAGCTGGTCATTGGTCAGATTGACTGCTGGGAGTCTTTTCTCCTTCCCATTCTTCTTTACCCATGACATGTAAGCCTGCAAACACACACATAAAACTTTCATAATTAATTCATCAATTTATTCTGGCCCTGTGATGTCCTGGCCTCGCCCAGAATCGGCTGAGATGGGCGCCAGCCTCCCCATGACCCTAATTAGGATTAAGCCTTTCAAAACATGAACAAATGAATGAAATATTATTTCTGAAATGATCTTGGATATCTAAGAATAATCTAAGAATATCAAATAGTTAATACATATTAGTGTATACTCCGCAGAAATGGCTCAAACTGATCTGTTCCCTATCTTGGGATAAAGGAAATTATACACGTCTCAGAATAATAAAATTCAGAATAACGCTTGATTCGAAATGGTGGACAAAAACTCAGAAGTTTGCCACGATCACTGATTCTGAAATCCTTAAAAGTCTCTATAAGTCTGTGCAATTAAAACCTCCCTCAGATGACATGAGGAAGAAACCTTGAGAGGAACCTGACTCAAAAGAGAAACCCATCCTCATTTAGGTGAAACCAGGTAAAAATACAAACCATGCAGAAAATCACTGTAGTTTAAAATGAAGTCTAATTTGTTATAATTTCATAACATTAACATTTTATAATTGTAATCTTATAATTGTAATAGTAATTGTAGTCCTAAATGATTTTAGTTAAAGGTTTTATATCAACAGCAGTCATCTTAACTGTTTCTGAATGTATATTTAGATTCAACAAAATTCAACAAAAAGCTTTTCCAAAAAATATGAAGGAATCCACCCCTTTGCATTTTTCAAGGTTTTTTTTGAAGCTTTGAGTTAGCAAAAGATGCAATAATGGAGCATGTGTGACCAGTGTCACACTTTAAAAATGAAAAAATACACCATGAAAATCTTTAGTTTACTAAAACATTTTAGTTTACTTTTCCTATGTTCCTGTGTAGTTTATATCAAAACAGTTATTTGCATATATTGCAATATTTAGTGATATCCACAATGAATTCAACAGATAATTGTTATATACTGTGG
>JBCNYH010000013.1:14293126-14314202 GCA_039654325.1 Tandanus tandanus
GTGTGTGTGTGTGTGTGTGTGTGTGTGTGTGTGTGTGTGTGTGTGTGTGTGTGTGTGTGTGTGTGTGTGTAAAAAAGCCTGCAGACAAAGATCAATCCAGGAGGAGATCAAAAAGAAGCAGAGGAAGAGAGAGATACTGAACCAGGTAAAGATTCTGCACCATATCACATGCAGTGTGTTTATTCCACAGACTGCCAGAGGAAAAAGTACAAAGGAAGCAAACGATTCAATAAACCTCTAGGAATAAATTTGATCCTGCAAGCACAGTGATGTTATAAAGCAGACAAGAGTGAAATAATTAAAAGTTTACTGCAGTGTTTTTCAACCTCATCTCTGTCCACTGTACCTTCAGTATAACAGCAACAAGACCTCAGTGTTATGATGGAGCTCATGGAGAACATCTTACCAAATCTTACAGTATGTGGTATTTTACTAGTTTCCCATCACTACAGCAACACAGTTCACAGTGCTCAAAAAGTAATTTCAAAAAATGCTTTCTGAAAAATGTTTCATTCCAAAATGTTTAATTCTAGTTTTTTTTGGAATTATACAAATCTGAATCAGAAATGCAGGCAAATCCCTTTCCCAGTGATTGAGACCACTGGTTATACAGGCATAACTGCCCAAAACTGTGAGGCACCATGAAAACTCCTATCCCAGTCAACATTAAGGAAAGGTGGGGTAACACCATGAACCTGTACTATTATTATTATTATTATTTTCATTATTATAAGAAATAGCGGTACTGTAATGAAAAATGTACATTTTCTCAAAGATGAATCAGAAAGTGGTTAGCATGTCCACCTCACAGCAAGAAGGTGCTGGGTTCGAGTCCTGGGCTCAGGTGTTTCTGTGTGGAGTTTGCATGTTCCTCCAGGTACTCTGGTTTCCCACAGTCCAAAGTCATGCATTTTTGGCTAATCGACTGTTCCAAACTGACCCTAGGTGTGAGTGAGAGTGTGAATGGTTGTGTGCGTTGCACTGCAATGGTCTAGTGAGCTGTTCAGGGTGTAGTGTTGGCTGAGATAGGCACCAGCCTCCCTGTGACCCTAGAAGGATTAAGCAGTTCAGCAAATGAGTGAGTGTGAGTAAGTAATCAGAATTAACGTGTACCAGACTTTACTTTAGGTACTTTTGCCTAATCTATCTCAGAGACACACACATACACACACACACACACACACACACACACACACACACACACACACACACACACACACACACACACACACACAACCACACACACACGCATACATACTTGCGGTCAGTCTTGTTGATGAGGTCTGAGACCTGCTGCAGGTATTCCTTGGCATACACGACCACCGGCTCTGTATCATTCAGCTCCAGCGGTGAAAGGGCAGAAGTCAGGTAGTCCAACCAATCCATCGCTGGTGCAAGTGTCTAAGGAAACAGAGATCAATACAAAAACAGTAAGGGGGTGATCACACTAGAGGTGCGATAGAAACGCGACTGATGCGAATTGATTTTTTGTGATTTTTGAAATTTGCATTAAGATGCTTTGCGACTCCACAAGCAAGCAATTATTTTGCTGCTTAAATGTGTATATCGCGCAAAAGTCAGCAATTTTTGTGACTGATTTGCGATTAGTTTGCGAATGTTTCTCCTGTCATAAATCAGTCACATTTTGTTTGCCTTTTTGTTCCATTCACTTTTTATTTGCGCGTTATTAGCGCGAACAAAATGTGAATAAAATACGAATGTTGACAAAATATACAGAATATGGCGAATGCCAAGTCTCAAACATTCTGCGTGGAAGTCTTTAACTTTTCGCTTTTCCCTGCAGACGAAAAACGAATAATTTGCGAGCAAAACGACAACTTTGCGACCTTCTCACGACATGTGCGGACTGTTTGAGAAGAGTTTGAATTTATTCCTCGTCAGAGTCTTGTTTTGCAACATTCGCAGAAATTTCAAACATGTTGGAAATTTTCTGCGATGAGATCACGAACCGCAAATGTCACGCAACAAATTTGAGAAAGAAAAGCGACAACCGCGAATTGCCATTCACATCAGCCGCTTTTATATTTTACTTCTAGTGTGATCACCCCCTAAGCTCAAATCCCAAGACAATAAATAAATCATGGCTCATTTGTATATGGTCCTTTAGCATTAGGGAAATATTATTGTGCTACCTTATTTGCAATAACTTTGCACATTAGTATGGAGAAGCACTTTAAAAGAAATGTTCAAATCAACAGAATGATACAAGCAAAAACAGCATAGCAAAGAGTAACAAAACCTCATTAACGCTGCTCGCAAAACAGCTGATCACAGTGGGCTGAGGGAAATTCGTAGAGGACACAAGATGTGCTGTACACACTGCTCCTGGTCATCTTGGTATTAAAACATGGCTCTTAGAAAAAAGGCATGAAACCCCAAACTTTATATCCAGCGCCAGATTTTTACCTCACAAGGTTTAAAACGTATAGGCTGTACAGATACTCCATCAAACACACATGCTCAAAGACAAGCAAACTCACTCACTCACACACACAAACACACCACCAGCATGTTTGCATTCCACAGCCTGAGACAGCTGCCCAATCCCTTGGGGGATATTTTATAGAAATACTCATATGCAGCCATTCGTATCCAGGCTGTGGGAGTCTGGGAAGAGAGAGAGACGATGAAAAGATAAAAATAAACTGAGGGTTTTTTTCCCCTTCCTTTAGCAGTCCCACAGAGGTAGAAAAGAAGGAGGAGAATGAGAAGAAAGAGAGGAAGAAAATGAGGAAGGATGTTTTCCTATTAAATTGAAAGAGCTGGAGGGCATCAGCATATTTCAGTAATATGTGGATAATAAGAGAGTTGGCTGGGCTCTGTTCACAGAGCAGCAGGGACAAAGTTCAGTATCAGAATTAGAATCCGAATCAACTTTATTTGCCAAGTTTGTGAACACAAACAAGGAATTTGACTTCGGTTTAAATCACTCACTGTACAGAGAAGCATTTCATTCATTCATTTTCTAAGCCGCTTCTTCTTAATTAGCGTCACGGGGAGGCTGGCTCCCATCTCAGCTGAGTATGGGCGAGGGCAGGGTACACCCTGGGCAGCTCGCCAGGTCATCACAGGGCCAACACCCACACAACCATTCACACTCACACTCACACCTAGGGGTGATTTGGAACAACCAATTAGTCTACTGCACATGTTTTTGGACTGTGGCAGGAAACCGGAGGAAACCCACGCAAGCACGGGGAGAACATGCAAACTCCACACAGAAACGCCCGAGCTGGGAATCAAGTCCAGGCCCCAAGAAGCATTTATGTAGGTTTTTACAAACATTTAGGCGAATATGAATAAATATAAGTGAGGGAATAGACTGTAAGGAAATATGTGCAAAAGAGCAAAATGCAAAGTGACAATATAGTATAAGAAGAGATGTACCGTATAGTGCAGAATAATATAGTGCAGAATTTATCATTGACACAGAGTGCATGTGTTCATGAGGTAGAGTAGTGGATAAAAAGGTGTGTGTACAGTGGGTTATTTTCACAGTGGTTTCCTGGCACTCTGTGGCTTTTCACAGTTCAACAGAGCGACAGACTGGGGGAAGAAACTTTCTCTTTTTATGAGCGGAATGTGAGGGGTCTGCAGACATGCCCTTTTTCTGAACCTGGACTGGTACACGTCCTGAATGGAGGGCAGGTTGGCCCCGAGGATCCTCTCTGCAGACCTGATTGTCCGTTGCAGTCTGATCCTGTCAAGTTTTGTAGCCGATCCAAACCAGACAGTGATGGATGTGCAATATGGGTTACTGGACATAAGTGACTTCCTAAACTGCATGGCAGGTTTAATTTGAACTGAAGGAAATGAGAGGAAGTGATGTATACTGAAACAGAAATAACTCTCTAGGATTTATTCATATTCTGCATGGAAATAAAAACTCTATATAAATTATTATGAAATACAGTATATAGTAAATATAGTCCACATGAACCAACAGGAATTCCCAAAGCTAAAAAAATTGCTTTACTATTTTATACAATTTTCAACAATTATTGAACAAAATCGAGAAGCAAAAATAACAGCCAATTTAAAATAAACCATGAAGTCGAAATGATCTCAGGTATCCTATTAAATGACACCAATTCTAAGAAGATTAAACAAATTTCTAAATGGGAACCAACTTAGTTTTTAATTTCCTGCCAAGAAAAATTATCTTGCCATATCGATCATTTCAATAATATATAGTGGTTATCTTTTGGAGGCCTGATTAAGGACTTGAATCATTTCACTCACTCTCTCGTTTGCTGAACTGCTTAATCCTACTAGGGTTGCAGGGAGGCTGGTGCCTATTTCAGCCAACACTGGGAGAAGGAGAGGAACAGCCTAGACAGCTCACCAGACCATTGCAGCGCAACACACAACCATTTACACTCTCACTCACACGTAGGGTCAATTTGGAACAGCTATTTACCCTAATGTGCAAGTCTTTGGACTGTAGGAGGAAATTGGAGTACCCGGAGGAAACCCACGCAAGCACGGGAAGAACATGCAAACCAAGGACCTTCTTGCTGTGAGGTAGACATGCTAACCACTACGCTACTGTACCACCCAGGACTTGAATCATTCATTCATTCATTCATTTTCTGAACATCTTAATCCTAATTAGGGTTGCGGGGAGGCTGGCACCCATCTCAGCTGACTCTGGGCAAGGGCAGAGTACACCCTGGACAGCTCACCAGGCTATTGCAGGGCAGAAACATGCTGACGGCAATGCAGCCTACTCTTTTTGAAGAATGGTTCTTTTACATGCCTCTCACCATAGACAGTGATAGACATGGCTGCTGCACTGGGGGACAACCCGGTGACAGTGGGGCTTGAGCACCCTACCACCGGGCAACCACTGCCCCTTGGACTTGAATCAGTCCATGAAAATGAAAATAAATTAAATATTTCTAATACGTTTGGGTTTTAATATTTGCAAACTAGCACACGCCAAACTGCTACTTAATAATGAATGTAATCAATTTAATCAAAGTGACAATTTTTTAAAATGGAAAAATACACTTTAAAACCAAAACTGGCCGAAAGTGGAAACAGTGTGATAGCAAAATAACTATGTGAACAGCAACATGGACCAAATTTTTGGAGCTGAAATGAGAAAAGAATTCCGAGCTCCTTTTAAAATGAGGAATGTTCTGTCCCAAATGTAACGGAGCTGGCACTGGCAAAGAAAAAAAAAATTGCCACAAACTAATTCAAAATCAGTAATCCAAGAAGATGAGTACAGGGTGTACATCAATTATAAAACAAAATATTTTGTAGAGTGTTTCATAAATTCAGAAACAGATTTAAACCCCCTTGGCAACTTGAACACTAATTCTTCAAACAGCTTCGGTGCTTCAGGTCTCAAAAGAGCAGCCTCTCAGTCCTGACCTTCAACAGACACAAAATGTCCAGCATGATGGCAGTCATCCCAAAAAAGTGCTGTTTCACTTCAGGTTTGCATAGACAACGCATAAAACTCAAAATGAACACATAGCAGACAGCCAGGGAGTGTAATCAGCAAAATAATTAATGCACTATTTCTTTGCCTCACACTTGCTTTTCTCTCTTTCTTCTGTACAAAAAACTGTTGCCTGGTAACTGTTGCCATAACAATCATAGGCCATGGGGAAACAAAGGCATGCTGGTGTAAGGTATGAATAAAAGATCCCTGAATAAAGAAATATTTAATTGTTATTTAAAAGAAGAAGAAGAGCAAGCTGAGAAAAGTGCAACTGTAAAAGGAAATGTTCTAAAGGGCAGGATGATCTGGAGAAGAACAGAACATCCTGCTTTTAAGGAGCTCATCACAGACAGACAGAAAAGAATGATTCAGTCATCAGAGGTAAACAGTGAAATCTGCCGTGACAGTGGTTCTTCAAGTGAGGACCTCCAGGGGTCCAGGAAACAGCCACAGGATCTGCTGTGATTTTTGAAAAATTTAGTTACAGTGGTGGAAATCATAACGTAACATCATCATATTTACCCCATATGAATAAAAGGATGTGGACAGCCAACCCATCACACCCATATGTCTATCGATTTGATTTTGATATACTGTATTAATCCCACAAGGGAAATTATTACCTCTGCATTTAACCCATCCAAAGTGAGCACACACACACGTAAACAGTGGGCACACACACACTCGGAGCAGTGGGCTGCCTCACACATTGGGGTACCCGGAGAGCAGTTGGGGGTTAGGTGCCTTGCTCAAGGGCACTTCAGCCATGAAGGTAGAGGAATGGAAAGTGCAGCTCACTCCCCCACCGCCACACGTTTTTCCTGCTGGTTCTGGAATCAAACCCAGCAGCCTTTTGGTCCTAAAGCCGCTTCTCTAACCATTAGGCTACAGCTGCCCCCATATGTCCTTTAATATACCATTGCAGATTTGCGGGCAAATCCCATTGCAGAATTGCTGTTCTAGTAACCTCTACTGTTCAAAAAGGCATGATTTTAGACCAGGGATCTGGAGATTTAGCCATTTAGCCACAAGACCATTAATGAGGTCAGGCACTGATGTCAGGTGACGAGGCCTGGTGCATAGTCAGCAATTTAATTTATCTCTTCAGTGGGGTCGAGTTCAAGTCTCGGTGAAGGCCACTCGAGTACTTCCACTCCAATCTTGGCAAATCGTGTCTTTTTATAGACCTCGATTTGTGTACAAGGTCACCGACATGCTGGAACAGGTTCGGGTCCCTTAGTTCCACTGAAGGGAAATATTAATTCTACAGCACAAAAATACATTCTAGACAGTTATGTGCTTGCAAAATTATAGAAATAATTTGGTGAAAAAAAATTGAATGGGCTTCACCCAACCCTCAATTGAACAAAAAAGTAGGCTTACAGTATTGTAAGCCAGCTCCTGCAGGTGAACCTGTCTTACTGAAGACCGAGATCTAGAATCTGGTGTTGTGCCATAATGCCAAAGTCTAAAGAGCTCTTTAAGTCCTTCAGATAAAAGAGGTTGTGGATGCCTAGGATTTTGGCAAGGGATTTATACAGTTCTTAATTATTGAAATCCCTCTGTGAGAAAAAATGAACTGTATGTGGCATAGATTTCAAAGGACTACCAAAATGCCCAGGACTGGCCACTCAGTAAATTCAGCCCAAGAGCAGGCTGTTTGACATGGAAAAAAAAACCTCAAGAGCCCAAAATATAATCACTGTAGGCAATCCTTTCAGCCAGTTTTGTGAAAATGCATAACTTTACAATCAGAAAAATATTGGATGAATTTGGCTTGCAAGGAAGGTGTGCAAGGAAAAACTTTGCTCTCCAAAAAGAACATTTGTGCAAGATATGATCATATAGGCAAATACCAGACCTTTTGAAATAATGTGCTTTGGAGGGATGGATCAAAGATACACTTGTTTTGCCATAAAAGAACTGGAGTGGAAACAAGTACACATGAACAGTAAAAGAACATCATAGTAACGTTGGAGCATGTTGGTGAAAATATTATGGTTTGGGGTTGCTTCACTTCCTCAGTTTCTTCAAGTCTGTATTCTGAATCATATCCAAGAGTACTCGAGGATAAATTCAGGCCATCTGTCTAAAAGTTGAATTGGAGGTAAATCTTTCAACAGCATTATGATCCTAAGCACACTAGTAAATTCACATAGGAGTAGTTTACAAAAAAAAAAAAAAAAAAAGAAGTTATAGAAGGGCCTGGAAAAAGCCCAGATGTAAACCCAATTGAAATGATAGTTTTTTTTTCCAAAGGGCAGCACATGCACAAAAACCCTCAAACATATTGCAACTGAAGGAAAAGTGGTCAAAAATTCAGCAAGACACTGGCGAACAATTATACAGCATGCCCATATTTTCCTTGTGGTTTTTGTTATTATATATTCTGTTTTATCTGTACTGTAATATTGGCTTTAAAGAGCATTCTGTATAAATACTGTCAACTTAGACCTAATGTGTTCTATCAGTGAAACATGCAGGAATGAAAAGCTCTGTGGTTCCAATAAATAATCAGCAAATTATAAACATCTGAACATTAAGCCTAATATTTGAATACTTGGATAAATAGTCATAAAGTAAACCGAAGGATCTGTAGAATTTATTTTAAAATAAAGGGACCCTTCTTCACAAATTGTTTGAGAATCACTGGCTATTGTATAAATAAAGTGGAATAAAGCCAGCACACACATTTGCCTCCCTCACTTTCATCATGTCTCATACACACACCTGCAGCTCAGCGATGGTGATTTTGTGGTAGATTTTTTCCTCATCCCTGCGCTCGTCCTGGGGTACAGTGATGTTGGCAAGAGTCGTCTCAAAGTCCAGAATCTGCTGCATCTGATTCTGAGTGGAGTTTTTATCTCCTCCCAGCAACAACCCAAGCTCCACCATGTAGTCCAGATATGCCTTTAAAACCTTAAAACAGAGATACATAACCAGCATGACTAACAAGTAAAACTCAGCTGTGGGTACAATCTCATAACCTACTGTATGACTTTGGGATTGTTAAGTTCAAAGCAACAATTCTATCATTTAAAGTTACCGAGCCAAGTTCAGATCGAGAAAAAAAGTGGGTACAATATTTGAGCTATATATTTGAAATAAAACATTCTACATGTGGTGCATAAAGACCAGTTTAGCATTTTGGTATTTCTCACTATCTACAGTGGGCTACCTAATAATCTTATGATTTGTTCACCACTGATGAATGTTGAACATCTATTGCATTTATTTAGCTTACAAACTCATTTTTTAGTAATTGTGAAGCAGCACCACACCATTCCCTTCCCTCTTCAAGACAGGAAGCAAACAGCCTCTCTACTAGACACCTTGACAGACATTCACTCAGGCTGTAGCCTGTTCACCAGCCTACTGGATCACAAAGCAACAGCCACCACCTCAATTCTACACTCTGGGCCCAAACAAACCTTCAGAGCCTAAATATTTCATTCCCACATAGAGAGGATGAGAAACGATTGCTCAGAGCCCCAGATGAGTCTCAAGCACACACCAATGCCCCTTTCAATAAAAAATGTATAATATGTGCATCCAGGCCTCAGGCTAATGGCACAATCAAAATGTTCCAAAGTACGAGTGGTACAAAAAAGCCCTAATAAATCAGGTGCAAAGTCCATATGTGCACATGCACACACCATCCCAAATAACACCTATAAATAATCCCTAGATGGAAATCATGCTTCATTGGAAATGATGGCCGCTCTATTAGATGGCCCAATTCCATCTAATAAAGGGCTCGCCACTGCCATCAAAATGCTCTACTGCAGGGAAAATTTAGTGCTGGCAAATGTGTATGATGTCAGACTAGGGTTAAGGACTGTAGCCAAAGGCGAGGAATTTTATAGTCCCAAAGAAGAGAGAGTGCCTGTGGCCAGTGTTAGACCAATGTGTACTGGACAAATGCCGGAGAATGTTCAAGTTTAGAATGCTGACATCTCCAGGTGATTGGTTCACATCCATTGACGGGGAAGCACACTTCAATACATATACATGGAGACTGACCTTTGTATATCTGGTGTTTTTATTCTTAAAGCCCAATCACTAAAAGTACATTTATTTTGAGGCAGGGCTGCCAACTCTCATACACTGAATACAAAACTCATGCAATTGACAGATTTCACTCTCTCATGTCACATATGCCTTTTCTCACGCAAACTTTTCAAGTTTTTCAAGTCAGATAGCTCACTCATGCTATAAAAGAATTGGGATTATGATTGCAACCTCAAGGGTTTTTTTTTTTTTCAAGAATTTAGTACAAAATACTACATTTACGTGCAAATTATTTCATACCTTAAAGACATTCAACAAGTGCCAGCTGTGAATCATGCATCAACACTACAAATGCAACCCTACATCAGTACTACATATGCAGCTGTCACACATCAACCCCCACAACTGCATTACATGTTCAATATGGGGGGAAAAAATCCACCATATGCATGATCACTACCTAATAAGGCAAATCCCATGTAGCAAATCAGTAGCACAGTGTCCTACCTTCTCATTAGTCTTATTGAGGTAATAATCCCGAGAGGGAAGGAAGAGCCCGGATTGATCAACCTGGGAACACAGGTGGGAAAATACAGACACAGCTGAGCAAACAAATAAAAGTATTAAGTTGCTGCAAAGCAAATAAAGGACAACAATTAATCACCATGAGAGTCAGCTGACACTATCTCCTTTGTGTTGGAGATACTGTAGTATGGGGAAAAAAAGATTAAAATCACATTTGAGTTATTGCAAATAACTTTTTGACATCTCAGCTTTAAGAAGCTATATAGATATTTTAGTCCAACTATGTGGAAATTGTATTTTTATTTTATGTTATTTTTTGTCTAAGCTATCTGTAAGCTATATATTTTATCTCTAAAACTTTACTAGCAAACTGAGATACCATGCTTTGATCATGGTATTGGGTAGTTCTATGTGTGTGCGAGTGTGTGAGTGAGTGAGTGAATGCAAGAGAGTCAGTCGCCATCATTTCAATCAGTGTAGAAAATGAAAATGATCTACTGCTCTACTGTCTATTATATAAAAAGTGCAATCCTACATTACTGTCCTTCCACACAGGTTACCAGTCACACCTGACTGAGCTCATTCAGTGCTTGATGAGGAAAATATTTTAGAACAGATAAACAGTAACACTGCTCATGATCCAACCTTTCATGACTGGCAGTAAGCAGAACAGACAGAAATTTGTGTTTCTGTGTTGCTTTGCTACATCTAAAGGCAACAGAGAGGCTTAGTAGTTAGCAATCTTGCCTCAAAGTGAGAAGGGTCTGGGTTTGAATCTTAGGGCCGACAAGGGACTTTTCATGAGTACTTTGCATATTCTCTCTATACTTGTGTGCGTTTTCTCAGAGTACTTAAGTCTTCTTAAAAGGAAATTAAACCCAAGCCTAATAAAAGCTTGCATGCATATTTTATGTCTGTTTCTATTAAAATGTGCAGTTTCATGAACCTATTTGTCATGTAAAGGATAAAAACCAGCAATTATTCCACACATAAGGGTAAATTTTGCAATGCAAAAAATAGCAAAAAAATTTCACATGATCACCCTGTGTTTCTGTCTGTAATACGAAACTAATTTGCATATAAATACATGCCGCATTATTCTTTCCTTTCATATGTAGAATCGGACTCTTGTTTGATGGATGTGAACTGAAGCATGTATGGTTTGGAATTGTGCCTAGTTTTATTTTATTCAGAAATTCACTAGTTTATATCTGACATGTTATTTTAATATCTGTATAATGTTATTACTGTCATTAACTTGCCTTATATGAGCTGGGGGATTCATGTCCTATTCTCACGTTTACATACTCTTGTGCGAGAGAAACAGCAGGCTAATGCAAACTATCAGATTTTAGCAGGTTGTATCTTCAAAATTGTAAGTAAAACCATCAGATGATGGATGTGTGCATATGTTTATGTATAACAGGAGAGTTTAGAAGGCTTGTCTTTCATTTCACTTTAAGGATGGATCTTCTATAGTGGCTGTGTGAGTGAGTGAGTGAGTGAGTGAGTGAGTATCTTTTCATAAATTATAAGAATAATTATACAATCCCTGTTTATTGTTTGATGTAGATTATTTATCCGTATTTATTTTCCAGACAATGTGAAATGGTAATAAAATGTGTGCACCGTTCAGTCTTTTCATATTCTGTTAAGAAGTGTAAAAATGATGTGAAAGACTTGCATAAAATTTGAGATGCACCTGAATTACGTTGCTGTTGGAGTTTTTAGGGTCCACACTGACCCCCACAGTGAAAAAAGGCTGAGCTCTGTATGGGCCTGACACCGTCTTCAGCACTTCCATGAAGTTATCCTTTTCCCATGGCTCAGTGATGTTCCAACCTCCCGTCTGCAAACATATAGTACATGAAAAGTTAATGCAGCATCTCCTCTGGAACTGTGCAGTTCAAAAAGGTTCCGCAAGACAACAAGGCCATCCCGAAATCATTGTAATGTATTACTTCTGGCGACTGTATGTGTACTTACAAGTCCACACACAAAAGATGGCTAGTCAATTTTTTATATGGGTCACTTGATTCATACAAAAATAGAAGGAGTGGCAATTAAGTTAAAGCTGTGAGGAGATATCAAACCCATGATTCATTGCAACAAGCGTCATTCTTCAAAGAATACAGGACACACACACACACACACACAGACAGAGAGAGACACACAGACAGACAAAGAGAGACAGAGAAAGATGGAGAGAGACAGACAGAGAGAGAGAGAGAGAGAGAGAGAGAGAGGGAGAGACAGCACATCATTTTCTTCTCTCCATTTCTTCTCACTATCGTGTGTGTGTGCGTCAGGGTGATTTAAATTAGAAACACAGCCTACTGTGTGACACTCCATAAGGAATGGCATTGACCTCTAAAGAACAGTGTTAGAAAGCAACCCAAATAAGGCTGACTAAACTTATGTGAATGGCTGTTAATTTTTTACCATAAAAGCATCATCAGTATGACCTCATAAATCTCAATTCAATTTTCTTCTACTTTCTTCTTCTAACAACTGCATGATTTCTGGTGCACAAATTTGTAAATCGCATCAGCAGAAAGAAGATAGAGCAGGCTTCATAACCCAAAAGTATACAGTTTTACTTGATGTAACGTTAATAAAAACACTGTAAACAGGTTGATGCACATAGTCTATCATTATGCACCATAGGCCCAGCAGGGTTCCCAGTTCCAGTTAACAACTCAGTAAGTCAGAGGGTCAGAGTAAACACAAGACCTATTAGTCTCAGTGGGAGATGTGATATTTGTGTGATATTTGGACAGATGCTGGGCTGGTTTTTTTAAAAACAAATGTATAACTGGTTATCAAAGCAATTGGTGCTAGTCCCACTGAACATGAATCATAAGGTTCCCATTCACTAGTGAATAGCATACGTGTTTTATCTTCCATTATCTGTTTATTTTAACAAAATGCAAAGGTTACCTGGAAAACCACCCCAGCCCACGGTCTTAGAATCTTATTCACCTGTTTTACATCTTGCTATGGTTCTGTATCTGTTTACAGTAACAATTACAATAAAAAGACAGTGTGACCAGAGGAACGAGCATGCACATATGCAATAACTTGGCAGAGCATAATATTTTAATAGAAGATGGTGATGTTTACTAATACCATTGTGCCCGGTGCATGGGTAATTCACCCTCACTTACAGGAGAATAAGCAAATGGTTTAAGAAAGAAACTTTATTTCCAAGAATTAACACTCTATTTCATATGTATTTGATATGCCTGGTAAGTGAATGGGCTCCTTAAATACACCTCCATGTTACATTTTTAAATACCAGCATCCGGTGTGTTTCTCAACTATAGAAACAGAAATATCAGAAAACAGAAAAGCATTTGAGCGGATATAGACTGTCTGTCTTAAATGGAAATATTCTATTGATTCACTCCGGTATTCAACTCCGACCTCTGTACTAAAGTTAGGTTTGACAGCCACAAGAAAAAAGCTCTGAAGAGAGGTGCGTTATATCAGTGGCACTGTGAGTTCTTGTTGTATTAGTGAAAAGAGTCTTGGCTTCTAACATCAAATTTGTCTTTCGCAAGGTCACCAGGGACCTCAGGGGGGAAAAAAGGAAAGGGAAGGAAGTCCTACCTTAGTGATGAGGTCGATAAGTGGCTGGGCTCCCAACTCCTCAATGCGCTGCTCATTCAGACAGGACAAGTAGTAGAATTGAGCTTTTTTCTCTGCTTCACTACTCGAGTTAAAGGTGCCGTTCTCTAGAGGGAGAACAAGAGACCGAGGTTATTTCTATAGCTGGCTTGTTGTTGCTGAATCCACACACAGGAAAATATTTATTGATGGAGGTTTTTTATCCATTTGTAGTTGCATACATGGGATGTACACAAAAATTACTGGTATTCCTGGACGTTCTCTTACTTGCTCTTAAAGGTAGTAAGACAATAAGCAGTTTAAAACCTCACTAGGCTGAATGACTAGTAGAGTAAACACACGTGTTCGCTGACCTTTCGCGTGGCACCAATTGGCATATTTAATGTCAGATCCTTGTTGTTGTACAATAAAACCTAACATTAAGTTACGTTACGTTACCTAAATGACGTGTTTATGCTAATACAATTAATAACATTACTACCGTCATGACATTTGTTACTCTGTCTTTAGTGGAGAAATTCGAATTTAAAAACTTACCTCTTCCGAGTCTTCAGACACACGCATGCTCTGTCTAACTTGAAAATGAAGTTGAACTACTAATTACCTAATTAGATCCCGGCATTAGACCTATTGGAAAGTTCGACCTACTGTAAGCTCTCAAATGTCTAGTAATAATGACATGAACAGTATATAGCTGACACGAAAGGTAACTTATTAGGACCGACCGCACACTCGTGGACTGCGGACAAACAAACACACAATTTCCTAAAGAATGAAATTTGGCACGCCACAGTACCCTCCGCGCTGCTCACGTGAAAGGTAATAAGGGTGTAGTATAGGAGTAAAGAAGGTGCTAGCAGGGAGTACAGAAGAAGTACAAGTATGATTCCATAAGGAAAAAGCAGCGACAAGGTCACAGCTAAGGGTCATGGGTGAACCCACTGGTGTTCGCCTCTTGGAATCACAATTCTGGAGAAGAGTCACTTCCACCAGTTCCCTCCCTAATTTAGTTATGATCAACTTCCTAACAACCTGCAATGGCTAAGGCTACCACACACATCCCTCACAGACATGTACAGCCAGCTAAGTGCATCTTTCCTAACTGCTGCTCCCGCTATGTCATGGGTGTAAAATAACACAGCTGAAGAAAAACGCGATCTTCTACAACCATGAGCTTCCAGATGCCCATGATGCCACCCATCCCTCCTTGAGGGCACAGCAAATCTCTCTGACTCTCAGACAACAATAGCTGTGGCATTATTAGGATTCAAGCCCGCTATCCCCCAAGAGAACAAACGTTTAAACAGGGACATTATGAACTCTGATTACCCACTGACATGCTTATGCTTAAACACGCGCAAATTTAACTCACAAGATGTTTCAGTGGCAGTTTGCTCCTAGTGTCAGGTCTTATGAGTAAGCAGTGATGCCTGGATGGAAAAAAACAGCATCCATGTCAGCGCTAACCTCATTCAAGTGAAAAAATACAGTAAAGCCCCCATCAGCACCACCTCTGTTTCTTGTCTTCTAAGTGCTTATGTCATGATAATGTTTAATTGTAAAAGCAGAAATGAGCTTACACTGTGCATGTGTGTATGTTTTCTAACTTGCATAATTCATGATCTTGTGTTAGGAGGGAAAGCAGGGACATGTGCGTAGCCACAAGCAGCTGTTCATTTCAGCTCTCATCTGTCTTCCCTCCTCTAGCGTTTTCACATTAAGACACACAAGGCGGAATATTCCACTAATAAATTCACAAACGCACAGTGCCAGGCCAATTACCGGTCAGCAGGTACAGGCCAAGGGACAGCAGGAGGTAAGGGCCGATGGAGATAGGGTGAATGAGGAAAGGTTGGCATTCTGCCATACATGCTGAGCGCAATTTAACACTGCAGTTGCAGCATACACAATATTTGCATATTTTGTATCCGTCAGACAATAGAAGACAATCAGCCAGGTGCATCAGCACAAAACAGCCACATGACTCTCCCTGTCTTTCTTAGCAAAGCACAAATTGTACAGAAAGTTTCTACAATTAACTATCATAACACATACTGTTCATTTTCATCAACTGTCCACATTTCACTAAGAGGGGTCAGGACACCACCTCATACTTTCCCTCAATTAAAGGAAACACTGCAGGCTTATACGTGCTGTAGGAATACTCTGCTCATCTACTCCTTACTAAAGCCTTTGCTTCAGTCAAGATTATGTCCTTCCCATCTGTACTACACAAAAAGCAGCTTTAAATAGCATGTAGATAGATGTAATGAATGTAAATTACAGAAATGGGAGTGTCTTCACTATACGCATGTGGAAGTATCACCTAAAATATTACGTACACCTCCCATCTTAAAGCAGTGACCTTTTCTTAGGACTTGTGACTTTACAGGTTATGTTAGGGTGGTTCATGCCAGTAGTACACAGGTTACACCCATGTTAGGAATGTGATAACAGGCACTTACCAAGTCCTATAGCATGTTGCTTATATTCATTTTCTCCATTATAATTTAGGCAATATATTTGGCTTTGGTTTCTAGTTTACCAAGAGACAACTGAAAATAGCCCTTCTTGGAAATGTCTTCATGCTGAAGAAAGTGCAAAACCGTAATGCACAGGATATGATGTCATTTTTTCAGGTTAATTCTTTAATAGATTAAAAGGGAAAAAATATCTTTTGCATCATTGCTTCCTCATGTTTTTTTTATTTATTTATTTATTTTTTTTATAAAAAAGGGAAAACAAAGATAAATCCTACACAAGCCCAGTGTATGGCAAAAAAGTTCTGCTCATTAATCCTATACATCTCCAGTAATTTTTTCCCTCACTGCATTATTCATTACTGTATTTCTTCTGTCTACTGTGACTTTTTGCTGCTTATGTATGTTCACTTGGTTATTTTTTACTTCCATTCAAAACGGAGTTCTGACAGAGGAACTGTAATGAGACAATTACCTTTGACCTTAAGTGACCTCGAGAGGTGGTAAATAGGGTCACAGGATTTTCAGTGCTTATAACTTCGAAACAAGTGCAGACAGATATGCTGTCATTTTGGAACACTAATATGAAACCATATATGGACTTTTAACTGAGACAGTTACTTTTAACCTTGAGTGACCTTAAAAGGTAAAAACCCAGTCATTTCATAAAGCCTTCAAGAAAGAGAGGTTTTTTTTGTTTGTTTAGTTTTTTTTGGCTAATTTGGTTATGTCCACAAACTACAGAACATATAACACGAGCACATTGGTAATTAAAGCCAGTCCCCATACAGGGCCTATTTGCTACATTATCCATGTGGAGGTAGCTTGTACCCCTCAATTTATTTATATCATAAGGTTTACCCAAGAAACTCAAATATTTAGTCAATTTACAAGCAAAACAGGTAAATGTAATTTTACCACCTTAAATAAACAACAACTTTGTATTTTATAAGCTTATATTAATGTATACATGCAATGTTCAAAGTAACATTGTTCCTAAATTAAAGTTTTTTTAATTTAATTTTTAACTTTAATTGCCCTATAATTCACTGAATAATTATTGTCTTAATTAAAATAAGCTTCATGGTATAGCCATTTTTACTTGAATATTTTATTGTTATAGAGCAGAATTTGATATTGATCATTGCTAGCTGCCTTTTTTAAGTGCCGGGGTTACTTGGCCAACAGAACAAAACCTAGGCCTTGTGGCCTGTTATATTTCTTGAGTAAAGTTATTTCAGATAAATCCAAGTGATTACTGTTGCTTGAACACATAATTTAAATACATTTAAAAACATTTTGCTCATTTAACATGTAAGCTTAAACATGAAATCTGGCTTACTCTAGCTTTTATTTATTAATATCAAAGAAAATTTATAGCCATTTGATAGAGAAGACTAAAAGCAGTATAACAGCTCAGGCAGAAAGTGACAGGTGGATTTCTGAGACAGCCATTGTTCACAGTTCATTAGAAGTAGGGTGGAGGAAAGAGAAGGACAACTGTGATATCCAGGTAGAAGTGATGTGAACAAATGTGTGTACAAAAGTTGCACCTGTTCTACATATGTGGGGTTTTAATGGCATATTCTAATTAAGCACTAACTTAATAATTTTGCGGTAAATATGACTTAATATACAGTAGTTTCTAAAAGTATTGAGTAAAGACCATATACTATGGTCAGTTATTTTGTTTTACTAAACACTGAAGACATCTGGGTTTCAGATTCAAAAGATGAATTTGAGGCGATTGATCAGAATTTAATTTCCTGATATTTATATGTAGAAGTTAAAAAACAGAGCATGACACCTTTTGTCCCATTTTTCTAGATCAAAAATATTGAAACATGTAAATGACAAGTTTTCTTGTTTTAAAATATAAGCCAATAAGAAGACCAAGGAGCTACCAATGACAGTAAAATCCTGTGAAGAAAAACCAAAAACAGCAGTCAGTGACATCACCAACCTCCACAGGGTAGGGCTAAAGGTACCACAATCCATCGTTTAAAGACTTTAAGAGCAGAAATATATACCATACCATAAGGCACAATTAACTCAGGATAATTGAGCAAGGCCCTTAACACTCAATTGTTTGGTTGTATAAATGATATATAAATGGTAAGAGCATCTAATAAATGCCATAAAGGTTAAAGGTTAAAGGTAAATGCAAAAGTCTAGGGGGAAAAAAAGAACTGCTCATGATCGAAAATCTCATCAGTCAAGGTGGAGGTAGCATTACAACTTGGGCTTGCATGGCTGCTTCAGGAACAAGCCTGGTAATCATTATTAATGATCTAACTCATGAGGGTCGGAGAAGTATGAATTCAGAAGTCTACAGAAACATTCAGTGTGCCAAATTACAGAAAAATGCATCCCAACTTACTGGGAGGAGCTTCATCATGCAGCAGGATAATAAACCAAAACGTACAACCAACACAATCAACAACTGAAAAGAACCTGTGGTACATTTACATTTATGGCATTGGCAGACACCCTTATCCAGAGTGATTTACATTTATCAATTTTATACAACTGAGCAATTGAGGGTAAAGGGCCTTGCTCAAAGGCCCAACAGTGGCAGCTTGGGGGAACAGGGTCTTGAAACCATGACAAGCAGATCAGCAATCCAGAGCCTTAACCACTAAGCCACCACTGACCAAACTTAAGACCATCACAATTAAGAATACAACAAAATAATATTTGAAAAAATTAGGTAGTCTGCCACAAATACATGTAAATCAATCTATTTTATCAATATTCACCTTCTGATCTCAAAGAAACATCTCGACTACATCAAAAACAAAACTACTGGCCTTGCCATTTCAATACTTCCAACAGGGATTGTAATCAGAACCTGCCATTCAAAAGACCTTAACATTTAATCATGTATTTGGTACAAGGACACTTTACACTAACCCATTAGAGTATTAGAAGGCATGGCTGTGAATGTTAAGAGAATAAAACTCTACTCTATCTCACCCAGTAGATGTTTGAGCATGGCCTGGTTCTGGTCCCAGATGCTGTTGAAGGTGCTCCAGCGCGAGCGTCCATCAGGAAGGGGGTTTTTGCGAATCCAGCCACCACATGCATACTGGTAGAAATCCTGACATGGGTCAACTGTGCGGTCCAGAGATTCCACTATCTTACTGGCCACAGTCACACAGGCCTCCGTTAGACACAGGCTATACGACGGATCTGTGAGAAAGGAACACAGGTGTTACTGATATCAAATGCACTAGAAATGAAAATCATAGTTCATGCACAATGTCTGGCGAATTATTGGAGCATGTTTCATTTCTAAATCAAAATAAGGTTATTTTCTGTGGGAAGGTTTGCCATTCAAGATTTGCAAGATCAAAATACGATTGTCCCACCTACATCGACTTATAAACAAAGCTTTAATTAAACCTCATTCTTCTAAAATCTGGGGGAAACCCTTGTTTTAAAAATCCTTGCCATGAATAGAATTCATATAACTATGTGCAGATGATGTTGGAAAAAGCTTGAGAAAAAAAATTCCGGCGTGCACTTCTAGAACTCGGACAAAGGCACCTTTAATTTAGCATTACTGAAGTGCACTTACCTATCTCATTTTAGTTCTTTTCTATGATCTTTCTTGTATCTAGTAACCCTGCTGAATGCTTCAATTTCTTTGGCACACTATCCTCACTTCATCACATCACTATCATCCTTGTCTGTGAGTAGCATTTACTGTAATAAAACTGCCACCTTATTTAAAATGGTCAGAATGTAACAAGCAGCCTGCCCAAACTATTAAACAAACTACCACAAGAGACGAAAAACACTGCCAAATATCAACCCACCACCATCACCACCTACATACAGCCCCCCCCACCACCACCACCACCGTCTGCACAGACAAACACACACACACACACACACACACACACACACACACACACAAATTGAGGCCAGAAAGTGTATACATGTGATTGGCTTACCAGTTTTATAATGAACTCCCAGGGTAATAGCACATGCAAAAAGTGATAAAAGAGAGACCATGAGTAAAGCAGCCAATACTATCTCCATCTGAGTCCTCCGTCCTAATCCACCCCACAACTGGATGCCACCTTTTCGGAAACCAACCTGAGACAGAAACATGTATTAGTGAAGCATATTCCGTTAAGAACTAAACAAATCCCAGACTGGACATGAGCACCTGGACAAAGAAAAATAAAAACTCTTTTTTTAACCCAATTTCTATCCCACTGGTCACCAACCATGTTCCTAGAGATCGACCTCCCTGAAGACTTTGGATGCCCAAACCCTCATGATGCCCATTTCACCAGCTGACCACTGACTTAAGTAACTTTTGATCAGCTAGAAGAGGTGTGTTGGATTTTGGTTGGAGGTAAAACGTGCAGGAAGGTAGATGTCAAGGAAAAGGTTGGTGACTGCTACTCTATGCTGCACAGGTAGTCCATGTGGAAGTCCTACTGACAAGAACTGACAATTTACCAAAACTGATAAGTATTTTATAATAAACTTTGGGACAGTTATTACTGTAGTGAGGAAGGAGGAAGGAGGAAGGGGGAAGGAGGATGCTGTGGTGAGCTGTGGGAATCGAATTGTGCTTTGATACAACACAAACTTGAGGTAAGTTTATAGAACGGAAATAACTTTACTGCACTAGTGAGAAGAAGGTCCTGGGTTCGAGTCCCGGGCTCGGGTGTTTCTGAGTGGAGATTGCATGTTCTCCCTGGGTTTGCATGGGTTTCCTCCAGGTACTCCAGTTTCCTCCCATGATCCAAAAACCTAGTCATTAGGCTAATTATCTGTCCCGAATTGCACTGAGGTGTGTGTGTGTGTGTGTGTGTGTGTGTGTGTGTGTGTGTGTGTGTGTGTGTGTGTGTGTGTGTGTTTACCCTCTCGTTGTCTTGTGCTCTGTTTGTTTTGCACCCCCCCCCCCCCCCGTGTTAGCAGAGATAGTCTCCCC
>JBCNYH010000013.1:14324481-14337777 GCA_039654325.1 Tandanus tandanus
AAGAAGTCCAGTTGCCTCGACTCAAGCTTTTTAGGATTATTATGACCTGGATGATTGAGAATCTACACCAACATAACACACATTTGTACATCATTAGTCCAATTAGGAACATGTTTCATTACAGGTGGCAAATGTCTACATCAACTTTATGATTCACTCTCAGTGAAGTGATGTTTTATGTCATGGCGCAGAGCAAATCGTAATCAAACCTCTAGACAGCACACAGCACCAAACACACACACAAAGGTTTCAGTGAACCTGTAAATAATCAACTTTTATACAAAAGATAACAAGACGGAGCTCCACATGCTCTGTGGTGGTAAAAACTCTCAGGCTTATGGTTCTATTACACGGTTCCCTGTTTATGGTTCCCAGCCTATATTGGTCAAACAGCCCTTACAGTAAACGATGTTCTTGTATGGAACTCACTTCCTGTTTGCAATTAAAGATTAAAAATATTTTTAAGCTTATTGAGGGACAAACATTGAACATCAACCTATAACTATAAATAACATGTGCCATTGTACTGCTCTGTAATATTCTGTATGTATTTATCAGTCCTTATACACCAAATGAAACCAAATTTATAACAAACCCAGATAACTCACTAAACTCACATCTCTCTGTCACTTTCCGATACACCTACCTCTGACTTCTCACTCAGCAGCCTCCCTTCTGTTCTTGCTTTCTAATCCAACCACTTCTGCTCAGTGCTACTATTTTTCAGAAAGCGTTTGAAATTGCTCTCACACAAACACACACGCACACACACACACCAGATTTTATTGCACTTGGTAAAGAAGGTGGAATAAAATCACAAAATTGAAACTTACTGTGACTATGTTGCCCACACCAATTTAGAATAAAATAAATGCTACGCCAGTGAGAGTAAACCACTCTTATGAGGATAATATAAATATGGGTGTATTTTTAATATTTAGTTCACATTTTAATAACACACCTCATAAATTAAATCGCTTGCATTTACTGTATTTTCATTTACAACCCCTGGCAAAAAGTATGGAATCACCACTCTTGGAAGATGTTCATTCAATTGTTTAATTGTTCAGAAGAAAAAAAAACAATCACAGGCATGCCACAAAACTATTTTCATTTAACATTTCAACCTTCTGGCTTTATGAAACACTTACAAAAATAAAAAAGAAAGAAAATTGTAGTCAATTGCAACTGTTGTACACATCAAACAGAGGAAAGAAATATGGAATCACACAATTCTGAGGAAAGAATTATGGAATCACTGTGTACTTTGCGGTTCTAAAACAAACACCTGTATTCGATTACATCTGCTAATTAGTCTGCAGTTAAAAAAGAGCACTTGCACACCTTAGTGATCTGTTGAACCGAGCTGACTGAGAGAGATCATGGCTCCAACACGAGAGATGTCAGTTGAAACAAAGGAGAGGATTCTAAAACTTCTTGAAGCAGGTAAATCTTGGTTAATCGATGTTGGTTGTTTCCAGCTGTCAGCTGTGTCTAAAATATGGACCAAGTACAAATCAAATGGGAAGGTTGTAAAAGGGAAGCGTACTGGTAGACCAAGGAAGACATCAAAGCGTGAAGATAGAAAACTTAAAGCAATATGCCTCGAAAACAACAAAACAAATGAGGAACAAACGGGCAGAAAGTGGAGTCAGTGTCTGTGAGCGAACTGTAAGAAATCGCTTAAAAGAAATTAGATTTAAATCCAGAAAAGCCAAACGAAACCATCATTAACATCTAAACAGAAAAAAACAAGGTGTCAGTGGGATAAAGAAAAGCAATCATGGACTGTGGAAGACTGGATGAGAGCGATATTCAGTGATGAATCACGAATCCGCGTTGAGCGGGTTTAGTTTGGTGCCGTTCCAAAGAAATTTATAAAGACAACTGCCTGAAGAAAACAAATTTCCACAATCATTAATGATACGGGGTTGTATCACAATGTCAGGTGCAGGTATGGGAGAGATGACAGTCATTACATCCTCAATAAATGCACAAGTTTATATTGAGATTTTGGACACTTTTCTTATTCCATCAATTGAAAGGATGTTTGGTGATGACATCATTTTGCAACAAAGTACTAGCGGTGTTTTTGTTTGGTGAATCCATAATATTTTTATCAGAATTGAGTGATTTCATATTTTTTTCCTCTGTTTGATCTGTAAAATCAGTTGCAATTGACTACAATTTTCTTTCTTTTTTATTTTCATAAAGCCAGAAGGTTGGAATGTTAAAAGAAAATAGTTTTGTGGCATGTCTGTGATTGGTTTTTTTTTTTCTACACAATTAAACAACTGAATGAACATCCTCCAAGAGTGCTGACTCCATACTTTTGCCAGGAGTTGTATAAACATGTTATTCTTACTACCTTTCATGGAGTTTTGATGCTGAAATCTTTCTCAGATATGTGCTTGAAATAAGCTCTGGTCACAGGAACAATTACACCACCCACATAAATCTGTTTATATCAAATGAAGACACGTTTACAATTACTGTGTAGTTTATGTTTCATTAAAATAATAATAATAAAAAACACACTTCAAGTCAGTGAAGACCACCATGTACCAGAACGCTGTTTCTGCTTGTACTGCTGTCATGATGCTTAAACACGGCCCATTTGATGTGCTCTGTTCCCACAAACAAACCTGAATCCTACTGACCTTCTTCCATTCTCTTTCTCCTTCCATCAACAATGCACTGAACACACCGTGCACTGAAACCTTACAGACACCATCCAGAGCCCTGGCACATACAGCCATTCATAAATAGTTTATACTACAGACATGTTTGAGTAAACTTTGTCCGACTCAGAAACCTGCCCCCAGCATTTCCAGTTTTATACTTCTCTACAAAGAGGAAAACATTTTGGTGATACCGATATGATCTTTGTACTACACATATAATGTACTATTTTACTCTCAATTAAATGTTGACTGTCATCACAGCTTATTTTGAAGACATTGTTTTAGATGGCACTATTTAACCAAATATTTATTCAATGCTATTATTCACCCTGCAGGTCACACAGTGGATGATATTAAGAAGGATTAGAAAATCAAACATGATGGGGTACACCGTTAAAGGAAAGGAAAGTAATCAATCAATGACAAGGTGGCGTGATGCAGCCTTAGACGCAGGTTTTTTTTTTTTCACCCCACAACCTAAAAAGTTGTTTTTCCCCCTTCAGCACCATAGCATAACATTACACCACACCAATTACAATAATTACTACTTTACATTTATTATTATTATTATTATAAGCCGCATTTACAGCTTCATTTTATGCTGTGGAATGTTTGTGGGACAAGTTATTTCCTGTTACAACAGATATAAACAGTTGTCCTCTCACCAACCTCACTTTTTTTTCTCCCTAAAAAGTAAATTCAAGTCAAATAGGACATTTGGAAAGAACTAAATGAAATATCCTGAAGATATGTCCCATAACTTTTTTTTATTTACAAATGTATATTAATGAATTACATTTTGCAATAATAATGGCTGGATTATTTAACCAGGTAAAACAATATATGACCAGACACAGTTTTTGTTCAATTGACATTATACTACATCTTTCTATTATCTGATTTTTTTGACTAACATCAGACTGGAGCAGAAAGAAAGAGCTGGCAAAAAGAGCAAGTCTCCTCTCTCCTTTGCTCTCACTGAGCATGCCCAAGGTTGCCACGGCAACAAGGAAAGCCCCTCCCCTACAATACCCCCCCACCCCCGCCCAAAATCCTCCAACAGCACAGTTACATGAGCCAGGCCATCACAAATTAAAGCAATATGTTCAGAGGCCTCTAATGTTGCAGCAAGACGCTGGACAAACAGCTGTGGATCTGTGGGTCTGCTGGTTCTGTGGGGTTGCTAGTGCGGAAACAGATGAGTGTGTACACCCCATTATGGGAAGAACAAACCGTTAAAATGCGTCAGAGGACTGTAAATACTAAACAGATGACAAGGACTGTGGGAGTGCAGCAGTGCCGAGTGAGTGAGTGGGGGGAAGCGAGAGAAAGAGAGAGACTGAACACTTCCCATCACATGTGGGTCAGTAACGAGCTGCAATTATAATTCATAAAGGTCCATTTGAGGGTTTGACGTCAGTGAGTGCACGTGATCAAGCTGGAGGGGAATGGTAAGGGCCCTTCAAGATCTACTGATGCACAGTTAAGGGCACGAGAGGATCATTTAGCTCCAGTGGCTCCTGCAAACCAGATGGAGGTTTTAACTGTGAATGATTCTCTCCCAAACACATTCACAATGACTTAAAGAAAGAGAACGTACAGTACACATCCAGCTGATAAACCCCTCCATGTGTGAAAGCAAGAACAAGACGTTTTGTGCATGAGTATAATGTGAGCGGAGACCTTTAATTGCTAGTGGTACAGAGCGTACAGAACTGTAGCCAGACCCCCTGAAGAGAAGCTGTTGAAACCAGAAACCCGATCAGGAGGAACGAAAGGGAGAAATTTTGTGCTGAACAGAGGTTGTAACTTTACCTCCAACTAAGAAAAAAACAAATAAATACACCCTGAATTTATACTCAGGAAGTCAGAACGGTCTCCTCAAGTCTGAGCTCCTCAGAGTTCAGAATACGACATCAAATTAATAATTAAATTAATATGGTTCCATAGAGTATAAGGTAGAACTTTTTACAGTTCCTGATTCATGTGTGGCGTACATACATAAACATTTGCTTTAGATTAATCAACATAAAGACATATAAGCTTAAAAAACCTGTACACTAAAAAAAGCAACCAAAAAAAAATCTTAGCAACTTAAAATATTATTAATATAGTCCAAATTATCTAGCATTTCCTACTAGAACATTGCAAGAACCAAGATCTGAGATTATTAAACCTATTTCTAGATCGGAACCAACTTATTCCAACATTACAGGTCAGGTTAAATGATCTCTTCATCCAGCAAGATAATTTCACTTCAACTGTATCCCCCACAAAGCATAAGGGATACTGTGTTTTCCCAGGCTGTCCGCAGACACTTCTTGTTAACACTCTAGCAGTATCGGTTCTTTATGGGTTTATTTTATATTTATGTTGAATGGTTCCTACGGCACGCTAGCCTATCGAAACTGGGTCACCTCAACATATTTTTCAAGGTCACAGAGGTCAATTAATCAAAAATGCCTGTTAACACACTAGAGGGTGCCAAGGTCAAGGTCTTCAAGCCTATTGAAACTCAATTGAAACCTAATGTCAAGGTCACAGGGGCCACATGAAATATGCACGTGGTCATGTAAAATATCTGGCGTGGTCAGATATGCCAAATTTAGCACAGGATTGTTTGTTATTTATACAGATATGCCTATGGACATAATTCTTTTTACCTGATTTCCATGTCACAAGGATCAAATTTAGTAAAAACATGATATCAAGTGTGCCATTGACCACACGGGGAATACACCTAGTGTTCTGTGACAAGAACGCATTTAAATCACTCTCATTTCTTGTATTTTAACTGATCCATTTTGCAGTGTAACACTAACTATGCAGTTGTCTGTTTTGAAAAGTAAAATATACAGAACATCACTCATCACAGACTGCTGGCTATCTTGTTATTAAAAAAATTTGATAAACATACACACACACACACATATATATATATATGTGTGTGTGTGTGTGGTTATGTATATACATTTCATGATTTTTCAAATAGATAAATAGGCAGACAGACCGGGCAATACCTCAAGCTATGTGTTTCTATTTTCTTTTTTTTTTCTTTTTAGCTGATCTTTATTCTGTTTTTTGTTTGTTGCTAGCCAGCCCATTTTTAATTACATTTACCACATCACCTGACTTCTTCAGTGTAAATTACTTCTGTTAAGTGTCTTACTGTTAAGGCGACAGCCACTAGGCACCTTTACCTTTGTTCTAAAGGGCACGATCCAAGAGCGCTGGGTGGAAAATGTAAACACTCCCTAGATTGGACTGGTCCATCCCAGATGGCTGTAAGGACATCGGGATGGAGAAGAAGAAAAAAGAAGACCATAAAGAGGAGACAGAGAGAGAGAGAGAGAGAGAGAGAGAGAAAGAGAGGGAGGGAGGGAGAGAGAGAAAGAGAATGAGGGGGAGTCTTGCCTTGCAAAGGGAAGGGAGAGGTTTTCCCAAGTTCCAGGAGTGGTGCAGGACTTTCTCTGTGCGGATTTGTGATTGTTTGAAGTGGCTTCCTGAGGAGTGTTTTTAAAAGGAAGCAGTTTGGCGGGGGCAGGCTGGCATAGTCCAACCTCTGCCCGAGATGTTACAAATACCCTGAACTCCAGTGCTCAGAGAACCACCTACCCTGCCCCACAACCAGCTCCCACACATGCAGAGTGCTGCAGAGAAGCAATGCACCAAAATAAACCCTATAGTCAAACCCAAATCCTGCCAAACACAGCGAAGGCTACTTTTGGAGTACTAAAAGATGAAGACAAACTGGAGGCTGTGAGGATGAGGGAGAGTCAAGAGCCAATCATAGAGGGAGAAGAGTGAGACAGGTATCAGCTCTAGCCTCCTCATGCCAGAAGTCAAGTACATCATCATCAGACACTGCTGACGAACACATCAACATTCAAGCTTGTTTTATGCTGTGTGACTTCAGCAGTCTTTAAAGAGTATTACTTGTGAATACACTGTATGAAACAATACTAAGAAAATCTTGGCTAAATTCTCAAACAGTCACTCTAAATGGATTCTCCATGTCAGACTATTTGATGACAATGCTCTATGGATAAACCTGCGACACAAGAAAGTAACTACACAGAAAATGCAGTCACATATACAGAAATACACCCTTGGTGTAATAATTACGATGAAACAAAACACATTTTACCTGGAGGGATGTGGAGACATTCGAAGCTAAGTAAAAAAGGACTACACGGACCGAGGGGACAGAGATGTGGGCCAGTAGTGTCATGAGTGCATGTCAGTAAACAGTGTATTCCTATGGCTAATCAGTGTACATGTTCACTTGCACAACCAACCAATTGTAGATGAAGTGAGTTTAATCAGAAACTTCTGACACCACTGACGTCAACTGTCTTTGGTTGCAATAGCACTAATTTCACTGCCAGGAACCAGATCACATTACACAATCTAAGACCACTGACCTCAAACCACAACTTAGAATGTCCAAAAAAAAAATCATACAATACACACCAGGTACTACAGGCACACATCGCAATAACCAAGTGGTATAATTCCTACTTAGCTGTAAGAGACCCTGGGTTTATGTACTCGACAAATCTGGAAATGGGAAGAAGTCACTTCAGACAAATGCCATAACTGTAAATCTACACAGAACCTACTCAGTTACATTAACACGACTCTGAAGCATCAGTAAGTTCAGTGCACATGCATCTCCTCCATCTCCATCTCCTCCTATAATGAACACTTACTGAAAAATTTGCCATGAAGAGCCCACGTAGTTCTTTCAGCTTGATAAAGAACCTTCCAAATCCACAATCATGCACACTTTCAACTGGGAATGAGAAGCCCTTCCAATGTAGCTACTCCTCTCTGGCTGCTGGGATGAAAACAGAAAGTTCAGCTCTCCTGCAGTTCAACTATTCCAAATAACTATACTCAATTACACGCATAGACCCCCCCGCAAATCTTTCGCATCCCACCCACCCCCCACCCCCCACCCGCCACCACACACACACACACACACACACACACACACACACACACACACACACACACACTGTGTAGAAAGACATCAATCAGCTGTGCTGAGCCAAAAGTTCGCTGAGTTGCATTGCAGAAACTGACCTGAAGGGACTCTAATCAACAATTCACAAATCGCACACTGACACTTAATGTGAAAGACAAAATGCACTCGAGGTAAATTAATCATTAATCAACTGTCAGTTAATTTATCAAACATGCATTAATGAACTGCAGCAACTTGTTCAAGGACTTCAACATTATGAAAAGCTGCGCAGGCTAAACAATGTAGCAACACTGAAAGGAACGCCAGAAAAGAAAAAAGAATTAGAATGGGGGAAAAAGAAAAGAAATGAGTACAAGAAAAGAAAGGGAAACGGTAGTAAAAGAACAAAAAAAGAAGAGGGGAAATTTTTTTTCAAAGAAATAAATTTAAAAAGTAGTAGGACAAGAAAAAAGAAAAAAAGAAGAGTAGAATAGAGAGAAAAGAAGATAAATGGTGGAAAGCAAATACTGTATAAAGAAAAAGAAAAGCGAAAAAGAACAGCAGTAATGGCCTGAACGCTGTGCGCTGACACAAAAAGGAAGTCGGGGTTCAGCAATCTCCCTTTCCTCTCTTCTTCAATTCATGACCTCTGTCTTCACCCTGACAATGAGACCCCGTCTCTTCCCCTCTCTCTCTCACATACACAGACACAAAATTCACAAGAGCAAAGCTATTTATTACAACTGAACACTCCTTCCAGCATCTCCACATTTTACTGCTTGCATAAACAAAGTGTGAGAAACCAATGTTGCTATTCAGTACAGAAATCTCTCCTCCAAACCACGTGTGTAAACTCCCTTAGGGGAAAACGGAGGAGTGGAGAGAAAGAAAAAAAAAAAAGAGTTCATCCTCAGGTACTTACCTCACAACAGATCAGCAGTTCACACAAAAGAGATGCACTACACTTCTGATCTTTTCTTTCTCCTGATGGCTGGAGTGAGTGTAAACATCGAGCACTCAGAGAAAGACAGAGGGAGTGAACAAGCGAGTGAGAGAAAGAGAGGGAGGGACAGGAGGAGGGAAGACAGGGAACGTGGTAGAGAACAAACAACTAGCTAGAAAAGGACAATCAGAAGTCCATTCAGCAAGGCTTGAGGAAAAGACAGGCTAGAGAGAGAGAGAGAGAGAGAGAGAGAGAGAGAGAGAGAGAGAGAAATGCTCAGAGAGTGAGATGCAAAATTAACCAAAGACAAATTTTTAAATATATTTCAAACCAAACAGAGGAGATGTTGTGATTTTTTGGATTTAAACCTGTACTCATTTTTCATGATACTAAAAAAGCACAGAAGGTTCCTCTTGTTAAACGGCAACAAGAAGACGAAGAATATGAGAGTTTAACCTCATGCACGGGAGTGAGTATGAGAAACGCTCTCAGTTGGAACTTCCCCCCAATCACTTGAACTGCTCTGACAGAAATCTCCCGTGGGGACTGCTCTGACCTTGCCCTGTACATAATATGTATCAGACAAATACACGCTCCGACACGGCAAGTGCTTTTCATGATTCCTAAGGGCCTCTGCCATTCATAAAGACTTCATTCAGGCAGCAAGTTAGCCCGAGAAGTGCTAGCAGACAGCCGCCAGCAGAGGGGGCTTCCATCACTGCGTGCCAAACAGAACGCTTCATTGTTGAGGTACAAAGGTCCATTCTAAGCAGCACTGCCAAGCCAATGTGTCCTGATGCAGTTAGCCACTCGGACACACTTCACACGACCACTCAGCATCGCAAACCAACAAGCACATCCAACAAAACCTGGCGAAGTGCATGTCCGTGTTATCTTAACATCACATGTTTAGCGCAAGACATTAGCTTAACACACTGGGGTCCATCTCACTACCATAAATATTTAATGTATGAGATAAAGATTTTTCTTAAAAATATATACATTTACTTTTTTTTTTTTTTTTTTACATCAATACACTATACTACAGAATATTTCAGATTGTCTCAAAATAAACCATCTATACTTTTGGTAGATGTTTATGCAACGTGACATACAACTGAACTTGAATACAGTACCATATGACAGTCCAGATATCCATCCTGAAAGATTTGCACATTAATGTTGATCATTAATGTGATCTTCAGAGGCATCCAGATTTATTTTGTGATGAAATTCATTTTCCCCCCCATAAACTATATTCATTGCTTTAATGGCTAAGATTTTCCTAAATTACCCACAATACCATTTGACTACCTGATGATGGAGCTACCAATAATTATTAGTCCTTATTTTACCTCACAATAAAAAGAAAGCAATGCACTGTCAATAGAACCGTGCCGTCATCTCATAGCACGCTAACTAGCTGAGCTAAGTCTCTATTATAGTACATACATATAGTAGCACTGCATTCTGGAACATTAAGTCCAGTGTTTCACAGCTCCACTATTTCTATATCAAATTTCTCATTATTATGAAATTGAACCTTTTTACTTTTGCTTTTTGCAGTAAAATCTGACTGCTATCCCTTATCATGTCAGCGCAGCACACAACTGCTAACGTCTCACAGGATTGAAGTGAATAGAGCACTAGCCAACCAATTAGCACTGAGTCACTGAGCACTATTTTAGTACAAACACTGATTGTGTGGTATAATCATCCAATGTGTTTCAGCACATTTTCCTTTCATTTCTAAGCTACCAATTAACTAATATTAGACATAAACACAACCTACGGGATTTTCTTAGCGTTTTGTTAAAGCAGTTTGAAATCTGTAGCATTAGATCAGTTAATATGGTGTAAGCTGCTAATGCTAGCATTCAGGTGAATCATAAACACACATGGTGTTCTACAGAAACTACGCTGGTGTAGTTGTTTGGAGGGTTTTTAGTTAGTTTGGGTTTTTTTCTTTCATTTTTTTTTAAACCATCATCATCAAAAAGCAAACTAAAGAACCAGACAAGCTAGTTAATTTACATTATGTCACCACACAATATACTCTCCGCAGTTTAGACACACAAAACCACACACAACAGCATTCTGATCCACATTACTTATGCATTTTGCCAGACATGTGTTGTCAAACACAGTTTACAAGATGCATTTAAAAGATATAAGGCATACTGCTAGTTAGCTCCCTCAGCAGTGACAGACATATATACAGTACTCTCTTAACAACACAGATTCCTTTGTTATTCTGCCTTATTCCCTGCGTCTTCATTAGGAAACATAGCAGCAGTGCAAGGAGTCCTTATGTGTGTGTGTGTGTGTGTGTGTGTGTGTGTGCACGCGCGCGCACGGGTGCGCATGATGTGAGAGAAAATGAGAGAAGCAAAGAGAAAGCGAGAACGAGAGAAGCTCCCTCTCCCCTGAGAGGTGGAATGATGTCACTCTTTGTGCAGCAAGGTTAACACTCTCAATGCACATGGTTAGGGAAAGGAAGGAGGGAGTATCTGATGGAAGAGAGAAGGAAGGAAGGAAGAAAGGGGGAAAAATATATAGCAAAAGGAGAACAAAAGATGAAGCGTCTGAGAACAGGATGGATGAGTACGAGAGAGTTTCTCCATCTTTCAAAGCAAAAAAAAATGTTTATTACAGGAAGAAATGTGTGTTGCTGTTTTTTTGTTTGTTTGTTTGTTTGTTTGTTTTTTGGTGTTGTCAGTGTAGGCCTTCTGAGCATGTCAGAAGAAAAACATTTGTTACATTTTATAGAATAATAATCATATTAGCAAGGATTTTGGAACTGGGAGGGAACAGATTTAAAATAATAAATTAATGGGTTATAAAAACAACAGCAATGTGGACCTGGAAAAAGAATTTGCTGATATAGTGGAGCTGTGGTACAAACTACCTATTATCCCCAGTGTGAGGTCTGTACAGAGAAATTTCAGCCTGACATCTTTAGTATAGACAGAGCTGAAAGCGAGGTCTGTGCAAAAAGACCAAGGGCAGAGATTTGCTTGTATGAACCAAGACAACAAACTCAAGAAATAGTTAATTATATGGCAATTTAAAATGATGGCCTTTTTAAAATTCACTTCAGGTGCTGTTACTTTTTTCAATCCAGCTGTATATCAATGTACACAATGCATTATCATTGCAATCAATGAAACAACCCACAGCTTTACAATCAGGCAACAGCCTGTTTTATTTCTCCCACTCTTCTCTGTCAAGCAGTTTACTAAAAGTTTATTTTATTATTAGAAGGACTAGTAAATTAATTAGTCATGCAAGATCTTTTCTCAAATGATGCAAGTTTGAACAGTTAAAAACAATGAACGGAACAGTATATCCTTCTAACAATGAGTATTAACACAATTTAAGCAGCTTTACAGAAATCGAGATGATTTTTTTTTTTTTTTTAATTATCCATGTGTGGCTGGACCACTTTGAGAAAAGTCAGGAAGGCCAGAATACATCAGAGTATGCAGGTAAGATGAGCACATCCTCACCATCATATATTTTTAAACTAAAGCACCTTACTAGCCAACTCAAGCAAGAATTCATATTAAAATTCAGTGGCTGTGAAAGTTCAGGTTTTTTGGCTATCAATGAACAACATCGTTTCTACATCACCTTACAAGCTTTTTTAATGGCTGCTTTCTTATCACTGATCTTAATTAAGCTTGACACAACATGAGAATCCAGCTGGCTGTGAGACATTTGTTGTCTATCAGTGGTTGAAATCTAATAGTCACATTGACTTATTCATGGCTGTTGTTGAGTGGCTTAGAACTGCACAGAGCCTTGACCTAAAAAGTCTCTGAATCACTGCAAAATCTCATTGAAAAATGTCCCATTCTTCTCACTTTCCCTTCCCTTTTCCCCTCTCATCTGAGGTGAAAAGCATCAGCAATCACAAATACAGTTGCCATGCCACCACGGAATCTAAATCCATCTTGAAAGCAGTGTGTATTCTCTCCGTCTTTTCGTTTTGGCCCTATTAACTGGTGCAGTACAGAGTTAGCAGAATACTAAATATCCAGCCCATGCTAAAGGAGCAACAGTGAGTAATGCTGGGGTGTGACCATACAGACAGAAATAGAAATGGGGAAATAAGGAAGATGAGAAAGAGTAAAAGTGAATTTCATCATATCCATCGTACATGAGATTTTTGGTGTTACATTGTAAGTCTGAAAACTCTCAGTGGGGGAAAAACAGCTACTCTTACAACCATTGTTTCTTTTCACACACATAGAAAATGTCCTTTACTTAATTTCATTAACAAATCAACCTTATCATGGCAGCTTGGTTTATGATTCAAAGCCTGGCAACAACTAGAAACTCATGTACACTTTATAATTCACTTTCAGTCTAACGCCGTAGTTCATTAGGCAATCTTCCTTACAAGAACACAAAGGGAAACTGTGGATCTTATCAAATAATGGACAATAGTTCCTTTGAAGCCAAGAGTTGGGGTTATTAGCCTACACCGTTTTAAATTTCTGTTCTATCCCAAATCTTTCAGCATCACCACTTTCAACCATAGCATCCTTGGAGAACAAACCCTTCAATCACTTCACTGTAAACCTGGGCTGTAATCTCTGAACTCAGAACTCAGTATGTACATACACATACACACACACACACACACACACACACACACACACACACACACACACACACACACACACACACACACA
>JBCNYH010000013.1:14337877-14355895 GCA_039654325.1 Tandanus tandanus
ATATATACATATACACACACACACACACACACACACACACACACACACACACACACACACACACACACACACACACAGGAAAGTGTGGCCCTCTCCCTGCACTCACACACCCTTAGGCAGGATACACCAGCTCTCCCAAGCCCTTAGCAGCCCTCCAGGGTCAAGCACAGGTCGAGGAGTGAAAAAGCACTCCACCTCCAGAGAGCTCCAAAAGCACACTTTCCCACACCACCACACCCAAGCAACGCTGCACAGCTGAGACCATTCGTCCAGTTTCTCTCCCAGAGGCTGTGGTCACCACAATGCAGCCATGGATGCAGAACTCATATCAGCACAAATGAAAGGGACAAGCTTGTATAGACCTGAATACATAGCTTAAAAAAACCAAGGAGTACATAAATTCTGTGCGGTTAGCTAGAAGTTAGTCAGAAGGGTGGTGCATTTGAAAGGTCAGAGGTAGTATGACTTGTAAGCATCTACAGGATGATGCTGATTCCACAGCATTCTTCAGCATGACAGTCACTTGATGTTATCTCAGTTCACCAAACACAAACTGGTGTACAAGGTCACTATTAGCCACTGTATTAGAAATAGGGCACTACAAATGTGTTTTTAACGTGAAAAAGTTGTGATATATTACCATTTCAGCACTGATTATTTTCCAGTGTGTTGAGAAGTTTTTATTTTTCTTATACCTCATCAATTTGCAAACTAATACACTCTCACTCATTGCCAAACCACTTAATCCCATGAGGGTCAGAGGGTGGCTGGCGCCTATCTCAGCCAACACTGGCCGGAGGCAGGGTACACCCTGAACAGATCACCAGACCAGTACAGGGCCCAACTAATACACTTTGGCATTCATTTAAAAAGGTAAAACTGTATATTTTATTTATTTATAGTTTCTGTTACGACTTACTACATCAGCTATACAAAGTCTTTTCATCTTTCGCCGTCTTGAAATTTAAATGAAAAAGATTTATGTTGGAATTTAATAAAACACACCCTGGAGATACCTTCCAAAAAGGTAAAATAAATTTCCCCTCTCATAAAAGTGTCCAGAGCGGCACGGTAGTGCAGTGGTAAGCACGGAGGTCCTGAGTTCGATTCCCGGGCTCGGGGCATTTCTGTGTGGAGTTTGCATGTTCTTGTGTGGCTTTCCTCCGGGTACTCCAGTTTCCTCCCACAGCCCAAAAACATGCACAGTAGGCTGATTGGCGGTTCCAAATTGCCCCTAGGTGTGAGTGTGAATGGTTGTATGTGTGTTGGCCACGCAAGGGCCAGGCGAGCTGCACAGGGCGTACCCCACCTTCGACCAGAGCCTCCCCCCGACCCTAATTAGGCCTAGGACCATTAAGCGACTTAGAAAATGAATAAATGAATAAAAATGACCATGTTACATGTATTTTTAATCATTTATTAATACTGTGTTGATCGCCAGTCTTTGTGCAAGTGGTTACTATAGAAATTATAAAAAGTAAACAATTCACTGTTGATGTAGAAAATTAATAACAGCGTCTAATCAATCGGTACCATCTATTGGTGCAGATGCTACAACAGACACCACATTTGGTCAGATGTTATTTAAAATTTATGCCATTCCAAAGTTGACATAAGCTGTTATTTTCTAGAGTCCCTTATTTTGACCAAATTTGTCTGTAGAAGAGCATACATCCTAGCTAAATCAATCCCACTTTTCAGTAAAGCATCCCACAGAGTTTAAAAATATATAGTGGACAGACTTGTTGATAGAGTATGAGGACTGTCCTACTCTCCTCTCGAGCGGTCCTACTCTCCTCTCTCCATCGGTGGTGCTCCAGTGGAGAAGGTGAACAGCATGAAGTACCTCGGGGCTCATCTCACTGACAGTCTTACCTGGTCCATCCAAATCATTGCTCAGGTCACGAAGGTAAGACAGCGGCTGTACCACCTGAGGCAGCTGAGGAGGTTCAGGGTCTCTTCTGAGATCCTCAAAACCTATGGCTGCGGTCGAGAGCATCATGACCATGAGCATCACAGCTTGGTTTGGCAATAGCACTGTACAAGACAGAAAAGCCCTGCAGAGAATGATCAAGGCAGTTGAGCGCTGCATTGGATCTGATCTGCCCTCGCTGCAAGACATCTACACCAGAGATGCCATCAGGATCATCAGGGACATTTCCCACCCCAGTAACTGTCTGTTGCAGCTGCTGAGCTCAGCCAAACGGTTCCGCAATCTGACAACAAGGACTGAGAGACTCAAGAGGAGGTTTTACCCGCAGAGTATAAGGCTCCTCAACCAAGCCATACATGTCATTTCAGTATCATAACTGCACATGGTCACTTTTCATATGTTGCAACTGTCACTTTCTGTTGCTGCTGTTTGTTACTTATTTATTGCTTACTGGTTCGATTTACGTGTTGTATACTTTTTTGTATATATTTTTAGAATACTTATTTTGTTTATATTTTTGGTTACTCTCGCTTTATTTCCTTCCTACTTTTTGTTAAATATATGCACAGTCTGAGGAGTGATTCAGAATAACATTTCACTGCAAGTTGTACGGGTATAACTGTGCATGTAACAAATAACATTTTTGAATCTTGAAATCTCCTAAACTCAATAAACATCAGGTTTTGTTGTGAATATTATTGCCTAATATAAGAGTTAAACATGTACCATTTTAAAAATATAGAGTTTAGACCAAAATAATGCCATGCAGTAAGGGGGAAAAAGAAATTGTTTTTGTCATTTAATGTACAGTAAAGGCTGGGCAGTACAATCCAGTATGTATACACACACACACACATAGTGTATTTTGACTTTGTTCTTATAAATACAAACAAAATATATTCATTGATATACATAAATTAAAAAAATAATAATTAAACACACAAGGTGAAATGGGAAAGCAGGATGACGACATGCCAAAGGGGAAAAAAAGAGAGAAAGCAATACGCACATAGAGGTGAGTAGCAGATACCATTAGCATACCTTCAGAAACAACAGCAGCTAACAATCTAAGATTTTGAATTGAATTCTATGCAAATTAGCTACAACACCGTGAAGCGACAAATACAGACGGCCAACTCAAGTAATTCCTTGGATCAATCCTACGGCACAGGTGGTGCAACATTTCTTCATTTTAATGTATTCAGAACTTATATGATGGCTGGTTTGCTAAACTGGACTTCTGATTAAGTGTGTACAGACGCACGACAAACAAAAAAATTAAGTTTGGAAGAAAGCTGTAAAGATTGCTGGTACCTCATGTAGGTGTACATAGCTAGTACAGTTAGCTTGCTACACTGTCAACTAGCTTGTAACATGTAAATGAAACTGCTTATAAACTACCGTAGCAGTATAAGCACACACACAAAAATGAAACATCAGAAATCAACGAGGAAAATATCTCAGCCAAATGAAACAGCTGAACAAGGAAAAAGCACCTGGATGTGAAATATATTTTCTCATTGTTTGCATGCCGTGTCATACATTCTCACTGTAGTACCATAATGGGTTAAACTCCTAAACCCCAAACAGACTCAAACCTTTTGTGTGTGAAATGCATGACCATTATTTTGATAAGTGTTATTTGGGCCTACATTGGAAATAAATCCAGAAAAGAAAAGGAAAGGGGAAAAAAGCTTATTTTGTTTGTCAGCATAATCAGATTACTTGAGAAACGACAAACTTTCTTCCTTATCTCCTCAATGATCTTGCTGATGCAGATAATAAAGCAAAACATGAATTGTCCCTGTGGCTATATGGACATTAAGCTAATTGTTTTACTGCATGGCCTCATCTGCTTCCTAGTTACAAATGACAAACACAGCATGTTTATATGGTCAGCATCCTGGAACATTTAACAAAAACAAGTTAAAAAAATAATAATGATACTAATAAAGGTCAGTAAAGAAATTAGGTTCCAGTGAGATGAAACACAAGACAACTCACAAAAATATCTAAATAAATAATACAAAAAAATTTTTTTAATCCTGCTATAATGATCAATTTGCCCTGACCAAATTCAATCACGTTCAGCTTCTCCTAACTCCTACAACATTGAATCTTAAAAATAACGCTATAGCTTATTAATCTATAAACCAGTCAGTCAATTTTTTAAAAGTTTTACACCATGTCTATCATTCAGATCAGATTATTAGTTATATCTAGGTGTTTTTAAGGGGAACCCCAGTCGTGTAGTGGTTAGCACACCTGCCTCACAACAAGAAGGTCCTGGGTTTGAGTCCCAGGCTCGGCGAGAGCATTTCTGTGTGGAGTTTGTATGTTCTCTCTGTGCTTGCGTGGGTTTCCTCCAGGTACTCCGGTTTCCTCCCACAGTCCAAAGACATGCATATTAGGCTGTTCCAAATGCCTCTAGATGGAGTGTGAGTAAGATTGGTTGTGTGTGTGTGTATTGGCCCTTTGACGATCTGACGAGCTGTTCAAGGTTCAGACTCTTCTTGCCGAGTCTTGGCTTTTTTTTTTTTCCTATACTGTATTAATCCCACAAGGGAAATTATTGTGTCTGCATTTAACCCATCCAAAGTGAGCACACACACATATGTAATCAGTGAGCAAACACACTCGGAGCAGTGGGCTGCCACACACATTGGGGGCGCCCGGCGAGCAGTTGGGGCTTAGGTGCCTTGCACAAGGACACTTCAGCCATTAATTTGGAGGAAGGAAAGGTGCAGCTCACTCCCCCACCGCCACATATTTTTCCTGCTGGTTTTGGGAATCAAATTAGCAACCTTTCAGTCCCAAAGCCGCTTCTTTAACCATCAGGCTGCGGCTGCCCCAAAAGAGATGGGGGCTGAGATAGGCTCTAACCTCACTGTGACAATAGTAGGATTAAGCAGTTTGACAAGTGCGTGAGTAAGTAAATTTTTTTTTTATGTAACATCATCTCATCTCACTCTCAGTCATTTCCTGAAACACCTAATCCTACTAGGGTCGCGGGGAGGCTGGTGCCTATCTCAGGCGACACTGGACGGAAGGCAGAAGACACCGAAGAGCTCGCCAGAGCACTGCAAGGCAAACACCCACAACCATTCACACTCATACTCACACCTGGGGGCAATTTGGAACAGCCAGTTAGCTTTAGGTGCATGTCTTTGGACTGTGGAAGGAAACCCGGAGTACCCGGAGAAAACCCATGCAAACTTCACACAAACACCTGAGCCCAGGACTTTCTTGCTGTGAGGCGGACATGCTAACCACTACGCCACCGTGCCGCCCTCCATGTAACATCAGGCTTGGCCATAAATATTAAATATGAATATTGCAGCTAGACTGTAACAGCTAAGATTTGATTATAAATACGTCATAACAGTGAATAATCAGGGAGGATATTAAAGGAAAGAGTGTTTTTTGTTCACAGGGGGTGAAATCAGTATCACTGTCTGATCAGGTGTTCCTTGCAAAGGAAGGGTTTCTGCGCATGCGCACTTCAATTTTGCACGCCTGTGATTTCATGCGTGTTCATATTATTAACAATAATAATGCAGAAACAGGCTACTTCCGGTACTGATAAAGCCAATACAAGTTTACTGAGAGAAGAGAGGACAGGGGAGGACAGAGGAGAGAGATAAAGACTAATTTATTTAAAAAAATAATAATTTATTTAAAAAATAATAATTTATTTTACCTCATAGTAATTATTTTTTGCACAATATTAGTATGCACGGCGTGTTTTTATCTGACCTCGCCCAGAACTTGTCGCCATGGATACCATATTGTCGATTATTTTCCACTTCATTTGGAGCGTCTTGAGCTCAACAGCCAATAGGAATCGCGCGCTGGAGGACTGGCGGCGCGTGCACAGACACACCACCGCACACAGAAGCAGCGCCGCTCAGTCCATCCGTTTAAAACCAGCAACAAGTCACCGAGCCTCATGTGTTCCGTTTGCAGGGTGTAATTCTAAAAAAAATAAATAAAAACCTGATTGTTATATATTTATGTCGGCTAATTTGTCTCACGACTTGCTCTCGCGCTCTGAGACAGATGGGGTAGGTGGTATTATAAAGAAAGTAGAAGTTATCTGCAGCCTGATCACGTAAGCATGTAGCGCAGACGAGCAAAACAACAACACACTCCTGTCTTCCTGTCTGCACCTCGTCTCATGTTTACAAACGCCACGATGGGCTACACGGAAGGGACCGGCTGGACAGTAATAATCTGCACTTACGTTATTCCGCAGATCCTGCAGAGCCACGCTCATCGTGCACACAGAGATCCGGGGAGAGGCGAGGAGGCGAGCGCTTCACTCACTCCGCCGCGGCGCGCATGCATGTGGGACTGACTGGCCCCGGCGTGCTAAGCCATCTCCTCTTCCAGCCGAGCTGAAACAAACGCGCACCCCCACCCCGCGCGCGCCTTGTTTAAACCCCGACTGACACGTACACAGCTGATCACAAAGAATTCCGATGTGAAACACAGACCCAGACTAGGCGTTTAACCTCCCGGAAGGGAACGAGCACGCGACGAGCCGGCGCGTCTTCGTCTTCAGCCGCTTCCGCCTCCGAACAACACATAACATGCGCTGATCACTGCGATCAGCCTGCACACTCTTCCTTCTGTCGTCCTCCTCCTCCTCCTCTCTCTCTCTCTCTCTCTCTCTCTCTCTCTCTCTCTCTCTCTGTACAGACAGACACGCAACACGTGCGTCAGGTGAAGGAGAATCCTCATGGAGGAAATAACACAGCAAAAATAACTATAATTATTATTATAATTATTATAATAATATCAGAGAAGTGCACTGAATTTAAATATCCATTAGAATACGCACCGGAGAACAGGAAGTCATGCTCAGGTGTGTTGATAGTCAATGTCCAGACTTTTAAACATGGGCTTGTTTTTGGAGGACATTGAAGACCGCCCCAAGACAAGCTGGAGTCCGCAGAACATCATACCTGCTCGGTATTAAACAGAAACATCAATGGGATTGTTGTGTGGCATAGTGGCTAACACGTCCGCCTCAAAGCAAGAAGGTCTTGGGTTCAAGTCCCTGGTTTGGCCAGGGTGTTTCTGTGTGGAGTTTGCATGTTCTGCCCATGCCTGTATAGGTTTCCTCCAGGTACTCCTTCAGGTTTTATCCCACAATCCATACATGTACATTAGGTGAAGTGTCCATTCCAAATTGCCCCCAAGTGTGAGTGTGAATGGTTGTTTGTGTGTGTTGGCCCTGCGATGGACTGGCATGCTGTTCAGGGTGTACCTCGCCTACACTCACAATCATCTGAGATAGGCACCAGCCTCTCTGCTACCCTAGTAGGATCAAGTGGTATGGCAAACGAACAAATTAGTGTATTGGATTTACTGGTGTCTATCATTGATCATGTGTGATTGTAACTTTCACACAAATATGTGTATGTATTATATTCTTTTTCGATTTTCTTTCTATAAAAGCACTTGGCATAGTAACCATTCATTCATTCATTTCTTTGCAGAACCACTTAATCCTACTTGGGTGGCAGGGGGTGGAGCCTATCTCAACCGACTGTGGGCAAAGCCAGGGTACACCCTGAATAGCTCGCCAATCCATTGCAGGGCAAATACACACACACACACACACACACACACACACACACACACATCCATACACACTGACATTCATGCTTATGGGCACTTTAGAGCAACCAATTACATGGAAACCAAATGTGCATGTTTCTCACACCCGGTATTGTAAATGTAAGCTTGTTCCAGACATTCCTGTTATCCTTGCTCATGTGAGGTAATCTTTAAATTATATTTTAGTTAATTAGGGTTTCAGCTCATACAGTATCTCCTCACAGTCTGCTTGCTGCTGGTTTTGTGTGCACAAAGGCACTCTGCTACTGATTGGCTGGAGGAAAGATGGGGTGTCTCTGGGTGCTTCTTAAAACCCTTAAATCGCATCCTTGTTTCCTTCGCTTGTGTCTCAATCTTAAATCTTAGACTCCTTCAATGAGGAAATATGAGAGATGCAAGGCAGCGATATGGGGGCCACGGAAGTAACGTCCGCTGCCAATCATGGCATCACAGATGACCTGCAGCCTAAAAGCAGTCGACTTCATATAAGTGGCGGGTTATTTATACACTGACGTACAGCTCTTCTGGGAAGGTTGCTCTCATGTGTCCTTATTCATTGCTTCTTGATCCCTGCTCGTCCTTGCACAAATAAGAAAATTGGGATGGCTGGCAAAAATGGCAGACCAGAGAAGTTTCTGGTATAAGTAGGGATTGAGGAGTGATGAAACGACAAATAAGGGTTTTGAGATACACCCATGCTTAGCGTCATTGCCTTGGCAATGCATTTCCATGAATTTGTGGGGAGGGGCTTATGAAGGACCACAAAGGGAGGTGTCTGTTTGCCTGTTAAGTTCAAAAAAATCAACAGTCTTTTTCAAGAATTGATGGCTCCCAATTTAAAGCTGGGGTTGTTAATTTGGAAAGCTGGCAAAATGTGAAAGCAGCATCTCTTCAGGACTCTGGCTAAACCCTCCCCTCGGAGGTCCAATCTCAGCTTTAACAGATTAAGGATTCATTGTTTTAGAGCTGTCTTGCTGATCCCTTGCACATTTCTCCAGAAGGTAAGCAGACTGACTAGAAGGTCATACCAATAAATAATCGTTGCTGTGCTCTAAAATATGTAATCAGACTAATGCATCTGAAATTTGCAAGAAGGTAAATGGAAGTGTATTAAAGTAAAGAGTGACAAAGGATCCCCACAAATCAGATTTACTGATACAGTTCGAGTCTGGATGTGCAGGTAATTTATATTTCCCCATGTTAGAAAAACACCCAAGAGAAATGAGGCCCTTCAGTATCTGAGTTTGTCACCCTGGATGTAAAAAATGCTGTGCAGTGTAAGCCCTGTACAGCAGAGTGGGAAGCTGGATCTGCACCAAGACATACATTAATTTGCGTCAATTGGCTCCCTTCCTAAACAAGGACAAACTGATTGGACTTGGAATAACTGAAGCAGAATCCTTTTTCATAAACAGTGGAGACCTATTATATAAACAACAATGACTTGATAAAACCTTTAGGGAATAACACTCCTTGCTGACCAACCTGGTCTGATCTCAAATTATGTCTTCCTTATGACCTTATATCATCTCGACTCCAGCTGGTCCCTGCCAAATAGAATCACTGGGGAAAGCTATAAATTACACAGACATGTAATTTAACATTCAAGTCAATGATTCATGGAGTAATGAAACATATGATTGGCTCTTGTATATCATCAAGCAGGCCTGTAAAACTAGCTGACCATTCATTCATCATGTTCATGCTAAGAAAAAAAGGTCAATGTCTCCAAACCCTGTCCCAACTTTTAGCAGGTTGACCCTTTATTTTAGGTCAAATCCGTCATCCTGGAGATACTGCGGCAGTCCCTTTTGCCCAGATTGGAACGGTCGATTGCTGTGGAATAAGAGGAACAAACATTTCAAGGTGGACCATTAACAGTGACGGAGGGCATGTACATATCTGCATTTATTATTACATCACATCCTGTTATGTGTTATTCCTTATGTAACATATTGTTATTGCTGATTTTATTGCTTTAGCAGCAAGTAGTCCAGAGAGTTTCCTTAGTAAGCATCCTCTCTTGTGGAAAAAAGGAGCTCCAGCTATCCATTCCTCCATCAATATATCCATCCATCCATCCGGCCATCCAGTAATCTATCTAGCCATCCATTTATTTATCCATCCATACATTTTTGTACCTTTTGTCTAGGTCGGGTCGCAGGAGTAAATTTGAACAACTTAAGACTTCCAGATCTCCCTTTCCCCGCCCACCTCCTTCCATGGAAATACAGAGGGTTTCCCATGCAAGTCAAGATATATAATCCCTCCAGCATGTCCCAGGTCTTCCCTGTCTCAGATATGCTCAGAATATCAGGTATCTTAGTCAGAAGCCTAAAACACCTTTACTGGCTCCTTTATATGCGAGAGAGCATTAGTTCTATTATGAGCCCCTCTTGAATGTCTGAACTCCTCACCCTGTCTCTAACGGTGAACCCAGACACCAATTCTGCTGCCTGCATTCTTGATTTTTGGTCACTACCCACAGCTGAGGGCCATAGATGAGGCTCGGGAACATAGATTGACCAGTAATCTCCAGCATTTTAGTTGGGCTCAGTTCTCTCTTCACCAGAACTAAATGGTACAATGTCAACATCACTGCATCGAAATAAATGTCATGAATTTCAATTACTAAAACTAACCTCTATTTTGATACCACTTCTAACTAGGCTAACATTTTTAACTGACAGCATTGTTTTAACATAAACTTTGAGGGCACATTTAGATATTAGTGCAGCTTGACTCTTAGAATTTAACCAGTGGTGTGTTCTGAAGGACCTACATTCCTAGTGGCAACACACTACCAACTTGTTTTGCAAATATACACTTTTTTGCAAAAGAAACTCTGAAATAGTCACAACCGGGACAAACAGACTTTGGGGCAGACTGGGGGCAATTTGGAACAGCCAATTAGCCTACTGTACACGTTTATGGACTTTATGAGGGAATTCACTCAGGCACAGAGAGATCAGTTCATGGAACACCATCATCATCATCATTTTCTGAACGGCTAATCCAAATAAGGGTCGCGGGGAGGCTGGCACCCACCTCAGCCGACTACAGGTGAGGTCAGAGTATACCCTGGGTCTCCAGGCCATCGCAGGGCAAAAATGCTGATGGCAATGTAGCCAAAAGTCAGCAATGGTTCTTTTACATGACTCCCACCACAGACAGTGAGAGACATGGCCGGCCGTTGATAACCCAGTTAGCTGCACTGGGGGGGACAGCAGTGACATCCCGGTGACAGTGGGGCTTGAACCCCCAACCTTCGGATCAGTAATCCAGCACCCTACCACCGGGCCACCACTGCCCCTTCATGGAACACATTACATAGATATCTCTCTGTCCAACTCTGTCAACCTGAAGCTCATAGAGCTTTGAATGTTTTGATATTTATCTGTTTATAATTGCTGTTATTTTTATTAATAATTCAGCTACTGAATTAAATTTTTACTTGTAAACAATTCTGACACAACTTTGCTATGTACATAAAAATAAATGTCTGTATTAAACGAATATAAACATAATTTACACTTTAATGTTTATTAGGGTGCCACAGCACAAACAGCACTCGTACAACATTCTGTTGAATTTTAGGTACATAACAGCGTATTATCTAAGAATGTTTCTGCCAGACATAATTCTATAGATTATTATCCCTTCAGTCAGACATGTGATGGTCATGGATCGTCTTTATTTTCTATGTATTTGTGCTTTGGAACTTTGATGCTCTGCACTGGTCACACTATCACCAAGGAGACAGGCTTAGGCGTTGTCATAGTATTGCCATAGCAACCCCTCTAGCTTGTTGGAGGCCAGTGCTTCATTATTCCCATCGAGTGGGTGAGTGGGTGGAGATGGGGGAAGGCAGAGAAGGCTGTGGGCCTCAGGGAAATGTCTTACTGTGTTCTGTTAATATATTGATTGGTATTTTATTTAAAACATCGCACTGAAGAGCTTTATATTGTTGCTCTTTTTTCCATCCTCCATGAATCCTCTATTACTTATCTCACATGGAGCTTTAAGAGTAGTGTGTGTGAAAGAGTGTGTGAGAGAGAGAGAGAGAGAGAGGTTGCGCAACAGTGTAATGCATGTAATTTTTGATGTATAGTTGCGAAGAGGGATCATGAGGTGGGAACTCATCCTGTGCAGTGAGCCTGGTTGGGGTGTTTGTTTTTTTCAGTCGCTGTGAGCTTTTTTTTTTTTTTTTTTGTTCATCCTAATAAATTGCTGGTAAATCAAATGTCTGTGTGCCAGCCAGGAGTAAAGTAAAAACAGACACATATATTTTCACCCTGTCAGTAATTCATGTGCCTTGGATTTGAGAGCTTTTATGACTGAACAACTTCAAACCTGAGCTTGACTGAGATCTCTAGATATGTGTACAGCAAAATCAGAACTTGGTAGTCTGCTTCTCACCTGAGGAGTCTCATGGGAAGTTTATTTGTTGCCTTCACTTTTAAGATTATAATTTAGTCTCAAGAGAATTTATAGGCCACACTAAATTGTCTGATTATACTGTACTGAAATTAAGTGATTGTGTAACCAGACGTTTTCTTGCCCTAGATGAAGAAACACCAACACTGCCATCTAGTGGTCATATATATCCAGTACAGGTTTAGATGATGTCATACACAAGCTCTTGAAAAATCAGCAGGACATCCATCAATCATCTGTGCTGCTTATGCGTTAGGGTTGCAGGAGGAAGCTGGACCCAATCCCAGCGGACTTCGGGTAAGCGGCAGGCAACACCCTGAACAGGTTACCAGTCTATTACAGAGCTAACACAAAAACAACCAACCATTCACACAGTCCACCCATGGGCAAGTAAAGTGAAACTATTGGACCTAATGAGCATATCTTCGGTCTGTGGGAGGAATCCAAAGCATCCAGAGGAAACTCACAAAAACACAGGATGAACATGCAAACTCCACACAGAAGGGCTCTTCACCAATATACTCAGCTGTCAACAGTATGTATATAAAATATCGATCAGAATGTATATTGGGCGGCACGTTGACGGGATGGTAAGCATGTACACCTCACAGCAAGAAGGTTCTGGGTTCGAGTCTCGGGCTCGAGCGTTTCTGTGTGGAACTTGTATGTTCTCCCTGTGCTTGCGTAGGTTTCCTCAAACAATCCAAAGACAGTAGGTCGATTGGCTGTTCCAGATTGCCCCCAGGTGTGGATGTGAGTGAATAGTTTGTGTGTTGCCTTGCACTGGTCTGTTCAGGGTATACCCCACCTTCGCCCAAGTGTTCGCTCAGATACGCCCCAGCCTCCTTGCAACCCTAGTTGTAGGATTTAGCGTTTTAGCAAATGGGTGAGTGACAAATATTATTTAAAATCATTTCTACAGCAAATAATTTTCAATTATTGCATTTTAAAACCTATTATTGAGGTACTACTAGTTACAAGAAAGGTAAGTACTATAGTGAACATTAATGTGAGGGATGAAATTATTGAACAATAATTTTAGCTTTTACCTAATAATGTAATGATTACTTTATTATAATAGTCATTTGCCCTTCTTCTAAAAATCCTATTAAATTTGTGTTACTGCTGATTGGGAAAAAAAAAACATGTTAATGGGTTACAAAAATGTTTTGTAGTTTGTCCTTTAGGCTATTTTACCCTACATACAATTTTGAAACTTAATAATACAACTTATACAGCAGTAACACAACAGTGCTTATAATATAACGGTATGATGTATTGTTTTGTAATCATGTGACATTGTTTTCAGAAAGGTCTAAACCTAACTCTGCCTTAATGGAGATAACTCACTATAATGCACGACTTGTTGTAGGCCATTTTACAAATCTGCTCTTCCTGCTTCCTCTTGTGTGTCTGAAAGTCAGTCATCAGACAAGAAAGAAAGAAAGGCACAATGCTTCAATTCACTTCACGGTATGCTTACTTTCATTACTTTTCTTTTATTCGCTTGAATGGAACAGGGACATGTTCACTGGTGTCTTTTTAATGCAGACTGATTATGAGAGGAAATTAAATTGTATCCTTGTAAGTCAAATTACAGCAGAAACAATGAATCCTCCCTTCTTTTACTGAAATCAGTTTCATATTTCTCAGCACACAAGCAACAAAAACGTAAGTGCCTTACAAAGACAAATGTAAATCATTGTATGTTTTATGCTAATCTTTAATGTACAGATACATTTGTAATGTGCATTAAATGTACAGATACCAATTAATTTCAGGGTGTTTTTTTTTAATACTCACCTCCAAGATTTCTGTGGTCCTCTGTTGATTTGACCTTACAGCAAAGGCACAGTTGGGCTTTCATTTATATCTTTGAACTGTTTTTCTGATTGCACAACAGAGATCTTTAACGGAAAAAATAACCCTAAAAATATTTTCTGAAATCAACACAGGGTGAACTTTGTACATTCAAAAATATACATACACTTAATTATATTATTAATTCAGTGGTGCTAAAATTGGACAGCACAGTGGTATAATGGTTAGCATGTCCACCTCACAGCAAGAAGGTCCTGGGTTCCCTAAGAGTACTTCGATTTCCTCTCACAGTCCAAAGACATACACATTAGCCTGATTGGCTGTTGCCCCTAGTTGTGACTGTAAGTGTGAATGGTTGTGCATGTGTTGGCCTGCGATGGTCTGGTGAGCTGTTTAGGGTGTACCCTGCCATCCCCCAGTGTTGGCTGAGATGGTGAGTAAATGAATGAATGAGTGGTGCTGAAAGTTTCAAAATGACTTCTAATTTGCCAAGCGCTCTCCACTTCCTCTAGGTGATCATGACTGACAATAACTGTCAGATTCTCTGTGCCAACATAAAACAGGTTAGTTTGGACAGCACTCACTGGATTGACCACCACACAGTACACTAAGAAGGTTCTTGGAGATCAGTGCAGATCTGAGAAAGAGGATTGTAGATTCAAATATTTTAATAATGTCACTTGGAACATTTCTAAACTGCACATTCCAAGATAATCAATTCAAATGATTACACACAAATAGTTTTTGGGAGGTGCAGCTACTTCACTAAGTTCTGGAAGAAGATCCAAACTAAAACTTGAATATTGGGAATATTCCAGTAACTACCAAGTCAACAGTCAAACAACTTCATTCATTCATTCATTCATTTTCTGAATCGCTTAATCCTGATTAGGGTCAGGGGAAGGCTGGCGCCCATCTCGGGCCGACTCTGGGCCAGGTCATCGCAGGGCAGAAACACACGGCAAAGCAGCCGAAAGTCAGCAATGGTTCTTTTATATGACTCCCACCACAGACAGTGAGAGACATGGCCGGCCGTTGATAACCCAGTTAGCTGCACTGGGGGGACAGCAGTGACAACTCGGTGATAGTGGGGCTTGAACCCCCGACCTTGGGATCAGTAATCAAGCAACCAACCCTACCACCGGGCCACCACTGTCCCCTCATGGAACATAGATATCTCTCTGTCCAGCTCTATCAACCTGAAGCTCATACCACCAGGCACCTCAGTCAAACAAATTTACATCATAATTGACAGAGAGGCTGCAGTCCATTCAAGCTCGACTAAAGCTGAAGCTGATCACATGCACAAAGAAAAAACCTTCCTGACTAAAATTTTTGTGGTCACCTGAGAAAAAGATTGAGTTATTTAGCCACAATGACGAGAGGTAGAGAAGGGCACTGGTTGTGGTTAAATTGTGTGCTGGGGCTAGTTGCTGCCAGTGGAACTGGTGCACTGAAGAAAGTAAAAGGAAAGATGTAGAAGGAGGACTATTCCTCAGTGTAACTTCAAATGGTCACCTACACAGTGGAAACTTGGACATTACTGAGTGTCCCACAGGACAGTGATCTTAATTAGATAGCAACGGTGGTGAAATAAATAAAACAGGCTAACATTAAGCTTTTACAACTGCCCAAGTCCTGATGGAAACTTTATCACAAATATGTGATAATAACCATGCCGCCAATGGATAAAATATCCAAGCAGAATTCTGTCAGACACTTACTGATGGCTGACAAATGTGTCTGGTCAAGGTGAAACTTGCTACATATGATAACATTTAACCAAATTTTAGGCATGTATCATTTTTTAAAACCTTGTGTGTATAATTTTGACATTATTTTAATAACAGGCTCCCCCTCCAAATTAAATTCATGATTGGTATATGTAAACTTCTTACAACTGTATATAAAATTTAGAAATTTCTTTTAACATCTTCTGATCTCAAACCATTGGTGTTGAACATCTGGAAATAATCAGCCATTATACTCTATGCTACATATAACTGCCTCAAATAGTGGAATTATATCTAGCAATATATGATTGGCTTTTCAATTACCTCTAATACTCACAGTTATTTTACCTTCATTCGGCTGTGCACGCTGCTGACTGGGGTGACCTTGTGTACTTCTGATGCTGCTACACAGTCCACAGATTAGCGTCTGATCTTCCTTACAATACAGGCTCAGGGGGTAATGGTGTTCGTTACATGTCTCTGGAGGGCCTTGACCCGACTCACTAATCTCCTGTAGGGCGTCTGCAATGCGGGCCGGTGCCACATTAGGCGAAGGGCTGTCTCCATCCACCGTACAGCGACACACAGGACACTGGAGTTGCCCGAGAGGGTCAATGTCCATAGAGTGTATACAGCGTCGGCAGTATGAGGGCCACACTGCAGCATGAGTGGCTCAGAAAAGCCCACTAGACACACAGGGCAGCGTAATTGCTCCTCTAGTGACTCCAGACTGCAGCGTCTGGCCATTTGTCACGGAGATATCCTTAAAGGCCCTTAAGCTCAAAGGGTTTAGAAGAGCTCAAACATGAGGTTTAATCTAGTTCAGCATGACTGCACTATTGGTTGTTTCTTTCAATCTTTCCGGTCTGGTTGACGGTATTGTGTGTGGTTACAGAAACAAGGTCCTTTTATGTATATGTTATGTTGTTTTAAGCAAAAAAGAATTTCAGATAAGAGCTGCTTTTAACTTGTTTCCAACAAAGCCTCAGCTAAAAGTTCTAGTGCTACTGATTCAGGGTGAGGTCTCTCATAGCACTAATAAATTATACTTGAACCTTAGAACTCCATGTGAGCATGTGTCACTTTCAGTGACTGGAACTATAACATCCTGACTCTGCAGTAATGTTTCTGTTATTGGATGAAAGCGAGATTAAGTTACTAAAAGCAAATTATAAACTAAAAAGGAATTTCGAACACAACACATGACAAAACATTCCCTGAAGCCTCGTTAATGGCATCACAGAACAGAACATGGGTAAAAACTTTACATTTACTCATGTACAGTGTACTCATTCACTTATTGAGTTTTTGTGATACCTTTTAGTTTTTTCTACCTAGTTTGTCTCTCTATTTCATTATTTCCCAATAAACCAGAAAGCCTCCAAAAAACTGTTTAACAAATGCTTTGGAATTTTATTTTTGATTCATAGTAACCAGATCAACTGAGTATAATGTGCAGTACTTGGATGCTGTGTTTCATCTGTATGTTTGACACACAACAATGGTGAGCTCACATTCTGGCATATAAAGAATATATCTGTAGGATAATAATATAAAGATATATGATATATAGAGTAATACTATGATGATTTACATTAAGTAGCATTTGGCAGAAGCCCTTACCCAAAGCAACTTACACTTTTTCATCTCATACAACTAAGCAGTAAAGGGTTATGTGCCTTGCTCAAGGGTGCAACAGTGGAAGCTTGGTGAGACTGGGGCCTGAACCCCTGACCTTCTGATCAGTGACTGAGAGCCTTACCACTGACCCACCCCTGCTTTTAAATAGTTGATCTGATCATGAATTTGTCCTAGCTTTGGCCTCTAAGGATCCGTTTAATATTTTCTCAACTATTTTGTAGTGAACTTCTCTTGATGCTATGATGTGATCCTGACCTCTTCTGAACTTGCCTTTCTGATGCCCTACTTCTTGTTGGAGTTCTTATCATCTGGGAAAAAGCCTGAGAATGGCCACATGCGGAGAAGCCTAAATATTAATGAGATTGGTGTGGATGGTACCACAAAGAAACTATGAAAATCACATTCACAAGTTGCCCATAATTTCCTGGGATTTGACTATATGGCATAAAGGTATAGAAGGGAAATTATTTACAATCAAACTATCCAGTGTCACTTGGATGTGGATGGTCTTCCTTATATCTGAACTGTGTATTTCATTTCTTTATTTCATTCAAATAACTGCTTTGGGACAATGTCCATTGTTAAACATACTACACAAATAAAATGCAATTGAATTTAATCTGTTGCCACATTAATTTTTTTCTTTTTTTTCAGGACTAGCTTAGTACTATATGTATTAATGTTTTACATACAGAGACATATCAAAAGTAAATAGACCCCTTCATTAGTTTTACCCATGAAACTCATTTGATCAAACAATATATATATATATATATACATATATATATACATGTATATGTATATGTATATATATGTATATATATGTAT
>JBCNYH010000013.1:14375330-14387973 GCA_039654325.1 Tandanus tandanus
ACACACGAAGCTCTTCCTCAACGAGCATCTCGTTTACAGTGGCTTTGCAGGCAGGTGGTATTAACGTCTCTGCCACAATGTGGGACTTTTTTGATTTAGCTTTAAGTTCAGCAGCTACGTAGCTTTGAGGGCTCTCTCTCATTTACTGCTGTGGTTTTTCTCAACAAAATATTCCATCGGCTTGTTTTGAAGTAATGGGTGTTTCGTTTGGAGATGGCGTTTAAGCTTGCTCGGCACCATGGCACTGTTGGATAGTTTCTCACCACATGCCAAGCATAACCGAACGGTGTCGTCACATCCCCGGTGAAAGTAAATCCGAACAAAAGATAGCTTTCACTGTATCGCCTCGAGCTCACTGTCTTTGCTTTCTTTTCACCACCACTCATATTAAGGCCCTCATCTTGTCCAGGGCCCAGTTTGGAGTTTGTATTTTTCCTTTTTAAAACCTTGCATGCATCACTAATTCTCTTGTCTCTAAGAATAATTAAGGCAATTAAGCTCCCTACTGCCACTCTCTGACATGGAAGAGTATTACATTACTACAGCACAGACACTACACTACAGCACAGACACTCGACAATGGCAATTGAATAATTTCCCACGGTACACCTGATGATCTTTCACGGCACACTAGTGTGCCGCGGCACAGTGGTTGAAAATCACTGCCTTATGAGAACATATTTCTAGTTACTTTCATTTCCCCTACATCGGTGTTCATGATGTAGCATAAAAGTTGTGTGCTGCGTTTTCAGTGTATTTCAGTATATAAAAATCTTGATTTACTTTGTTTTTTATGTTCCCAATAGGGCTGGGCGATATGGCCAAAATGTTAGATCACGATATAAATCATTTCATATCCCGATAACGATATACATTATGTCACAGTACGTTTTGTAGTTTTGCACAGCACTTTAAGAATACATTTTTTAATCCAAACCAATAGGCTACTAACAATAAGTCCTTATTTCATGCACATATCATCCTGAGATGTCTTAATGATCATATTCATTTTTTACACATTGTGTTTACCTGTAACTCAGCTAAGGAACAAAGACGACCTCTAATTTAAACTTCTCATTGCTTTGGGTGTGGGTGTGCTTCGAATAGGTTAAACCTTAGGAGTATCTTCAATAACCACTTAATAAATTCAGAACATATCCCAGGAACATTGGATTCATATCTGAATGTCATACACACACTCATTCTCAACGAGAGGTGATTTGGAATTACTAATCTAAACCACGAAACATGGGGAAAACATGAGGAAAGCCACATTGACAGCAACCTGAGCTCTTGACTAATCCGGGACACTAAATCTGAGAAGCAGGAATACTTCCTGCTGTGCCACTGTCCATCCGTGTTAAAGCAACATAGAATATAAACTTAACTTGCTATTCTGTTCTACACTAGCACACAAAACAATACACTTCTGTTTCTTTCTAAATTTGACAAAATGTGCATGTGCTGCTCTATAAACACCAGAAAACAACATCTCAGCTCCTAAATATGTGAAACCTACCCAGGAGGGGTAAAATTACTTAATCATATAGAGTGTCATTAGTGTACGATTATAGTACCATTACTTGGACTTATAAGCAAAACTTTCTCCTGGTTTACGTTTTCTCTGAAACCTGAACTGGAACTTCCACATTCAGAGAATAGTCCAAGTGCATTAGCATCAGAATTTATGATATGAAAGAGCAACAAGAGGATGTCCTAAGTAACCACTGATTGCTCGGAGCAGTTGACTGTTATTGGTTTTTATATAAAAAGGCTACTATCTAATGGACAGCATAAAAACAAGACTCCAAAAGAAAGCTCACAGACTTAGCAGAGCTAGTGCAATACTGGCAATAGGACACACCATTTGAAACATTTCAAGCATACAATTAATGTCTGACTTTGTAATTTCCTCTCATTCAGACATGTCCAGCTGATGTGTTCTTTTCTATGGTGCATTATGTGTTTTGTGGGTATCAGGGAAAGGTTGAGAGGGTGTTACCTGGGTTCGGGACTCGGTCCCTATACCTGGGCATGTAATCATCCAGGGTTTGCAGCATCACCCACATGGTGAGAGAAAACATTCCAGCAAGGAAGCCATAAAAGATCACATAGAAGATGAGGATGAGGGCTAAAAGAGAAAGAAAAAGAGACAATTTTTTTTTTTTTTGCAGGTTTTGAAAATATCTTTTGCAGTTGATGATACATTTAGGATTTAACTGTGGAAGCAAGAAGAAATGAGGCCATCATGATGCAGATAAACCACTTTTTATCCCAAAATGGATATTAGCTTATTATAATCATCATTAAGAGACTCTGGCTGTAGAGGTCACATGCTTGTGCACTTGTAACACTTGTAATAGTGGATGTATGTCTACAGAATTAATTTCTAAAAATATTTCTCTGGTATTGTTAAATTCTTGAGAGTCAATCCTTTCCTAAGGTTTTCCCATTTTCCTCAGAAGAGTATGAGGAAATGTATGCAAAAAGTTTAAATTTAAACCCATCTACAAAGAACATCCAAAGGTTTTATTGAATAATCCCCTTGCCCTTCCGCTATACTCATACACACAACCTAAACTAATGTGGAGACATACATGTATGCTAGGGATGGGAATCACCAAGGTCCACCCAGTGCAGTATTATTACAGTGCCTGTGTGCCAATTCTATTTGTATTACGATTCTGCAAATATCCTGACTCTATAAATATCCTGATTTTTTTTTTTTTAAATCCTGCTGTTTTGTTACAATTTTAAAACCTTGAACCACGTAAAAGCAAGTAAAAAAAAATTTCTACACAAAGTGAGCATTAATCACTGCACGAAAGAACTACGACACATAACTGACTCAAATCCCCTCTCATCATCTCTACTGGGTGTGGAGCTTCAATACACAAACACATAATATTAAACATATGTATATTTATATTTATTTAAAGAAATCATTTCTTTTCCATATATTTCTAAAAGAAACCACTATGTAATAAATTGGGCGCTAATGGAAAATTTCACAATCTTTCTAACACCTAATAGATTTTACTGGAAACAACAACAAAAATCAGATCACCAGAGTATTATGATCTGAAACAGAGCAGAGAAATAAGGTTAGTAGGGAGAGAATGAGATGAGGACAAAAGAGAAAGAGAGGGACTGAAGTTACTTATAGATACATATCTGAAGTAGTTTGCTGGCACTAAAAATAGCATGTGAGGGAGGACAGTTAAATGAAGGCAAAGGAGACAGTGCGCACGCGCACACACACACACACACACACACACACACACACGTCCCAAAAGCTGCTACTGTACACACATGCTCTCTTGGCTTCCTTCAGTACATGTCGTTACTTCAGTAAGATTATTTGTATTAAACTGCAGAAAAAAAATTGCAGGTTTTTTTCACTCCTTTACAATAATGGAACTACAATCCAGAAGCAACAATATTTTACTTCTAATAAAATGCACTTAATGTCTGGTACTGGCAAAAATCAAACATTGGAACATTACTTTAAATCATCAGTTAATACTGCATTGGAAACTTCAATGTTACTGGCAGTTATGAGGATCTGACTATATGTTAATATCTCTTTTTTTAACTGTCCCTGCTTTTTCACCCCCCAACCCCTGTACATCTTTTTCATATAGAAATACCTCCACCAAATCACCACCAAAAATTGTTATTGCAAATTAAATTAGAAAGATGCTTTCAAGTATAACAGTATATATTGATATATTTTACAACCGTACTGTTATGATCAACTGAAAAACAAAACAAAGAAAGCCATAACAATGTATTATGAAATGCAGCCTTTTTACTGCATGAGAAGTGAAATGACCGTGATTGCATCTGTGTCAGATTGTGTTTAGAGTTGATGATAAATACAGTATCGGAATTGCCTCTGACACTGGCAAACATTGCCGGATTGGAATCGGAGTGTACAGCATTAGAGTGTATAGCAAAGACACACCGTGCAAAGGAGGAAAAAAGGAACAAGTTCAGGCAACAACAGGCTTTTTATCCATCAGGACTGAAAAATAAAGCACTGACCCGCACTTCACTGAAAAACTGCAGCAGCAAACACAGGAAAATGCCTTCAAATGGCATGATTAGCACATTAACATTTCATTTAAGATGTTAAAGAAAGCACAGGCTTATTTTATTACAGGAATTGCAATCATCTTTGAAGATGCTACTGCATAAGTTTTACCTACTTTAAGTTACTGTGGAAATGTTTAATAAAGTATAATCTAAATTTTTTTTTAATATGTCGTGGAATTTTTAATGGCTGTTTTAGTGTTGTGTGCATGTTGTATTTTAATATGTTGTGGAATTTTTTTGGTTGCTATTTCGGCCAGGTCTCGCTTATAAAAGAGATTCTTAATCTCAAGCGATCTCATGGTTAAATAAAGGTTAAAGGGTGGACTGCAAAGTTATTAGGCTGAAAAGTTCTTGCTAATCCATCCCACCATCAGGATGAGAGCATCTATATCAAGCGGATCCAAGCACTACAACTCTGCTGGGAGAAGCATTTAGATTTAGATATGCTGAAAACCAAACCACATTTAGTCAAAATTAGACCACTGCGTCATTATAAGCCTATGAAGTACAGCTACAAACTACAATTTCCAGCTGCAACATATAAAGTGCATTATTGTAACACTGCCAATTTACTGCGCTGAGCAGACACTACTATGCAAACTAATTTACAGAAGGGGTTTTGCGGTCTCTGTCAAACACTTTCTCCTGATTATACAAATAGGACAAAATTCAAATATATCAAGCTTACAGCCTTTTAAAGAGCTTTTGTTTGTTAGAACATATAATTTTGTAGCATATCACATATTACTCCAAACTAGTCCAAAGACATCAGAAAACTATTCTCCACACATGAGCATCAGTATTAGTAAAGACTTGTGTTAAAGGCTTTTCAGCATGCTGCAGAAGTAATTATACCACCACCACCACGAGTCATGAAGAAAAGGCATATCAAACCACCCCCCCCCTCCACAAAATTGTAAATTGTAAATGATTACAGATGGACGGACATACTGATGATTATATCCCTCCGCATTATATGCCAGGGTAATAATGATAATACTAACAACAACAACATCATCCCCTACATAGTCACAAAAATGTCATAGCAATGGCGCATGTTCATAAAGTATAATAAAGGAATATATTAATTTAATATATTATAACACAAGCTACCTTTGGTTCCTGAAATTTGTTAAGTAAAAAAAAAACTATTAATAAAAAAGAAACTTCATATCCCCCCAAAAAAACAAAAAAAGCTTAGAGATAGATGAAGGAAAATTTTGAATTTTTGCAATAATACCAGTGAAAACTATGGCAACTAAAATTTTAGTTAACAGCAGATCTCTGTTATTCCCATTTAAAATGGTCCTTTTATAATGTTGTTTGCAATTTTTTATAATATAAAAACACTGAATTTGTTTGGGAAGCAGTCCAATGTGTAGAGTAGTTTTTAAGCCCCTTTCACCTTTGACAGGCACACAGTCAGTTGCACTTCCCTCCACTCAAGTGTCTAGAGACTGATACTGATAAAGTGAAATAGTGAAAAATCCATCAAACCCCATCAAAGAATTGCTCATCACTGACTCTCATTCTCCTTCTCAGCTGCTGATGGAGTTCTTCTCCCACACTTGATTGCAACCAAATCCCAGAGAGCTCAATACTTTTACTGGATGCCTTTCTAACAGGGATATAAATATCACTCAGCAGGAAGCTGGGGGCTCATTAAATTGTGGGCTGGACCACAACAGGCAGAGGTTTAGGGTTTTTGTGACAGAGGCAGCTGTGGTTTGAAGACACTCACTTGAGCATGTAATAGCAAAAAAAAAAAAAAAAACAAGGTGCTAACCTTTGAAAATTTTAAAATTTCAAATTTAAAAATTGTAACCTTTACTCAAGACAAAATGTCCATAAATGACAAATAACAGCCAATTTAACCTGTATACTGTTTGCCCTGTACCAACACATCATTACAGGCTCTCTGTTAGAAGCACAAACACCTATTAGATCCAGTATACACCACTACTTTTTTGTAGATCCAGTATACACCACTACTTTTACTGTTACACTCATGCAACAGATGACAAAGATCTCTTTACTGCCTGGAATTGCTTTGAGAACTTGGATATATCCAACCACATGAACCCAAAACAATAATATGGCCAAAACTGGTCTCCATCAATTCTGGATATTTTCATGATCACAGATGATGTATATTTTCAGAGCCAAAAATACAAGAAAACCTTAATGGAAACCAGAAACCTCCAGAAATATATTTCATTTGTGAACAAGTTTTTGATTTAGCAATAATGTATCTGGGTTTTGGATATACTGAAAGAAAGAAAACTGTATTATAAAAAATTATTAAAAAATGACAGACCTAATTAAAAAACTGACATAACTGGGACATCACGTGAAATTATTAGCTTGCAGATGAAGAATTGCATCCGTCAGCAACTGCATTTATTTTGCCCTCTAGTGGAAACTTTTACAAATTGTTTGCGGCACTTTTACAAATCTTTCAATTATGGTCCATGAGAGAATTTTAAATGAGAACACAGATCCTTCAATCATTTCTTGGGTTAGATTAGAACCTTTATCGGGCTTGTCCTGGCCCATGGGCGACATGCTGCTCTAAAGGACAGCCTTCACTACGCGATGTGGTCCTTAAAGTGGAATTAAATCCAAACTTAATAAAAGCTTGCATAACATGCTATTGTTATAACAACTTTCTTCAAAACCAAGTAATAAATCTTTGCACAGGGGGGCAGCATTTTACTGTGAAAAGTGGGGAAGGTATTCAGCATAGTATTCTCACGATTTCAAACACTTACGAGAGTGAAATGAACTGCAAATGGCGGGCTTTTTTAAAAAGCTAATGCAAATTATCGAACATATATGTAAGTAAAAACCACCTGATGATAAAAAATATACATATTTTCAGTGTAACAGGAGAGTCTGGAAGGATTTCCTTTTATTTTCCTTCAGATACAGTATTTGGGAGACTTAGGACAAGTGTCAGTAGTCTGCTGTTCCTAAAGTGGCCAGTGTTGCTGGTCTTGCTAATTCCAAGAGTTATCTATCAAATGCATCTTCCCCTGGTCAAACCTCTCTCCTAAGCCAAACATGAACTAAGTAGCTGATGTATACACACTTGATTAGGAAATCTAGCAAAGCTTACATTATCTTGATATGATGAATTGTCTCAAGGTACTGAGTTGCATGGTTGGATTGGTCTACACTCACAACTGAGCTTTTGCAAGCTATAGTCAAGCTAAGATCAAAAAATAAATAAATAAATAAACAAAACAAAAAAATCCCAGAACATTCCACAGAAGCCCTAGCATACACTTGTACAGGAAAATACAGTAAAGCGACATGCTAGTGATGTAACTGAGAACGTGAAGCACTCAAGTTAGTTTTAAAAACTATGAAGCAGTGTTTCTGAAGCTTGAATCAGAGTGAAAGTCACATAACCCATGGATATCTGAAGCTTCACTTGGTACATACTCATTTGACTGTCATCAGTGGTTCAGAAGCAGTTAAAATGGGTGTATACTATACCACAATACACCAGTACACTAAACCAAAATACAGAGTTTCTGAATGCATTGAGTGCTTTAGTTTTACTGATACAAATGGATCAATTATCACTACGGTTTAAATGCATTCCTGCCTCCTCTGTTCCCGAGAGATTTTTTATTGTTTGTTTAAAAACTCCCCTTTAAACTCCATTCGCTACACACCATTTATTCATCAGTGACTTCAGCAAAATATACTTTATATTATCTTATGTTAAAATACGCATTGATAATTAACATTACCCTTTTTTTATTTATTACGAGCCGCTAGAGTGCACTGGGTTAAACAAAGCTACGAGCAATGAACCTTTGTTTGACTCACTTGGCTTCTAAGCTTCATTGGTTCAAAAAGATTCAACCACTACATGCTAGAAGCATAAATGATGATCAGCACATCCTATTCTACTAACGGCAAATTTACTGACCAGAATCTACAGGTCCACCCTCTTATTTACTATTGTCTATCCAAGTTGTGTGAAATCACACAGTAGAGGCGGAACGAGTTAGAATGCCGTCGGAATGAAAATTGTTTGCATATTCCTGGATATTCGAACTGCATTCTAAAAATTCTGAGTGCATTCGAAATATTCAGGCCCATTCTTGTGGACGGCCCAAATGTTTTGCTCATGCTCCAAACTTTCGAGGTACATTCCAATGGAGAAATATCGAATGGCATTGCACTTTGACTGCATTCTAAATATTCTTACAGCATTCAAACGGCATTCGAAATATTCTGATCGCATTCGAGGGAGAACCGAAATGGCAAGACACTTCAAATCCTTCCAGAATTTCCCGAATGTGCCTCAAATGAGCTGGAATGCAACTCGAATGCATTTAAACTCGGTTTAAATTCCTGCACCCTTTCTCAGCGAATTAGCTTTTCCACCAGGCAAATTTTATTTGCATTAAATTAATTGCTTAATTTGAAAAAGAAAAAGCAGAAAAGCTATGTTTGAACCATAAATGTTCCCACCTCTGGTCCAGTAAGCAATCCTAACTAGAATTCATTAGAATTGATTAAAATACAGTAGAACAGCTCATGTTACTAGCTAAATGTTAGCCAGCAGGTATGAGAGGATACGTTGTTTTTTTGTGGAACACACAATATATGAGAACCTACCAAATCAAATAAAGTAGAAGCAAATGAAATTAGCATGAGGGATGTTTCACAACAAGGGTAGACTTTTGGGGTTCACAGCAGTTCAAAAATAATACTCCTGTTTTTTGTGGTTTCTTGTTACCAGTCAACACCTTATGAGACTAGAATATTATGTGTGAAGTATCAGAACTACAGGTCTCATGGTGTCTAAATTACACTGGGTGAAAGTATAACAGGGACAGGGTCTCTAGAATAAGTGCATCTGCTTGTATTGTATCAGAATTGTAAAGAATTCACAGCATTAAGAATAAAAGCTCATTAAACACATTATCTGAGCGGGATTCATGCAACATTAGTTGTATATATTATTAACTGCAGTAACAACAGCATCAGTGACAAACATTGTGGTTTTCCGGAGAAGACACTTTTTGATGGACATGCTGTGAAACTCTGTACAGAAAGTAATTCACATCCAATCCCAATTATACTTTTCAGTACAGCATAGTACTGTATTGCAAGCTATACAGTACTATGCTGCTTTAGAAAAAGCAATTAATATCTGAAAAAAAGCACTTCTGTCCTCCACATGTAATGTCTACTTTCCGGAGATGACATTTTTGACGGACAAAGGATCCCGACAAAGCCACCTATATTATAAATAGAGCTTACATGCAGCAGAACATCTTTCTAGATTGTATAAAAGTACCCCTCCAAAAGTAAAAGTTAGTTAGTAACCAAGAGTGCAATTCAGAATTCTATCAGGTAAAAGGTACTATTTTTATTACAGTGGAGAGAATTGAATTCTGCACTTAGTCAAAATTTGAGCTATAGTTTCCTCTGATAACACGATTTATCAGAATTGAGAAAAGATTTCACTAGTGTAGCCGGAAACTAAGTAGGAAACTACTCTTCCTCCATACAACAATAAACAAGAGACAGTCATAAAGTATACTTAAAGAGGTCCCTTGTGTAATTTTAAAAAGACAATCCTGACCATGAAACAGCCCTGTACAAGCCTTTCACAGGACTCTGTATTCCTGAAAAACCCACATCATGTTAGTGTTTATCTGTCCCTTGCTTTACTTCACTCGTACTGCACCTTAAGTATGTTTTGCATAGCTGTGTGCCTTCCAGGCCTAAGCTAGCTTTGTTGTCTTTGTAAAAGCAGGCTAGCCAAGTTCCACTTTCCAGCTTCCCTTAGAGCTTCAGTGGTTAAATTCAATTATCCTTACAACATTATCTCAATAGCCTTTATAAAATACTGATTGTGTGAAATGCAACATATTCCAACCCAATTTTAGAGTGAGGCCAAGACGGCCATTTCCATGAGTTACTTAAAACTCACGCAGCAGTACCAATTCACACTTTACTATAAAGAGGCTAAGTATGGGAGAAATGGAACAGACACGAACAGCTTGTGGTGGGAGTAAAACTGGGAACGATGAGTTCGTGCGGCTGAGAGAAAGATGAAAAAGCAGCCATGGTGGCCCATGGCAGCATTCCAAGTTCATTCACAACGGCTTTCCGAAACATACTTACCCAATTACAGCAGACCAACTCTCGTCATTAGTTGGTTCAGACCATCATGGAAATAAAAGCATATTATGAGTGTTTAAAAACAATTTAAATTAATTAGCAACTATTTGTAATGGGAAAAATACAGTGTTCTCTAAATGTGGAAAAGCACAGACATGCCGTCCAAAAACGATCCAATGGAACTTGTGTTCTTGTTTGACATCACATCACCAAATGAATCTCTCTCACTAACAAACACACCAATTGTACCTTTAAATATCTTCAAGACATAACAACCTTTACCTCAAACCTGAGCACTTCAGTGTGGTTTTCATTTTAATGTATTATGTAAGAAAGGTTTGCGCTAGATTGTATCCAGGTTAGCTTAAATATCTGATAGTACAGCTCTTTACAATTACCAGAACTGTATTATAATCTTCAAATCTGCTTGAGTGTCATAATGCACATGTACAAATGTTACGTCCTCCACAGCCTGTATTACCCATCAGGGCAAAACTGGAGCCCAGGAGAAACTCTCATGTCAAGTAGCCTTTTTAATTAAAAATATTTTTTTAAATATAGGTTGTGTCCTGGTTCTATTGGACAATAGGATTTATTTCAGCAAAAACACCCCCACACCAGCATAACATCCTACTAGGGAACGGCTGACACTTGGCAGAGGTGGGGAACACCATGAACAGCTTGCCAGTCCATTGCAGGACCAACACACACATCTTTTCACCAGTCCTGCTCACACCCAGGGGCAATTTTGAAAAGCCAATTAGCCTAATGTGCATGTCTTTGGACTGCGGGAGGAAACTGGAGTACCCAGAGGAAACCCATGCAAGCACGCAAGACCATGCAGACTCCACTCGGAAACAGGACTCAAACCCAGGACCTTCTTACTGCGCGGCGGACATGCTAACCACTACGCCACTGTGCCACCCACCACTCTAGTTCCTGTAGCTTATACTCATCTCATCAAACTTCTGACTAGTCAATGTGGGATCAGTGTGTCCATAACATCTTGTTCAAACCAAGATACATTGACTGTGTGTTCAAAATCTAGAATAACACCCAATATTTCTATATCCTTTGGAGTTTCCCCCACATAAAAAGGCATCAATATAGCCTATCTGTTGTAATATCCAATATATAGACTAGACAGCAAGTCTTTTCATATCAATGACCACATATTACTGAATGTAGAAATGTTATCCAGCCATCTAATGCTTGATACTTGCTACAAATAATTATTCATTTCTAACTGGGGCACTGTGTTAGTTCATTGATTCAAAGCAACATGATCATTTAGAATTTGGTAGATTGCAACCACACTTATGATATTAAACATAAGATAATAATAGATGGAATGTGTAAAGCTGATCTGAATGCTAGGGAAGCATGATAACGACAAAATGATAATCTTGTTAAATATTTAAATCACAATTGTTTAATATTTATCCAATCTAGGGAAAAAATAGTCTTATTGCAATTTATTTAAAGCATTTTTTTTTAATCTGTAAATTACCATTAAATATGAGCCATCATCAACATTTTTAACAGTTGAAAAGAATGAAATATTACATTCGTGTACAGATTTATACTACTGGATTTCAACTAGATTCATTTGGGTTTTGTTTTTTTGTGTGTTAGATTTTTAAATGATTTAAACTCAGTTTGTCAGTAAACTTAAACAGTACAAAATATGTAAGTAAGTAAATAAATAAATAAATAATGCAAATAGGGTTGTCATTAAAGTATGCATTTTCAATCTTTAGTGTGTGTGTGTGTGTGTCCATCCATCCAAATTCTGAAAATTTCTTTTTAATAAAATGCACAATCAAAAAAAAATAAAAAATAAAAACATCCCTGTTACAGCACACTGTGACTGATTAGACAGTTAAAATGTATGTATGTAAAGCTTATAATTAAAACTCTTAACGCCAACATTACCCAAATCGACTATGTTTAACTAATCAGAGCAATCACAGTTAGAACAAAGCATCATGGTCAGAAATTAAAATGCAACGCTGGGTTGTTCTCTTTTCAATTAAATGTTTGGCTCGGTATGTTCAGAGTTACTGTTCTGTAACCTGGGATAATCCACTGTGATAATCCAAGTGCACAGGGCCATAAACCAAGATTATAAGAAGGAAAGACATGGCCATTAACTGCGATTGATACCTTTTATGCATTTAACACTCATCACTCTCGTTATCTCTCCAGGGATTGCAATGAGGGTCTGGGATAAAAGCTATGCAGACATTACAGTTTTTCCATTACTCCATCACAAACAAAACATACCAGGATCTGGGCTGCCATTTGCTGCAGCGACTTCATGCACACAGAATAAATCCATCCAGCTGAGCTGTTCCTTAATTATTATTCTAATTGTTCAGTAAAGGCTTAA
>JBCNYH010000013.1:14416323-14430864 GCA_039654325.1 Tandanus tandanus
TGTGTGTGTGTGTATATATATATATAGAGAGAGAGAGAGGGAGCGAGCATTAATATATATATTTTTATTTAAAAGTCAATGCAGAGCTACTACTTACAAAGCATGTCATGATTCCACCACCAGCACCAACCTCTCCTGTCTCCTTTATAAATCAATACACACACTGCAGCACCTCAGCAGGGTGCATGCTAATCAGGAAATGCAGCTATCCAACTCCACAGCTGGCAACCTCCCTTTAGATAAAACCTCACAATAATACAAAAGTGTTGATTCATCAAAGCTGATTTGTGCCTGCTGTTAAGCTGTATTCCTCATGATGATAAATTAACACTCCCATCGGAGTTAGTATATTCAGAGAACACTGCTATACGATGTGGTAAGATGTATGACGGGTCATCACAAGTGTTGTACCATGGTTTTATGTGCATGTGTAGACAGACAAACTAATAGGGAAATAGAACACACACATACAATGGATTTGCAGCTGCACTCCTCAGCCAATCTAGCTCAGCATCTTCTAGACAATTCTCACATACACACACAGTGAAGCGTGTTCTTTCTCCTATTTTGTAAATAAAGGCCAGTACAGACTGATATGGCTGTGTAGTGAGAACAGAGCTTACATACCTTGATGAGGAGTCACTGGAGCACAGTCCATCCCTGCAACACCCACACATACACAGCTATTTAAAAACACTGCAACAGTCTATTCCTCTACTTGATATTTATCATGATAGACGATTCTATATAACGTACCGGCTTACTTGTTTGACTACTGTAAATAAAGTGCCAGATCTTAACTATGTAACATACACGAATCATGTTTTCCTGGTAATCATGCCAGTTACTGCATTCTAACAGAAGCTTACTGAAAGAGATTGCAGCAATTTCTTTAAGTACTTGTGTCCTAGTATAAAGGTAGCTGAAACATGTAGATGCCAAATTAATAACTTCTTATTACTACTTAACATATTCATGTATTTAATATTTAAGATGTAACTTATACAGGAATTAAATGTTCAGTTCAGTCTTTAATGAAAAAGTCATTAAAAGTGGAAAATAATGCCTCAAGAAATATACAGCTACACATTCTTAATGATAAAATAAAATGCAATTAAAAATAAAGCCATGTAGGCAAAAATGCTAGGCATCAATATAAAATTATATAGTCAATGCCAAATACTTAACAGGCCCCCAATTTCTTTTCACAGCACTCAGTGACAGTGCCCGGTCAATAATAATATACACAACATGTTTCCTGTAAATGTTTATTAGGGTCCCTGTAATAGTAATAATTATGATAATAATGATAATAATAATGAAAATAATAATAATCATAATAATAAAGGCCATTTGTGGAATGTGAGACACCACACAGAGAGAGAGGCTTCATCCATGTAAGAGATGTCATAACTAGGCTATCTATCTATCTATCTATCTATCTATATATATATATATATGTATGGCTATACTCATAGACCTCTTTCTTCAATTCAATATGGTAAAACGAAGACAGTTAAATTCAGGATAGTGATTGCGCTCTCATAAAAAACCCAAGGGCACCAATAGATTTTGACCTTTGTATAGCTTTACAGGAATGATTTTATTTATTTTAGACAAACTACCACTCACCTGTCAGTGTAGTAAGAGTCTATAAAGTCATGCTTGCGTTTTTTGTTCCTATAAAAGAGAAATTGAGGATGAATGAGAAAATTAGGAGACATGAGATCACTAAGGAATCTAAAACCTTTCGCAATGGCATTATGAACCACTCTCTTGCATTTCAGTGTAGTATCTATAAAATATATAGTATGCAGTATATGTAAGGGATCATGTAGAGCATGTTAGTCATTATGATGAAATAAACCCTGACGGGGGTTTAGGACACTGAAATGCATCTGAGAGGTCCTCTCACCTTGAAGGGGTTTATTTCAGAATAGTGACGGGCTTGCTCTACATTACACCATGTATTGTACAGCTACCTAAAAATATTATTTTAAATTAACTTTATTGCTACTGTTATAAAAGGAAATTGCTGAACACCACAATCAAGAATCTTACCAATCAGAATCAAGCAGTGTAATAATATATACAAAACCACCAATCAGAATCAAGCAGTGTAACCTAGTATACAATACTGTTGTAATATTCCAATATAATACCCTAACAGTGCATCTGATCTGACGAGCCTTCACTGACACTTCCTTTAAGAAGCCCACACTCTACTGTAGCTTTTCATCCACCTTGGAATTTATGAGCATGTCAAGTTGATGTGTTTATGTGGAGGAGGGAGCACACACACCCTGGGGTCCATTCGTTGCCCTCTGGAGGGCATGATTGTGTAACCATGGCAGCAGGTGTAGTGTGTGGTGTGAAGGGGCTGCCAATGAGGATGCTTCCTGGGTGAGTCACCCTCTGTGGAGTGCTTATAATCTGCAGAAATAGAGAGAAAAAGGGGCGGAGAGAAAGGAGATAAGAATATATCCATCCAAATAAAGAAACCTGGTCTTTCAATCTGCTGTATTTATAGCACAAAAGGCCAAATATGACAAAAACCATAGACTAAGAAGCGTAAAGTGGAATGAGTCATCGTGTATGCTTTTTCCCCCCAAAAACCAGCCGTGTTTTGTTTGCCATTTTTTTTGGTGTGTGTAAGTGTAAGAAATCTGAAAATGGCTTGGTGAGCTGTCCGGGGTGTACTCTGCCCTCGCCCAGAGTCAGCTGAGATGAGCGCCAGCCTTCCTGCAGTTCAGAAAATGAATGGTAATGTTTCTGCCTCAAGATTTTGGTATCATTTGAAAATGTATGTATAAATAGAGCAAACCCAGATGCTCCCATACTCTGCTCTCTTATTTTGATCTGTATTCATGGTTTTATGATCAACTCTTTTGGGAAAGCAGCCTACCAAGGACATGTTAAATGAACCACCAGTCACCTTCATGCTGCACGAGCACCTCCTGCATTTTCTCTTCACTTCCTCTTCGTTCTCCCCATCTTCATATTTCATCTCTTCGCCTAGCATACAGTACAGAGGACCATGCTATTGGCAAGCGCGCTCTGTAGAGTGAGCTTGTAAATGGGAAGTCACGCGTGTCATCACTACCACACTAACGAGCTCATTATTGGAGCAAAACAAACAGGGTTCTGTTCTCTACTAACCGAGCTTAAACAAGCTTTCGTCTGCTCCTCGTAATCATTTATCAGACATCTCCTTCCTGACCCCCTGCATGACACACTGTTCTATCCACCTGCTTATCTCAGCTCTTTCTCTTTTTACTCTTCAAGCACACTCCTCCTCCTCGTCCTCCACCTCCTCCTCTCTGTCGCTCTCCCTCACTGTGTCCCCACTGACCCCTCTGCTGCCGGCTCCCCCTGTCCTCCTCTTCCACTCAGCATGTATGCATAATTCAGTGCCTCAACTCAACACTGTACTCTAGCGCTCAGCAGCTCAGCCCGAAACTCACGGTACATTAGTGCCACCTGCTGGCCGCACAGTTTTCTACAATCCCTGGAACTAACACCATAACTAAATCAATTCCAGAATTATTGGCACCCCATGTGTCAGGCACAAAAATGACTGTCACATGTGCAACTGGGGACATTTGGAGCTTAAATTCCACTTAAAGAGGCACAGTACAGTTAGTTCTCTACCCAGAGCATTAACTATCAGAGTAATACACAGGGTATATACTTGCATACAGGCCTTTTAATGGTGTGAAGCATGTGCATTACTACAGGAATGATAAGCAGCTGTCTGAATGGAAAATGTAAATTACCTTCAGTAAATTTTATTTTATAAGGTTTAAAATCTATTTTATAAGATAACCCTATATATACACACCCAACAAGATCACTGTCCCGTATCCCAGAAAGGAATGATGAGAGCTAGAAATTACTTCCACCACACCATTTTGAAGGGTAATGTAAATTGGCCTGTACTGCATATATGAGCCGCATGGCACCAACGGGCTTCAGACTTGCCTCTTGACACACTTATGACCATGCTTGACTGCTCTGCTACTCTGAGGCCTTTACACGTTCTCTTAAAGTGTGCAAGTGATTCTGAGGGCTGCTTATATTACAGACTGAGATAAGTAATGATATAGCCATGCTATAAAGAGCCATATCTACCAATTCCCATAAACGCTTCCAGCAACCCATGTTCTTCTCCTTTAATTTGACTTTTTAAGCAACTACAAGTCATACAGTGGATAGGTCGTACTGCAGATGATTACTTCTGTAGAATGTGCACCGTTTGCAGACTTCATGGTCTCTAATATTGATATTTTTTTTTATAAAATGGAACTGACAACCAATTGATCCTTGATCCTGAATGCTGCAGATAACACAAGCCACAAACAGTCCATGAGGTGAAGTCAAAAACAGTGAGTGAGGTAAAAGAAACTTATTTTTATATTGCTATAGTGGATGCAAACTTGTACTACTGCTGATGTGGGGGGAAAAGCTACAGTTTTTAGCTAAAGCTAAAGTGTCTACAGTACTGAGGACAAACCTGTCAGCTGAAAGCATCTGCATGAACAAAACAGTTTTCCAGCAGACAACTCACCATCGGTGTTCCGACATTAGAGTTGACGGCTCCTAAAGTGATCTTGGTGATGGGGCTATAGTTGGTCGGCGCTACTAGAGAAATGTTACCTGCAAAAAGAAATCAGGAACAAAAAAGGCTGTCATGTCTACAATCAATATACACCCAAGTAGAGTGCTGGCTATGAAGAATATAAAAGCAGTATTATATGTAATTAGCCCACTGCAGTTCTGTCATTTTGACAATGATTTTTTTTTGACACACAATAAACCAAACGCTTTCCATTAGTCTGAAAGCCTCCCTCGGTTACTGACAGCTCAGTCAGCACTCATAAAATGTTAAGGGAATCTGCAGTTGAACTGTACAATCAACAGAAACCACTTTTGCATATTACATAAAAACAACATGTCCAAGCATGCATCTAAAAGGGCACATTTGACTGGAAGTGCTTGTGTGTGGGAGGCTGAGGCACAATAACACTGAAAAGACTCAGTGTAGCTCAATAGGATACACGCGCAATCAGTGGATGTGACGTGCTTAAAGTGCAAAGAGTTCATTTTCTCAGGGGCTGAATGCACATGCAAATACCCTCAAGACTGTTGCATATGAATGCAAGGTGATGCAAATAAGTCTTGGAGCACACAAGAGAGAAAAATACTTTACACTTTGGGCATACATCATCAGATACCATTCACAAACAACATTGGGCAAAAACACTGATAACAATGAATGAAAACTACTAGGGGTCAGACAAGGACTGGGAGATATGAGCAACATTTTATATTTCAAAGTAATCATTTCAAATCCCGATAACATACATATCACAATATAACACATTTTTTGTAAACTTAAAGAATAAATGAATAAACAAACAAACAAATAAATGAACAGATCTATTCTTACAAATAAAAAACAAGAATGTAGCAGGTCAGTAGGTAGGTCATTTTGTTTCATTCTCAATCAGCACCGATGGCTTCATTTGGCTTCATTTCATGATTTAAAATAAGGGTGTACTACTAAATCCATACAAATAAATATATAAAGTATACAATACACAGAAAAAAATTTAACTAAAAAATGTACTTCCAATACACATGATATAAATTCTAAACTGATCTATGAGCAGGAATGTAGCATTTTAAATTTATGAAAATTAGAAAATAGTTAAATAATAAACATTCATCTGGTATGCATGCTAATTTTGATAAGGATGTTAATAACAGTGGTTGTTAGCATTAGCTGTTTAGCATTAAAAAAACGCATGCTATCAAAAAATGCATTTTGATCCAGCTACTACTTATGAGTCCCTGTTTGAAATAAGGACTTTTATTATTAGTATCCCATTAAAAGTTTGGATTACATTATGATTAGTATGGATTACAGGTAAACACAATGTATAAGCAATTAATGGTTTGACTCCCCCTTTACAAGACAGCTGACTACACCTGGAAAAGAGTATAACTGACTGTATACCTACAGTATAACTGCCTTTTTTTTTATTGAAGTACCACCTATAGGTTGACATGGGCAAATATTAAACAGTAGCTCTACACGTACAGCTACAGAAAGTTATTCTGAAATGGTCACCCTCTGCTGTAATGACTTTCATCTATCCTCTTTGAACTATAAAGTAAATGCTAAAAATACCACATAAAATATACGACTATTACTGCATGTCTTCCTGTAGGTGCACTTATACAAAGCAGTGGTGACTGTGTGTTTAAGGCTTTAAGCTACTAATAGAAAGACCTGAAATGCCAAGCTGTCAGTGGGCCATTCAGCAATGTCTTTAATGTTCATCTGCTCGCCTCAATTGTTCGCTGCTTTGGATGAACTAATAATAAGCCAAATAAATGTATGTACATGTATCTAAAGAATTCTTATCTCTGAACTGATCTCATCCACCAGCCTCATATCATAATAATACTGTAAGCATGAACACAAACACCATGCTTACAGTCTCCAATAGTCATTGCTATATGGTTAAGAAAGCCAAGCACATATTCAGTAAAAAAAAATGTTAACTGTATGTTTTGAAATTCTCATATAGTGAGAGACTGGACTGTGCAGCATCTCAGGATATTTAAAAAAAATACAACTGTTATGAAAAGACATGACTGAATAATGTGCATTACAAAAGCATAACTATATACCTTGCAACTAGAACTTTACTTAGAGCTGTCCTTATAAAACCATTATCTTAAACACCTCCTGATCAGTTGGATTTGAGAATTGAACGCTGCAATTATATAAAACACGAATAATGTGCACAAATTTGTGAAACTCACATCCAGTGATGCTTTTTATAGGAGGAAATTTGCATGCTTATTTTATGCTCTGTGTCACGTCTCTGCCGCACCTCCAACGGTCTCGGTCAACGGATTTCTGTGCCTGTGTTTGTTTTTCCACTGCTTTACCTCCTGGACTCACCAACACCACTTGTTTTACATCAAGTGCTTGTTTAATCCCTCTCTGGGTTTCATTGGCTGTTCTGTCTTTCAGTTCTCTATTTAAGCCAGCCATATCTGGAGTTCCCAGTCTGTTCACCGCCACGTTGACCTATTCTCTGTCTCTCTGTTCTCCTGTAGAGAGTTTCGCCACGACAACGCCAGGCTAGCAAACTTGGACTGGAGCTTCTGGGGTTTATCAGCTTCTGTATTCCTCATTGGCTCCACTGACATTATCTGCAAATCTGTCTCTCTTCATTTTTAGTTTACATTATTTGCTCTAATGCGAGCCTCAGCAGAAGTTCATAAACCTTTTGTTGTCAGTATTACAAAGTATTTGTTTTTTCCCTTTTTATTTATAAACTCCATTCTCACTGACTCCTGCATCTGCACCATCTCCTAACACTATTTCAGCAACATGACACTTAACCTTTGTATACAATCTGCACAAGCTCATCATGATGTAATGATGTTTTTTGATTGACATGTACGGTTGAAATACATTTGAGCACCCCATTCCATTCCGTGATGGCACAAAATAACATGTTTGCTTTTATGAGTGTGTCTGTGCTACAGACGGCAAAATGATTTGCATATGCAGCTTGTAGTTCTTCTAACATGTGCAGGTTTGTTCACAAGAGTTGTTTTAAAGTTGAGTAGTGTGCTGCAGTATACTCATTGCAGGTGACATTCTAAAGCGTCACTGTTAAACTCTTAAACTGGAATTCATTTTCTCTAACCAAATAATTCTTGTAACTGGCAAACCGCTTTAACATTTAATGCTTTGCTTATATAAGCAAAAATATTAAATTTTTATTCCTTAATGCATTTTTGGTTTAACTGCTTTAACCTGACCGTTCTCGTGGCAAAAACTAGCATATATAATGTCAGATCCTCGTTGTGGTATAATATGGCCTAACGTTAGATTACGTTACGTTACCTGAATGATGTGTTTGTGCTAATACTACTAATAACATCACTACTGTCATGACATTAGTGGAAAAATTAGAAACTATTGGAAACTTCCTGTCTATGTAAATATAATGACTATCGTAATATTACTTTAGTACAATTTTCATAAGCTCTCAATGTCTGGTAATAATGACATGAACAATATATAGCTCACGTGAAAGGTATAATAACTTACTATGATTATATTTATATATATATATATATATATATATGTTATTATACACACACACACACACACACACACACACATCATACTTGTAATGTATGATAAAGAGGAGAAAAAGCTGTGACCTGAGGGCTGGGGTTATGAGTGCACGGCTGGGAGAATGACAGAGCCTAATCATCTCACACACACACACACGCACGCACGCACGCACGCACGCACGCGGTCTCAGCAGAGGAATGTATCTGAGCCTTGGGTCTATAGAGTAACAATGAGCAGTGCTTCATTAGAATACAGCTGAGCTTCAGCCCCCAGCAGAGACACACGTGCACACACACGTACACACATGCGCTCACTCTCACACAAAGCCTAAATCTATATATTTAAAAGATATCTGCAATAACATAGTTTGAGGTTTTAACAAACCATTGATTTCTCAAGACAAAAAAACAGAAAAGAGAAAAAACATCAACGTGATCCTGCAGTTCAAAAAAATAATTGTGTGTGCATGCGTACAAATAACCTCCTACAGAGCTTCCATATATTACAACCCTTGAACACTGAGTATCCTCAAAAGTGCTTGTCTCAGTGCAATGATCTACCTACACAAGATTCTCAGTAAGTTACCTGCTTGTTTTGGAAGAGGAACGAGCAGTATGTCCATACCCACGACCTTTCTCTCCTTCTTTCTAGGTCTGCTTGTTTTTTCCTCCCAAGTCCACCACTCAAGATTTGTTCAGTCCTACACACATACACACACGGAGCAGACCACTCCTCCCCTCCCCCGAACTTTTAGCTACGGAGGAACCACAGAGTAGAGGTGGGCAATGGGATAGAAATCTACTCACACATCCCACTGAATGTGAGCTTTTATTCACTACTGAAACATTATTCATTTCCAAACTACAAAATCCTGACACTGAACGCAACACTGGGCTTCGCGGCTTTGCGCTCTCCTGCTTCTACGATCTATAGTCATGTCTTACAAAATACAACTACTACAATACAAATGTGTAACAGGTTTGTAGAACAGTGAGTGAGGTTCATACAGCTCCAGCTTAATTAAAATAACACAACCACAGTCTTTGTTAACAAGCTACGCACACTTAATTACGTGTGGCGAGAGAGGGAAAGCCTTCATGACTCACTACTCAGGACTGGGGCGAGAACTCAGTATTAAACATGGCTGTACTCCACATAACCTTTAAACCAATTCTCGATATTTGCATTTGGAAAAGAGAAAGTAAAACAAAACATACTTTTAGTTCCCTCTCATCACAAGCACATAGTGAACATGTGTGAGGTTCATTATCCAGAGCAACAGATAAAGAGAAATGGAGAGAGGAGTAAAAGAAAAGGAGAACCACAGACGTCTTCCCGGTTCTGCCAGCACTCTCCATACATACCAGCACTCGCTCTTTGTCAGTATAAAGGAGAAAGATGAGAGCCCCCCCCCACACACACACACACCTCACTCTCATGCATACACACACGCACTAACTCTTGCACACACTCACCTCACCCTCGCTCGCACACACACAACCACTCTCCTCATTTGCACACACACAATCACGACACTCTCACTTTCGCTCTCATACACATTCACAACACACAACACTCTCACCTGCTCTCACACACACACAACACTTTCGCTCTCATACACATTCACAACACACAACACTCTTGCTTGCTCACACTCACGTGCACACGCACTCACACATGCACTCGCACTCTCGCACTTTTGGACAAAAGTCTTCGCAAAGACTTAATTTCACTTTCAAGACTACATTTATTACAGAAAAATAATCTACATTTATTACAGAAAAATAATCAAATGTTTATAACTAAATATATAATATTGTAGTAAATATAACATCATATTGAAAAATTAAAAGCATCACTCAAGGTCAATAGTGCCTCTGCAAACATGGCCATGATGGTACCAGACTCCCAGGTTCTTGTCATGATGAATAATTATCATATTAAAAGAATCCGACACCTTCAAGATGTTCAAATTACAAATAATACAAATTTGTAAGTGCTACTAAAATTCTTGAGGCCCAAGACACTTCTAATCCATTTTTAATACACAAGTAATCTATTTTAGAGGGCAGCTCGAACATCAAATGGTCAGAAAACAGTGTGTTATCAACCCTATGGTGAGAAATCTGAGCCACCTGTAGGTTTGAAACATAATGGGAAGCAATAATCTGTTGAGATTTGTGTCTGGTAATGTTACCACCCATCTTACATAGCTCTGTGATACCTCTGTACTGGAGGTGACCCTAAACCATGATGTTTCACTTTCATACAAATACTGGCTCTTCGGGGAACTCTGGGACCAGCAATTTTTTAGTTTTCCTTGCATGACCCAGCTTACCTATGTGTACCAAGGGTGTCTGAAATCTCATTTGCTTTTAGGAGATCTTGAAGGTTTCTAAAGTTTTTATTCAAGATTTTAGTCAAGATTCTTGATGGCCACCAAGCCATTTAAGCTTTGGTCATAAATTGCCTAAAAGCTGCTTTAATACCTGTATTTTATGTATATTTATTTAAATCAAGCACTTTTCATTATTTTTGACTAATTTTACTAATAACTTTGATCCAGAATCTGATGTTACATGATTGAGACAAGTCTTTTGTCCAGCCTAGAATGGATACATTTGTCTTTTATTAGCTATAAAAAGTATAAATAAATTAACAATTTCCTGTTGCTTTCACAAAACAATCTGTATACTTGTAAGATTAATGTAAGGCATAGTTAACCAGAAGTGAAGTTATCAGTTGTTGTCAATATCAGGCACATATTTGTTTTTTGGTTCACAAAATAGTAGAAGCAAAAAACACCCAAATTAAACAGTTTAATAATAACAGGCTTACTTTGTTAGTGGGTTAGCTAGTGTTACATAACGATTGGGGGGATCGAGTCCATACCTCGAACATATAGTTTGGGTAGCTAGCGCCGCTGGCCAATTTTGACAGAAGAAAAACTCTATGTTCACACATCATTAGGGTGAACTGCCATAAAATGCCTAGTCAATTATTATTACTTTTGTTTTTTTTGTAACAGTGAAACAACAGCAATCAAATTCTTGACTGCGTTGCATGTTGTCAAAAAACACTAGAAAAAAAGCTAATTTGAGGAGAACGCCGGGCGACAGCGACCACCCTCACCATGGAAACTCTGTACACTGTGTTTTAATTGTCTAATTAGGTTTGTTGTTCTGAACGTTTTGGTTGTGGTTCCCCCACGGTTTACTTTGGCCATGGTTTACTGTCAGTAAAAAACTTCCACACTGACAACCCATACGGACCAGCTCAGAATTGGAAATATGTGGAAAACACACACACACACACACACACACACACACACACACACACACACACACACTCTCTCTCACCTTTTGCTAGATTCTGGTTACTCAAAAATGCCTTTAAATCACCACACAGAGATGGAGTGCCAACCTAATGGAAGAAGACAGAAAAAGACAATGTGATTAGTAGATAAAATCTATCTCCACAGATAGTCCTAAAAAGAGTGTTGAGTAAATTAAAAACAAGTTGTAAGAAAGGATTATTATAAAAGCAGAGCATGTGAGGTGATGTGCAAAAGCCATCAGAGATCATTATGCCTGAATCTGAGCAAGATGAAAAATTGAGTTGTGCTTTGCTGACTATAATGAACTTTGACACTACAACTCTAAAAGAATTTTAAAGGCATCAGTTTAACAAACAAACAAAAAAAGATGAAGGAGTCAGTCTGAAGGTAATTATCTTTTACCATTCACTTTTTTATGAAATTTTAGTGCATCCATCCATCCCCTCAGCACTCTCTTCATTATCAAATACATTCTTGATTATAGAGAGAAAGCCCAAATCAGTGAAACTCCATACAACATTTTCATTGCTACAGTCTACTCCTCACCACACACACGCAGGGCTGCCTTTAGTGCCGCAAGCACTTTTTACAAGTAGCTATTTGCAGGAAATTGACCGTTAGTGAATATCATTTTGAAAATGGCATGGAGAAACACATTTATTGGAATCTTGATATTGTATCAGCAGTCTGGTACTAAAATTTCAGGACATTCTTTCTTTCTAATTATGTCTAGTTTACGAAGCAACAAAATAGGAATAACTGATGATTTTTCTATTTCTATATGGTTTGCCAGTATCTTGGTACAAAGTAAGCAGGGCTAACCTTCCTAAAGGAGCTGATAAAGAGAGTTCACATATTGTGAATACACAGAAGTAACAAGAGCCTTGTTAATGAGACACTCTCATGTCCTTGTGTGTAGCAGCCTTAGCACTGAACACAGTTGGGCCGACTATCACCAAACCTTCCACATCAATGATCTTTTTCATAATGAAATCTAAACCCCTCCGCCCCTACATAACATATACGATGAAATGTAAAGACATTTTAATCGACAAAGAATCTGTATATTCTCCATCTGTACACTCGCTTTGGAAAGACAACTACACAGAGGAAGTCAGATGCATGTTGTGGTTTTGTTCAGTCTGCTTGTGGCATGAAGCGAAGCAAGAGGATGACACTGCGGTCATGCACAGTGCTAACTCCACTGTGGACTGACGGTCTCTGATCTGTATGTGTGTGCTAACACTTCATAGCTGGAGAAGGCAGTTGTACTGCTTGTTTGTTTGGTAACGTTAGAAACAGCTTTCGACTACATTAGGTTGTGATAAAATCTTTGACCCTGTATGACCGAAAGAATTCTACAGTGTCTGTCCAGTTGGGCTGTTGGGGATACACAAGATCATTATCTTTGAATTGGACTTCAGAATCTAAATTGCCCCAGTGTGTATGTGTGTGAGTGTGTGTGTGTGTGTGTCAGAGACAGCGAGAGTGAATAAGAGTTTCTGCAGCATAGAAACTAGAATTACAACTCCTCCTGGATGGGACGCTGGGTTACCTTCCAGTATTTTTACTGGTACCCATTTATACTACTGGGTGGACAGAGGCACACATGTAGTTATGACCTTGTCCAGGGGTCTGTGAGGATTTAATGGGGAATCAAGGTCACAGCCTCTTGATCATGAGCACAGCACCCTGACCACTACACCACCGATGCCATGTGTGTGTGAGATACAATGTGTGCAGGAGTGAGTGTGTGAGTGTGCGTGCAGAAGCAAGTGAGTACGTGCTTGTGGGAGTTAGGGAGTGCGTGTGTGCGTGCGGGAGTGAGTGAGTGCATGTGTGCAAGAGTGAGTGAGTGCGTGTGTGAGTGAGTCAGTGCGAGAATGTGTGAGTGCGTGCGTGCGTGCAGGAGTGAGTGAGTGCGTGCGAGAGTGAGTGAGTGCGTGCGAGAGTGAGTGAGTGCGTGCGAGAGTGAGTGAGTGCGTGCGAGAGTGAGTGCGCGCATATGTGCGAGAGTGAGTGAGTCGCGGATTGTGTGAATGTGTGCAGGAGTGAGTGAGTGAGTGAGTGAGTGAGCACGCGCAGGAGTGTGTGAGTGTGTGAGTGAGCGCAGGAGTGTGTGCGTGTGGGAGTTAGTGAGTGTGCACGGGAGTGAGTGACTGAGTGTGCGCAGGAGTGTGTGAGTGTGCGCGCGAGTGAGTGAGTATGTGCATGCAGGAGTGAGTGAGTGCGTGCGGGAGTGTGTGTGGGAATAAGTGTGTGCGTGAGTAAGTGCGTGCATGCGAGAGTAAGCGAGTGAGTGTGCGTGCGTGCATGCAGGAGTGAGTGAGCTGAGTGTGTGCATGCAGGAGTGAGTGAGCGTGCATGCGGAAGCAAGTGAGTGCGTGTGGGAGTGAGTGCGTGTGGGAGTGAGTTAAAGAGTGAGTGTGTGGGAGTAAGTGAGTGTGTGAGTAAGTGCGTGCGTGCGTGCGTGCGGGAGTGAGCGAGTGAGGGTTTGGGAGTAAGTGTGTGCATGCGGGAGTGAGTGCGTAAGAGTGAGTGAGTGCAAGCGTGCTTGCATGCGGGAGTGAGCAAGCGTGCGCGGGAGTGAGTGCAGAAGTGAGTAATTGCATGGACTAGCATCCTATGCTGGAGGCCCAGTGTTGCCAAGGTAGGCTCTGGATCAACCATGACCCTGACCATGATAAAGTATTTGCAGAAGAACAACAAATGACAAGAGTGTGTCTTTACTCACTGCGTTGGCCATCATAGAGGAGATCACAGTGAGCTGCTTCACCTAGTCACCTCCAGCCTCCTGAAGACAAACACACACACACGTCAGGGGGGTGGTGAATGTGTGTAGCGAGTAGATTAAATGAGCAAAACACTGATCATACTGTAGGAATAATACTGAGGAATGACGTGTGAGACGACCTCTTTTTACATGCACACACGTGTACAACAGGTTTGCATGCATGTATGCGGGTGTGTGTGTGTATGAGAGAGAGAGAGAGAGATTATATAGGTCTGTGTCAGTGCAGTGCTTATATATATA
>JBCNYH010000013.1:14474902-14489248 GCA_039654325.1 Tandanus tandanus
GGCCCACACCTTTTCCTTGTTTTAGTTGCTGGCACAAAAAAAAAAAAAAAAAAAAAAAAAAAAAAATATATATATATATAATAATTAAAAAAAAAAAAAAAAAGACTAGATCGCACATTAGGATATTTGGAGTTACTTAACAAATAAAATTAAAAAGCTCTGCATAGCTGAAACTTGGAAAAAAAAGACTTTAAAATTAAATGTACATCTTGGATGCAATTATTTCTATTTCCCCCCTCTTTTCATGCTATTTGAGATTAACTTTCAACAGTAAAATGGTCTCACTAAGATGGCTGCCAGCTGGCTTCAAAATTGAAACACTAATGTGCAAGCTATCTTTTTCTTTTTTTGAGGTCAGTGAGTGAAACACGCGGAAGGTGTGGCTACTGCATGGTTGAAATGAAAACCTGTACCCACACCCACAGGAATCTGCAAATAGATTTACATTTAGGTCTCTAATAAACAATTCCGACAAAACCGTAATAAGTTAAAACTCCCTGAGACACAACATGAGGAAGAAACCTTGAGAGGAACCAGAATTAAAAGTGTCGGGTTCAGTTTGATACCAGATTATAACTTGAATTAGGGATAATAAATGATTACTCTTCCACTGTTCATGTACCAAAAGGAAGATCAGTGAGAGAGCAGCAGTGTTTATAATTACAGAAGCATGTTCTTGGGTCAAAGTTCACAGCATCCAGTGATTTTCTACTGAAGAAAGGCTGACAAAACGTTTTTGGAAAGCGCAGTCTTTTATAAAGTGCAGTCTTTTACGATTTAAGATTATCAGTCAAATAAGATTACATTAGTCAGAAAAAAAAAATAAGAATACTAATAGGTCCCGAGCCTTTAGATGTGTGTGTGTGTTGGCCCTGCGATGGTCTGCCGGGCTGTTCAGGGTGTACCCCGCCTTCGCCCAGTGTCGGCTGAGATTGGCTCCTCCAGCCCACGTGACCCTCATAGGATTAAGGTTGGGCAAATGAGTGCGAGGATAAAATGTATCAGAGTATCTGATACACATATACAGACGGTATAAGACTAGTGGGCTTCCAGTGCCCCTTATCTAATACAGCACTTTACTAAATCTTGGTGATTGACTTGATGGGAGGTTGAATGAAACCTTGTACCTGTAAACAAACCGCAGTCGCTGAAGCTCGCGCTGTGATCGGAGATGGCTGAAGCGATCAGTCCGAGCAGCGGCTCAGAGAAACGGGTGGGTTTGAGTAGTACAGCTGAGGTGGACGTGGTCTGGACCTGTCCCCCGACACTGTTGTGAATTTGTTTTAATCTGCCAAGCGGGCCATAACACGAGGTCAGCATGAGCCGCATTACTGCCAGTCTGTGGTTGATCCCGTCATCACTCAGAGGATCATCCGAGCACACAGACGGCTGTTTCTTACAAACACGAGACATCGCTTTATAACAGCTGTACTAACTGTAACTGCTGGAAGCTTGTACTTTCATATAAAACTACATGAAAAGTTATTATAATCAAGGAAACAAACAGCAGTGTTTTGAAATGGTGCTGCTTCTTCCTCTTCTTCAGTTCAGAGCGGCGGATAACAAAACATTCACTGCTCATGATCGCCACCTAGTGTCCTGGAGGGTGGAAAAACTCAGAATCCTACTAGGATCGCGTGGAGGCTGAAGCCTTTACAGCCGACACTGGGTGAAGGCGGGGTACAGCCTGAATAGCTCGCCAGCTCATCGCAGGGCCAACGTGAACACATCCATTCACACTCACAGTCACACCGAGGCACAATGTGCAACAGACAATTTGCCTAAAGTGCATGTCTTATTGGACTGTAAGATAAAACCGGACTACCCGGAGGAAACCCATGCAGGCATGGGGAGAACATGCAAACACCATTCAGAAATTCCCGAGTCCAGGACTTGAGCCCAGGACCTTTTTGTTGTGAGGAGGACGTGCTAACCACTACGCCACCGTGCCTCCCATTATTATTAATATTAAATCAATATAAATACAGAAAGATGATCAAATAAAACTTATGGATGCTGATTAGGGATAAATTATATAATTTATTTCCTTTTCAATCTGAGTACCATTACCAAGTATACTAAATCTACAGTAATACCTTGATAACTATACACAATCTCTGTGATTTCTGTAGTGAAAATTGCTAAATGCGGACATCAAAGTTTGCACTTGAAAGCTTTGGAACTAGTGTGAAAAACTTAGTTAATTAATTTAATTTCATTATTAAATAATTGCAATTAGAAAACACAAGTTCAAGAAAATTCAACAATTTTTAAAATTTTATATCCATTAATATCCTTAATTACATTAGTTCTTTAAACAATTGTCGTTTCTTGTGCTTTACATTAGCTATCTTTGTTAGCGGCAGGGCAGAGTGAGTACCATTGAAATGTTGCATTAGAAATGGTCTCCTCCACCAGATGTCACTGTTGACACGGTGATGGTAAACATCACGATTTCATGTTTTACTTGCTGACTATTTCCAAGGACTGCTGAGGATTTCCATATTCGGTTGACCACTTAATTAGTATTCAAACACACCCAACTATTTTAAATGTACATTCCTCTCCATCTCATTCAATCAGGGCCAGATACATGCGCTAAACTAATGTGACGCCACTGTACACATCCATTCATTCATTCACTGAATCAATTAATCGTACTAGGGTCATAGGAAGGCTGGATTTTATCTCAGCCGACTCTGGGAAAAGGCACTGTGCACCCTCAACAGCCCGCCAGTGCATCGCAAGGCCAACACACAACCATTTCACACTCACATATATTTATACCTAAGGGCAATCTGGAACAGCCAATTAGCCAAACACGCATTTCTTTGGACCATGGGAGGAAACCAGTGTACCCAGAGGAAACCCAGGTAAGCACAGGGAGAACATACTAACTCCATACAGAAATGCCCTCACCGACTCAAACACATTACCTTTGTGTTGTGAGGCGGACATACTAACCACTGAACCACCGTACTGTCCCCAACTATACATGAAATATAATATAATTATTGAAAATATACATTTTATAAGCTTGTGTAGTATTGTGATCTTAAAATAAGTACAATTTGATGAAAAGTTCCTATAAATGCTTAAATAAATATTTACACCAAAAGAAAACCAACTACTTTTAACTTTTAAATTATTTTTAATTATTCTTATAAAGTTTTTAATTTAATGTTAAAATTCTAATCTAATAACACAAGAAGGTATAACCAGGCCTGACGTAGATTCTAATTGAAACATATCATTTGTATGACATCACTGTAGGGATTATTTCCTGATGCATGTGTGTGCGTGCATATTTGTTTTATCTACTTTTATATGTGGGCAAGTTGAATCACTGGCATCTATTGTGTATGAAGCTGTTCAGTGAGTTAATAATAACCTGTAACATCATAAACAAACTCCACCTAAACAGATTCTAATGTGATGCTTTCAGGGTTTAATAAAGTCTGTTCATTGTTATCACCTCAACAGTCAATGCAATCCCAATGTTACAGAAGTCTGTCATGTGCAAAATCAGATCCTAAACAAAGGGTGTTCTGTAAATATTTAGAACTCTCAGAGACCAGAAATGTCACCCTCCCTTTACTAAAGGTCGTACACTAATTCTGAATCGTACTCTGCAGCAATGCTTTGGACTTGAGTCTGAACACATAATTTCTGCATGTGTGCATCATTCCAAGACAAATGAAGCAACTGGATGAACAAGTCTTACATGCCATAGCTGCTTTAGAGGTAGGAACGAGACTTGGCAAAATCTCAGACAAATTTTTATTACAAAAACTTTAAAAGAACACACAAGAATATTCAATTAGTGTGCAGTTTTAAATTAGATTCTCTTCAAATAACTTTTGTTCACATAAACGTCTCATCTGATTTAAAAAAGAAACCCGAATCTGACATTAATAAAAGAAATAATGCCTTCTCTATTAAAAATAAAGCATTATAATTTACCTTGTACCAATGCTGAGTTCATATTGATCTCAGAAGAAGTCCCTATAAAACTTCTCTGCTGTAGAGAAAAAAAGTGATTAAGGCATTAAGTTACAAATAGTTTTTATTTAAATTAATAACAATCAGCACTGGATATTCTACAGTATCTGAGAGCTGTACAGGTCCCTGGATTAAAACATTATCAGAAGATAAAACTAATTCTTAAATAACTGCCCTAAAGACAGAAATCAGAACTGTTTGAAAAAGCCTTTAGAGATGTAGAGAAAGCCATTAGTAACAGTTAAAAAATAAAGCAAAGAAAGAAAAAGTCCAGAATAGCAAAAACAGCCATCACGTAATATCTGGCATGTTTTAAGGTGTTACACAGTTTATCATAAAGCCGTTTGGTTTCCACAAAAAGAAAAAAACAAACAAACAAACAAAAAAAAACCACCCACCTCTCTGCTATGCAGACCTTCCTACACTCTACAAACATGTAAAGGCACATTTCTGTTTCAGCACTTTCTCTGTCCCAAAAGTATTTCAGCCTAAATGACTTTAATGATCAGTTTCCACTACTCTGGGAAATCTGAAGGCACGGAGATATATTAACAGTCATTTAGAAGCGTAGAGTGCTACTGACAGAGACAGTAATCTTATTTTGGCACAGTATCTAAACCTGCATCAGTGCATAGAGCTGAAATGCTGCTAATATTTCATCTACATCCTCAAAGCATTTCCTAAATCTAAGAGGCTGTAAATGTACAACTGTTTCCAGAGAAGCCTGGTTAGCTTCTGCCTCTCCAAACTGAAAAGTGTTTCAGTACTAAATTTAAATTCCACTGCATCACTGCAATAATCTGTCAACCCGAAGCCCACAGAGTGCACTGCACTGTCACACACCTTCTAAACCGAGTCTACTGTGAACTTCTATCAGTATAAAGTACCAATTAAAAGGCAACATTAACGCCCGAACAGTGAGCAGACACTCTGGACTTTGATTCTTTGCATGTTCTCTTGCCCAGATTGAACACAGCAATAATAGCAGCACAAATCAGTTGGTTCCTTCAGAGGTTTAGACGACAGGTCTCCGGCAGAAAGAACATTAAGGCATGTATGTCATGTATGTTAGCGTTATTGTCTCAAAAATCCTACACACTCATTTACTCAATATGGGGGTTGAAACAATTCCTCGAAAGATAATCTAAACTGTTACAACTGCTGTTCAAAGTGACATTGTATTATGATTTCTGTTCCATTGATAATTACAACCCCCCCCCCCCCACCCCCCCACCCCACTGAATGATGTAATATTAAATGCCAGGTGGTCTTCATTCATTTTATAAAGCCATGAAGACGTATGTAGAAAGAGAACTAATTCTGTAAATGGTACGGTTCCACAATACAAGATTTCTCTCAGCTCAGAGACTCAGTCTGTTTATTCTGATTAAGTTTTATAGCCAATTAATTATCTGTGCTGTAAACAGAAGTCTAAAGTCAAGTTCTGCTCAGGTAAGGTAAAGTCTGTGGGGCTTTTTACACCCGAGCCTACTGGCTCATCAGGCCGGAGCTTACCCCCATTCTCTGTAGCGTGACGTGAATAGGAGTTCAACTCCTCCTTGATGGGACGCTAGTCCATCGCGGGCTACGTTCCCAGTATTTTCACATTAGTTGCTAAGGGGTCTTAGTACAGTGGGGGTCTAACAGGGATTTGAACCCACGACCTCTCAATCATGAGCCCAGCACCCTAACCACTACACCACCGGTCCCACTTCTGCTCAGACTGCATCCAATATCAATCAGTTATCATTAATAAATCACTGTGCACTCAAATGCATGGAAGAAATTTTCTGGCTTTGGAAAGACGTCAGTGTAAACCAAAATCTGGATTTGTGAAGATGAATTCTGAGTATCAGATAGTAGCAAGAATAATGCAGTTTACTGGACATGTGTAAATAAGTAAAAATTAGTTATTACATTCTTGATACAGCGCCTTAATAACTGTGACAATCCTGTCATGACAGGACATCCTGTCAGATTTAATCCACTCTTTTTCTAGGTTCCATCATGCTCGCCAAACAAGTCACACAAAGATTTGGCCCTATGCAGCCTATAGTTGTCATTATGGATGTGGAGGCTCGGTGTGGTGAAACGGTGTGCAATACTGACCTAAGCATCAATTAAGCATTGACATTGTTGAGGGTGAATATTTTTGTTTCGGAGCACTTACTGTTGTCCTGCCTTTGCATTCCACATAATTGGTGTATTTGTGCGAATAGACTTTGGTCCTTTTAGTTTAAACTGAAGCTGTAAGAAATATGTTAGAAAAATATTTAAATATTTGCAAAACTGCATCCTGAATCGGAGAATTCCATGTAAGGATCCACACTTGTAAAAAATGCAGTAGTTTCAAGCCTCGCACTGTAAAACTAAACTAACAACCCTGACTGAATGCTAAACACAAGACACAAGGAAAAAATAATTGCTAGTGTGCTGTTTTTCTATTATTCACTGTTCAACCGCTGCTGGTAAGTCAAATGAACAGGCAGGGTGATGAAAGCACTTCCTTGGTGAGTTGTTTATATAAAGAGACGACAAAGAGTTATTCATCCCCCATTCAATGATATGCTGGTTCACGATCGGAAAACGTGCACAGCCCGGACCACATACTGTCTGCAGATGGGGCATTCGCTCATGCGCTTGCCGCACTTTGTGCACGTGACCATATGTCCGCATTCCAGAAGCACACAGTCGATAGGAGAGTCCATGCAGATCTTACACAAGTTTTCTTCCATGGAAGCTGTAGCTGTCGAATCTGGATGTAACATAGGAGAGGATAAAGAGTTTAACAGACACGGTATAGGCAATGATGTGCTTAAAAACATTTGATGCCTTAATTGACCTGTATAGCCACGTGGGTAATATCGATCTATATATTTATTTGGGCTGCTTCATGGTCAGGGTTGTCTTTTGAAAATTATATACGGGACCCGTTTAAGTAGGAACTTGCATAGTTGATGACTGTTTCTTGTTTATTGTTGTATAGAGGAAGAGCAGTCTCATCTACACTAGTGAAATCTTTTCTCAATTCCGATAAATAGTGTTATCAGAGAAAAATACTGCTCAAATTTTGACCAAGTACAGAATTCAATTCGCTCAACTGTAATAAAAATAGTACCTTTTACCTGATAGAATTCTGAAATGCACTCCTGATTACTTAGTAACTTTTACTTTTGGAGGGGTATTTTTATACAATCTAGAAAGATGTTCTGCTGCTTGTAAGCTCCATTTATAATCTAAATGGCTTTGTCAGGATCCTTTTCTGTAAAAAATGTCTTCTCCGGAAAGTTGATATTACATGTGGAGGACAGAAGTGCTTTTTTTCAGATATGAATTGCTTTTTCTAAAGCAGCATAGTACTGTATAGCTTGCTGAAAAATATAATTGGGATTGGATGTGAAATATTTTCTGTACAGAGTTCCACATCAGCCTGATAAGCATGTCCGTCTTCTCCGGAAAACCGCAATGATTGTCACTGATGTTACTGCAGTTAATAATATATACAAGTAATGTTGCATGAAACCCGCTCAGATAGTGTTTAATGAGCTTTTATTTTTAATGCTGTGAATTCTTTACAATTCTGATAAACTACAAGCAGATGTAATTATTCTAGAGACCCTTTGCCGGTTACAGCTTCACTCAGTGTAATTTAGACACCATTAGACCTGTAGCTCTGATACTTCACACAACATATTCTAGTCTCATAAGATGTTGACAAGTAACAAGTCTGATGCTGGAAGTTTGATAGTCAGGAAAACTGTGTTAAAATTGGGCTGAATTTGTGTAGTCTGATCATTACTTTTTCAAACATGGACTCTATAACCTCCCTGTAGTTGTTCAACCATTAACACAAATAACTCATTCCTCACAGGCATGTGTACGCATCTCACCTAAGTTCTGTAGATCCTTCTGGTCATGATAGAGGCGCGTGACTCGCTCCATCAGTTCCCATTTTTCACAACAGCCCTTGTAATTGACGAAGTTCCTGGCTAATATTTCCTTTAATTGTCGCACACTCAGAGCCTCAATATCTTCCACTGACAAAATGTCTGACAGAGATGCCCGTCGACCTGAAGGCAGAGCTTCATCTGAGTCTGATGACTAGGAGGGAGAAGGAAACATTACATGAAACTGAGAATAATAAAAAAAAAAAAAAAAAAAAGAAAAAAAAAAAAAAAAAAGTGTGTCTGTTTCTGGGGAAAAATCCCCTAGTTCTTTCGAGCAGAGGTAGGACTTTTAGTTTGAGACAATCTCATGACTATCACTGTGTAATCTAGGTAACCATTTCCTGTAACTCAAGCACAAAACCACAGCATAATTTGCAAAAAACTGCATACGTTTTTGGAGATAAATGACCAGCCTGTCTCTCTCGTATGCCACATTATTGCTTACGTTCATACTTTCTCCTGTTTGTATAGGAACAACAGAATAATAATAAAAAATATCCACATTTCACTTTCAGATTAATTTTTATGGTTTTGCTGAATACAGCTGGTGCAACAGTGTAAAACAGCTTCTTGTTCATGTCAACACTGTACTGTAAATAATTTCAAGATTTGGTATAAAATAAAATACTGACTAAAAACACTCATCAGTATGTACAATCTGTTTTCAGTAGTAAAATCCATGCACCAGGAGCTACAGTATCATATGACTGTCCTCAGCCAACAAAAACGAAATGTAAATACCCTCTTTACATATCACAGATTTAAACAGAATACCCAAAACAGGAACGATCTCGCACTCTGTTTTTTGAGACTGATGTTCTATTTTGATTTGGAATGGAGTAATTTTCAGGTCTGGGCAAGTTTTTTTTAATTTTGCCCCCAATGTGTTAAAGAAGAAGGCAGCAGACATAGAGCTTTTACCACAAAGTTAATAAGAAAAATTCCCCACAGCATATGACCAAGGTGAGAAAGGGGAATTTACTTGCTGTTACCCCAAAACATGATTTTAGTGTCAATGTTTATCAGTACTGGTAGATGCAATCACACGATCAGTTCAGGACCAAAAAAATGTGCCATGTCGCTGTTCTGTCAGTTATGAAGTGACTGCTAAAAGATGAGAAAGCCCAAACACCCACACTGCAACCACTTAAAGCATTTCAAAGCAAGAGACACAGAAAGCAGAAGAAGAAAAGCCTGAAATTCCAGCTGTGTCATCATGCATACCAGCACTCACATGAAGTTCTTTGCTTAATAAATAGCAGGGCTGGATTCAAGCATGTTATGAATAAACTGCATGTCTGTCTGAACTTGGTGTCCAATGACAATGAGAGATTTACTGGATTTCTAATCATATTCTTGAGTTTATCATTTGCCGCAAATGAATTAATTCTCACAGAGGAACAGAGACATATTCAGTCAGTGACTCCAACTGTAACTAGTAAGTATTTATAGAGAAAAAAAAAAAACAAACAAAAAATGATACAATGTACTTTATGCACTGGAATAAACCTAAACCTGCAGACATGACTTCTGATCACCAGGAACAGGAAAATGAATTCATCATGTCTAGTTGAGCAATAACATTCCACATTAATGAACATGCATTATTGCCCGCTTGACATGTGTATGCAAATAGATGCTCATGTTCAAGTAAGTTTCTCAAGCAACAAAGGAAATTCCCTTAAAAACCACAGAGATTGTAACTGGTGCCCAATCATGTGCAAAAAAAAAAGAGAGAGAGAGATGAAACTGATATTTCAGCAGAATGTTTACTATTAAACAAATAGTATGTAGATTTTTAAATGAGAATCAAACTGACCATTATTTAGGATATTTCTCGTGTTGATTATTAATGTGATCTCATATCACACTTACTGTAATCAGCTTCTGACTTTCTCGAAGTTGTGACTATTCTGATAACTCTGAAAGCACTAATGTAACATGATACAGGTGTTTTACAGAATAATGTTATGATATAAGTGTATATATGTGCCCACCAATCATTTCCTGTCATGTTCTAGTACTGAATAGTTTCATTTTCTATCTACAAACTAGTTAAAGACTAGAAATCAAGTAAGTTGCTATAGAAACAGACCATTTCCTATAAAGAGCTTTAAGCAATCTCATAATGGCCTGAATATATGTGTGTGTGTGTGTGTGTGTGTGTGTATCATGGGTGAAAGCATTTGAAAATATTTCTGTTACTGAAATTGTGTGGTGGCAACAACGCCGTGGCGCAGAGCAGGGCCTTGGGTCTGTGAAAAATTTCTAATTTTGTATGCCTCAGAGCAGCACTTGGGGCCATTTTCAGCACAGAAAGTCAGCTCTTGTACATATAAAACAGTAGCCATAAAAACAAGAAAATACCAAATTATGCAGCAAACAAACACTTTTTAATGTACAAAACCTTGCTTTTCAATAGTGTAGAAAATTATGAAAATTGCTTTAAAAAATTTAAATGCACAAAATACCTTTCTTGTCATTAAGTGTGTGCACTAAAATAAATGACAATGTTTTAGAAAATCCCACAGTATTATTACAAACGAATTTGGGCTGCAGCTTGCATGCAAACTGTTGAGGCAAAGTGTGTTAGCTGAGCCATGACAACAAAGTTCTTTGTTTTTTGCTTTTAGTGTTTTAGGGTTTCCTCATTCACACGTTTTGCACTTTTAACTGGTGACGCTATCCTTTTCACAAATCAGTCTGAAAGCAGTCTAGTAATTGTGGAGCACCTGGCAGTTGTACTAGACTGGTTGCCCATGCCTTTGATACTCTTGTCAGAATGCCTTGTTATGTTTTCGGCATGTTGCTTACGGCATGTTGCCATCTGACTATGCTCTTTGAGAAATTGCATTTTAAAGACCGAAAAGTTTTGTTTCTAATGAATGAAGCACGTGTGAACCACCGGAAACATCACAATCGGCCTTGACATTGTTATAAGCAAAACAAAACTTTGCGAAGCTAACGAATCGTGCACGTAGCTTTCAGCCTAATACATCGCATGAGACTACTCGTGGCCATCTTGTTCAACCTTGCCAGTCGGGAGCTCATTAATATTATTAAAGGAAGTTCACGTCACGCAAAGGTGTGTCTGTGTGCGGTCTTGCATTGGCTGATCGCCAAGTACTGCTCATAAATATTCAGAACGTCCTGAATATTTAGACCTACATACAAAATGCATGAAGACTCAGCAGGCCAACTTATCCGCGGCTCACAGCGGCAAAATATTAAGCACTCGATCTGCGCCTAACGAAAGATAGTTCATTAGGACGTTAAGTCACGTTTTTGAAACATCCACGTTTCACAGGAATGACCCAGATCAATTTCACTGTTACGGATTTCCATCTCCTTACGGAAAATGTAAAAAAAATTTTTTTTATTATTATTTCTTTTCTAATTTGGTCAAGGCTACATTGCATTTAACATATTTTAGACAAGCACATGGGTAATTAAAACCAGTACCCTTATCTGGTCTCTTCGCTACGTTATGCTGCCTGGTGGAATTTCCTTGCAGGGTGTGGCCTCTGATGTGTGTGTATATGTGTACATACATACATTCACACACACATATGTATCTATATTTTTCTTAAATAAAGTATTTATGAGATGGCTGGTGTTTGAACTTTCAAGGTTCACCAGGCTTTGCGAAAATACTTGCAAGGGTAAGGTCAGGATTTTTTTTCCACAGACAAACAAACAAAAAATGCTGGGGATAACAAAAGCTCTGCCAAAACTTTGTTTTGTGCAGAGGTAATGACAGAGCAGAGCATGGTCCAAGTCTACTAGCTAGGAACTAAATGAAGGAGAGGACATTTTGAATATCACAATTTCATCCTCCAAGTTGGTTCCAAATTCAGATTTTAAAGTAGACATGAAGAACAAGCCATTCAGTGGAAAAATTACACTTTAAACCGTGACTTGTTTTTTATTTTTTAATGCTTTAAAATGTCACTGCTTGTTTTCTTGTCCTCTTCTTCATTTCACACTCCTAGCTGGGTAGTGGCAGCAGGGATATAAAACACTACCTGGCATTCCTGTGCCTCTTGAAGTTCTGTGTCCTCAACATCAACTTGTTCCTCTGCCACTGACTCAATCTACAGGTCAGAAATCATACAGCCGTAATCAGCCACAGGAAACCACTATGGAAACTACAGCTGCATTTCTTTCTTCTTTTTAAAGATCAGCTAACTTGCACTGTTGCCAAAATCAAATAGTACATGAAAAGGCTTGAGGGTTGCAATTGGTATTGGTACGTTGACATTTTCCATTAGTAGTAGGAAGTCTGTGAAGAGAGATCACTTTCAACCATTAAAACGAACAGCCCTTACAATTCACCACACACATCAGCAAATTTCACAAATACCAAAGGATGATACACAGTGAATTTACCTTAACGACTGGAGGAGAAAGAGACATTTTAACAGAATGCAAATTTTACATATGGTCCAGGAAAAAGGATGAAATCATAATATTTTATTTACCCTTTTCCAAGAAAAGACAAATCAAACTGAAAATTTTAGCCTTACAAAAACAAAACTGGTATTTAAACATTAACCGAAGACTAATAAATTGTGTAATGGCATACTAGATATTTTAGTTTTAATTATATTATGGCTATTTTATTAGTATTTGCTTAATATCTGTTGGTTAGTGGTCAAAATAATTGCCCAGTAACCTGCAAGCCCTTATTTTGAAAGTGCTGTTCCTGCTTTTTATTACAAAAAAAGGGTTTGCAGTAGACAGGACTATGAGCACATTGTTAATTTCAACACTATAAGGAACACTGCTTCAAGGGCAGCCCACTTTAAATTAAATAGAGTTATGATATTACAACCACAAATAAATTGCCAATACATTGTCAGTTTGGCCAAGCAAGTCCCGTTTAAATAAAGTGTTTTTGCTTAATGTTTACTTTGTTTACTACTATTTAATTCCAAAACACAGAGCCTAGAGAAAGCTCAAGTAAAAATGATCTAAATCATCATAGGAGGTCTAAGGAAAATATAATATACACATTATGAAGACAATATAGGCCCTTAAAACAAGAACATTTTAAGTATTTCAGTCAGAATCCTTTTTAAGGAAGGAAAACCCAACATGTTAGTCAGTTAGTGTAGTGTCTTTAAATTATGTGCATCTTAAAGGAGAAATAGCTGTGTGACAGGAAAGGAAGTCCACGTGCAGTCTAAATCAGGACACTACCATCAATAAATTTTACATCTTGCACAATGTTTTTCTTTCCCAGAACCATCTCCAACATTTAGCTATTTCCCGTTCATGTGTTAAATGCTAGCAGGAGCACTGCTCCCAAATGCTCCACAAAGAATCAGATGTCAAAGTAGAGAGAGATGGATGTGTGTGTGTGTATATATATATATATATATATATATATATATATATATATTACACACACACACACACTAATAATAAAATCTCACTATTATTATTTTTTTAAAGACTGCTCACAACGAAGCATACAAAACAATGTAAACCAAACACAGCTGTTAAACACTGATAAAAGCAAAGAGTGAATAAACAAACAAACAAGAAAATATTTTACCAAAGCGCTGTTTAATTCTCTGATTGATTCTGATTGGTCAGAAGGTAAAGGCTTTTCCTTATACATGGCTTTGTAGTAAACTTGAATACTCAATTCTAACCGGTCCATTCAGCTACCTGGTATTTTCTCTCTAAAATATCCTCGCTCACCTCACTCACTCATTTGCCGAACCGCTTAATCCTATTAGGGTCGTGGGAAGGCTGGAGCCTATCTCAGACACTGGTCGATTGCAGGGTACACCCTAAACTGCTCGCCAGACCAAAACAGGGCGACACACACAACCATTCACACTCAGTAACACTGTGAGCTAATTCACCCAATTTGCAAACTCCACACGGAAACGTCCGAGCCCGGGGCTCGAACCCAGGACCTTTTCGCTGTGAGGCGGACATGCTAACCACTATGCCACCAAGCCGCACTTTATAAAATACTGCTATTAATTATAACAAACTGTTGCTCTGGAGTGCATCAATAGCAGAAACAATAACCTGTGTCAAATGATGGATTTCTTTAATTTTCAGTGTAATAAACCCGCCATTAAGCCTTGGGGTCTCAGTCTTTTTTACGCGAAATTCCACCTGGTTCTACATTATCCCTATAGGTGACAATAGTTTCAGTTGTAAATCACATCACAGATTTACATTATTGTTCTTATTCAAATATGTTACTGTTTCAATACTAACAAATCACACAGTTACTTGTATGGCAGACTTGCCACAGAAAGAGATTTATGAAACGTGTAAAACTGCCCCCTCCTTATCGTGGTGGAGGGGTTTGCGTGTCCTAATGATCCTGGGAGCTATGTTGTCCGGGGCATTATGCCTCTGGTAGGGTCAC
>JBCNYH010000013.1:14489704-14499973 GCA_039654325.1 Tandanus tandanus
ACCTCACTGCTTAGGCTGCTGCCCCCGCGACCCGACCCCGGAAGAAGCGGAAGAAGATGAATGAATGAATGAATGTAAAACTGCTGAAATGTAAATTATATTCTTGTAATGATTATGAAACAGGTCAGCCCGTCACAGCTAGGAGTATAGATTTAATTTAATGTTTTCTGACATGGAAGATTTCAGCATGGAGGATTTTGTGGTTTGATAAACTGCATTTGTTTTTAACATCAAGAAAAAAAGAGCACTCTGTTGAGGGAACAACTGTATATATGCTAAACAGTTATCAATAACCAAGGAGCTAACTTCTTTAATAAATAAAAAATTGTTGGCAAAGGACTGTGGTATAAGAGGAATAAAACATTTTGGGACTACTTCAGAGAAATATCATTGTATCTTATTTCTTAAACACCACATGTCTATCTTCATACAATTATTATTATTATTTTTTTTTACTAAAAAAAAATTACTTGACTTGCCACCTTTCACACTGTAAATGTATTAAAACTCCACAGAAAGGTCAGAACTATGGACCTCCTTTTCTCCTTACCTGATCATCGCCTGCAACCTGTGACTGGGAAGCCAGGTCTGTCGTAACGCCACTCCCATTAGAAGGTTGGTCAGTGACTGTGCTTGGTTCAGAGATCATTTCCTGCTCAGACAGGGGTGTGTGTGCATGGCTGTCGCTTGGCGTTGATGCGTCAGAGGTAGGGGTCTGTTGACTGAGGACCAACTCCACAAGTTCTTCCTTCTCTCTGCACATTTGCGTTGGGACTTCATGTAAATGAAGGTAATCTCTCAAGTCCTTTACTTTTAATTTCATCAGCTCTGCCCGCGCAAACATGGTCCCATGGAAACGCTGACACGTGTGGCACAGCCGCGGATGAGACTCTAGCTGAGCAGAGCAGCGACTGCAGTAATTCTTTTTGCAGTCTACACATACATGCTGTAATGAGCAAAAACAAGAAGAGCGGCTGTCAGCTGGGTGTGATGGACATTCATGGAAATCAATATGGAAAGTGAACACACACACACAGTACATTTCATACAAAAATGATCTGCCTTGTATTAAATAAAACATCTTCCTATTAAGCTGCATGTCAAATAAACTGTGGTGGTGTCTTTCATCTTAATTTAAAAAGTTTGTTTTACATATGGAACTTCTTTTTTTTAACTTTTGGCATTGCTCCTCAATCACATCACAGTACTCTCAGCATTTGTACAGTATTTTCTCAATACAGCAATGTAATGACTATTTACCTAACCCTTCAATGGGTGCGTTATCCAATTGGGGAATTTCCAATAAAAACTACAGAGGCAGATATGAACTACAATAGCAAAACCTTTAACTAACAATGATACGAGGGTGTCCAGCAAATAATTTTTATTAATGAAAAGAAAAATCATGGTTTAGGAAACACTGGAGAAACAGTCACTATTTCAGCTTCCCAAAGCAAAAAACATGCCCACCACAAATGATTAGGTTTCATTCAGTTGGTCGGGATTTTCTATCCTGTTTGAACAACAGCGATGTGAATGGCAGGTCCCACATACATTCACAATGGATCAGCAAATAAAAGTAGGCTTGATCGATGTCACAGCGAGGCCTGCTTGGTATTTCTTCTGATGTATTAATTGGTCAAAATTATAGTGAAGTTGCTTAATGGCGGTCGTTGTGAAATCAGTTTGACACCTAGTTTTCTTGATTTTCCGGGTAGCATAACTCAGTTAAAACAAACCAACAAAAAATAAATTAAATAAATAAATAATTGGAAAAAATTCGGTTTTCTGGGTTGGGAAACTAAAATAGTGGTCCTCCCTCCAGTGTATGCAAAACCACGCACTTTCTTTTCTTTTAAACTGTTCACAAGCCTGGGGAAGCCACTCTTATAAGATACCTACTATACCTTAAAGTGCTTTGAGCTTAACAATAAAACACAAAATATAATTTATAATTTGCTGAAAACATTTGCATACAGTTCTCTCATAGGCTATGCATTTTACTACCACATTATATTGCAGTAGTTTGTCTCCGTAAATTATTCCATCCCATAATAGCTGTTTTTCTGTCATGGGACAGTTTCCTCGGCCAGGTGTAATAAGCATCCAGAGGTCCAACTGAAAGATACTTCTTATCTGTTACACAAGTTTCAGGAGCTAATAAAACCAGCAGCCATGTTGTGCAAACGTTGTTTCATCTATACCCGAAAAACAATAAAAGCAAAGATAAGCAGGTACAATTTTTTTTTACCTGCACTCGTCAATGCAATAACACTTATTTAAAAATCTTGACCCATTACACTGCCTGAAATGGGTGGGATTTCTATCATAACTCATCGTTTCTATCAGAACTCCCGTGTAATGACCATTTCTGTGAACCCCAGAGAAGACAAAGCTGCTGATGTTCAGTACCTTCCTTTCATGAGCGTCAAATCGGCCTCCACACGCTGTACATGTATGCTCGGGTGTTGTAGGAGACGGGTAGCTGCTGTAGCCTGAGTTAGTATATGCCTGATGGCGTGAGCTTGATCTACGACTGCTGCTTTCCTCCACGGTGGACGAGTCCAGACAGAGCCAGTTGCAACAACCGGCCCACATGCTCCACACACTTCCTGAGAAAACAAACAAAATGCTGAAACGATTGTAAAAGAAATTTACTATAATTCCAGTCAAGTATCGCTCTGTCATGATCCAAGCATGAGCTATAAATCTTTATTTGTAGCAGAGTACTAAAAATCTATGGCGCTTTATCAGTGTAATCAGAGGAATGCATCTTTATTTCTAAATGCATGCGCTATGACACAACAAATTTTGTTTGCAACCTATTGCTTAGTTTGATATATAGCATTGCCTAATAATACAGATGTTGGCCTATGCATCTGATATGTTCAATATTATGGACTTATGTTGATAATTTAAACAGAGTGGAGAGAGCGCTCTGGAATTAGAGAAACAAATGCTTGAAATTGCTGTTGCAGAAACTAAACTGTAGACTAAAGAGTTCAAGCAGGTAGTTGGGGGCCTGGTTGCTGAAGTACGACTCCTATCATTTATTCAGAGTGCGTGCGCAGGCTGAGATACAAGAGCCTCGCCACACAGCTCCTACTAGAATGCCCAAGGCTGGCTGCAGTGAAACAGCTTTGTTTGCATCCATCCATTCTACAAATAAACACTGCACTTATGAGCTTCTAACACTAAAGACCAAAGCCTGATTCATGAATAACAAAAGTTAAATTAAAATTATAATACTAACAAAACAAGGTCTTAATTCCCCACATAGATATCTTTCAGTACTACTTATTCTAATCCTAATAATGATGTAAAAACACTGCTACTCAGTCATAATTTTGATACAAACTGCCCGTTTGTACTTACTGTATACAGCTTGATTATTCGTCTACATGCAAGAATAATACACAGTGTAATCTCCTCTCTCCTCAAGGTTGACGGTATACAGGAAATGCGCAGCAGATCCCTGAATCCATTTTCATTTGGTAATGTGGCATAGTGGTTAGTACGTCCACCTCACAACAAGAAGGTTATGGGTTTGAGACCCAGGATTGGTGAGAGCGTTTCTGTGTGGAATGTTCTCCATGGGCTTACTCTGGGTACTGCGTTTTTTCCCCCACATAGTCCAAAGAGATGCATATTAGCTAAATTGCTGTTCCAAATTGCCCAAGAGTATGAATGATTGGTATGTGTGTGTTGGCTTTGTGATGGACTGGAAATCTACACTGAGGGTACCCCGCCTTCGCCCAGAGTAGGCTGCAATAGTCTACAGCCTCTGCATGACCCAACTAGGATTAAGCAGTTTGGAAAGTGAATGAATGAATAAGTAAATGAATGTCTTTAGTCAGAGGTTCCCAAACCAGGTCCTGGTGGACCTGTTGTCCTGCACATTTTAGTGCTTTCCCTGCTCGGTCACACCCACTTCGAGTCATGAAGAGCTGTTAATTAGCTAATTATTGAAATCAGGTGTGTTGGGAACAAAGAAAACACTGTGGTGCTGTATAGATGGGGCAGGGCTACTCTGGTAAAATAATTTGGGCTTGGTAGCTCATATCTGGGGTCAATTTTATTAAGCATCTGAATTAACAAATTTTCCCCCCACAATGTATATCTGGGCAGCATATCTTTGGTGATATAAAACACCTCTGTATTTGTAATTTTATTCCACTGGGCTTCGTTGTTATCATATATGGAGTGCAATATTTAAAGGAGTACCTGGTTTTTAGCAGCTGGTTGGCAGCTGCCACTAGCACATGCATTAGCTGCTGAACTAAAATTTCGAGAAGTTCTGCAAAGCTAAAAATTCAAATAGGTAAAATTGATTTATTGGCCAGCTGGACCCCCTAACAATCCAACTTTCTCATTTTACTTGTTTTTATGGCAGAGATAAACATTATAGCTCTTATGTTTATCTTTCTGAGAAAATGGAATCTGGCAATCAAGCCATCCGGGATTTATCTCTCCAGTTGAAAGATCATGTTGTTTGTTATTCTCGCTGTAATTGCTTGTGTAGTGTGCACACCATGATATTAACAGACCACAAGAAATAAAGATGGAGTGCTGTGCACAGCAAAGTATTTCTGTAATTTTCAAAATGTTGACTAGGCATTAGGGTATTGGTTTGAAAATTTAATACAGAATTCACTAATTGTGACTACACACAAAAAAACCCCAAATCAAAACAATAAAATCAAACAAACAGAAATAAAATAAAAAACCTAACTAATTATAGTATTTGCATTAATGTCCTGTCCTGTGTATATAAATATTGTTTATAGCTTTTTTTTTCTACTTCTTGTGCCGCCAAACTTTTATCTGGTACTGTGTATTAACAATTACAATTAATATAAGTTCACATTTAAAATAAATAAATAAAAACAGACCTACTGAAATCACATCATATATTTAGTGTGGAGTCTGGCTGGATGACAAACTGAAAGAAGTGCATCTTAACTAGGAGCTTTATTAAAATCTGATCAATCGAGTTATCAAGCAATTTTATATATATATACACACACACACACACACACACACACACACACACACACACACACACACACACACACACACACACACAGGTAGCCTAACCAAATAGACCACAATTTGGATATCATTATTATTATTATTATTATTATTATTATTATTATTATTATTATTATTATTATTATTATTATTATTATATAACATGCGAATGTAAATATATAGTTTTTTAATTGTATTCTCAGAGTTTTAAAATGTAAAACAAAAAAAAAACAAAAAAAAAACAAACAAGTAATTTGTTAGTTATAATTAGTAACATAATATACAACCACTTAATATTCCTATACACACTTTTTGTACATTGAATTATTAGAATATTACAGAATAGATACATTTATACATTTTCTTTTTTTGGCGTTTAGTGATGCTGTGTTAATTAATCTAGGCCTGTATTAATGTTTAAAATGGATCAAAGACTCTATTATACTATTACTATCAATAATAATAATAATAATAATAATAATAATAATAATAATAATAATAATAAAAGTGTTTTTTTTCTTTATATCTCTCTAGACTTGAACATCTCCAGTTAAGTTAAGCGCACACCCACTTCATCCAGACCGCACATTTTCCATGACGTTCTCCAGTGAAATATTTGACAGCATGTAGAGATTCACCTCATGCTCAAGCTGGTGTCCTGCATGCTCGCATACTTAGTTTCTGAGCAACCCGAGATATGCAAGTTAGATGCAAAATTCCTTGCTCAGTGCATCCCAGACAGCTTAGCCATTCATTCCTTAAGCAAAATACCTGCAGGTTGTGGACCTACCCTTTGCTTTTTCAAAAAAGTACTCAAGTTTTATATATATATATACCCTCCCTACAGCACGAGAGTAAAGTACAGTGAATTAAAAACTGCACTGCGCGTTTTAATAAAATTGTTGCATTTACTATATATTGGTGCCTGTACACTGTTCATAGTTTCAGGAATAGCCTGAACAGTCTGTTATCTCAGAATCTAAAACTACAGCTGAACTGACAACCCCATAGCAATATAACATGATATTATGACAGTATTTATAGTCTAATCTTTTTGTTCCGTCACTTTGTCAGTCCAATAATATCTGCTGTCAGTCTGTGCGCTGAACAGACACTTCGGTTATAGGGAAAGAATCATTTAACATGTACAAACTGTTTAAATAAATAAATAAATAAACAAACAAACAGAAAGACGATAAGGTATAACAGAATAATTAGACTGGAATAAAATCAATTTTCTAGTAGAGATAAAATAGGAAAGCCAGTGCGCGTTTCTTCAACATCAATTTACAGGGTTGGCTACTGAGTCTAAGCTGCCGTTGCAATGCACTTCTGTTATAAAATAAAATTAAACAAAGGTCTGAATTGTCCCAGATAGGAGGGAAAATGAAATTGTCACGTCACACAAAGGGAGAAGGAGAGATCTCGATTGCGCGCTCGGAGGCCGTGAGGTTCACCAAAAGGGTGCAATGGAAATGTTTGAAAAGTCCCATGACAGACTGATCCGTCAAATGAATGTCTGCTTGCTGGGCCACAAGTTCACTCTTGTTTGACATTGTGGCCAAACTCGAAATGTGCAAAACGGAGCCAATGCTAAAAGTAGTTTGATCAGTGTAAAAAAATCTTTAGAAGTGTTATTAATAGGTAGATGGATTTTTTGTTTGATCACAGACACGTGATCAAACAAAAACAGGTCACATTTGCAGCTGAGGTTATAGATATTGATTTGAAAATACGTGGGTGTGTCATTTTTCTTGATTGGAGCCTTTGCAGCACAAGTGGCTGTTGGAACGCATAAAAAAAATCTCCAAATATCAAGACCATTCGAGGTGTGTATGTAGATGCAGACTGACACATTATAAAGCCCAGTCTTTCTTTGGATACTGGATTTGAAGAATTCTCTTATGCAATATTTATTTCGTTTTACACTTGATAGAAATATCTCACGTGATGGTGCGCAACTGGATTCAACTGAATATATTCCATCATCAATGAGGTGAAATCACAAAGGGTTTGGAGTAGAGGTGCCCACTCCTCCTCACTTTCACTGGCGCAGTAGGTGGCCGTGTATATTTTCGTTCAAGCGGTGTTTATGTGAATGAAAGAAAAGGGGGGAATGGCGGAATTGCACGCGCGCGCGGCTGATTGCGCTTATTGGGCGGCAGGACTGATGTGAAGCGCTGCCCCACCCATCCGAGCAATCAACAGCTCGCCAATCACGCCCGAATGGCTTTTTAATTTTCCTTGGCAAGAGCCTTGGCCGTTGGACTCTCAGAGAAGTTTTTTTGGCGTGCAAATACTGAAAGGCAAGCTGGCGGTTTCTGAACTGTGGCCCATTTAGAGCGGGTCATCCATTTATCACAGCCTCGTGATGGGGATTTGCAGGATGGTAGGAGGGAAAAAACTCACTTTACACTGCAGCAGAGGTACAATGCACGCTAATCACCAACGAGTTCTGGAGGACAGTCGGGTTGTCTCACCCGAATCTCTGAAAGAGCTTCCGGGAAAGATCCTAGAACACGAAATGTTAAAAAAAAAAGACTTTGATTAGAAAATAAATGCTCTAAGAACTAACAGTCGATTGTTTCTAATATAAAAGAAATACCTTTTTATTGTTGTGTACTTAATGCTACTTTTTATGCAGCAGCTTTTTACTTATTGAACTTTACAAACAAGAAAGGAGGAAATAAAAAAGAAAAACAACCCCTTCTTCACAATATACAATCACTGAACCCATATATAAATAATATATAATGAAAGTGCATATGTTAAGCTCTTTTATTGTACAGTAGCTCTTCTTGATAAAAAATTAAAACCAGAAAAAACTAGCAATAAGGATATAATACTTTAAATAAAAGATACTTACATTCATAAGACATGTAAAATAAATCTATTATATTCCACAGAGACAGTTTATTTGTTCATAGTGGTTCTTCAAAAAGCCAAATAAAACGAAAACGGACCCCACACACCCCCAATAATATAGCCTCATATAAAAGGGTACAATATAATATAATATAATATAATATAATATAATATAATATAATATATTATAGTATTACACTATATAATATAATATAACATAATATCATATCAAATAAAATAAAATAATTTTTTGCTCAGTAACAATGTACACACAAAGGCCTCAATAGTGATCTAATCTAATCTGATATGATATCAGACGTTAATTAGATTTTTGTGCAGTAGCTTTTTCACGTCTTGAGCAATCATTGCTCAAGGATCCCCATCTCTTTCTCTCTCTCTCTCTCTCTCTCTCTCTCTCTCTCTCTCTCTCTCTCTCTCTCTCTCTCTCTCTCTCTCTCTATCTCTCTCTCTCTCTGTCTCTCACTCATAAACACGTTTGTGTTATGTTCCAAATCTGGCACAAAGTAAAACTAGTTTAAGGACTGGAGAGAGTCTTCGGGGTGGTCTGAAGTGGGTGACATGGCCATTGATCATGTGGATGTTGCGCTAAAACATACACGCAGACTAAAGAGCAGAGATGACCCCAAGTCCCCCTGACTCCCAACCCCCCCTTATTTTACCGCCCTAGAGTTTTGTTTCAAAAATAAATGATTATATTCGCTACTTGTACCAAACCTCGGGTTAGTCTGAAACACTACATGCACAGAAAAATAGTTTACAAGACGATCTAGACTTCATTCACCAAATTAGATCCTGTGGGCAACAAATAGTGAAATCCTACAGTATACATTATACTGGATTTTATATACAGTACATTTATTATAAAAGGAATGGATTGTTCTGTGAATTAACGGCTTTATCTAATAATTCACGGGAGGAGAGTGTGTAGCCTCAGTCAAAGCAAATAAAATAAAAAATAAAATCTAAGGATCGTTTTTAATTAAGTAATTATCAACCAGAATTTATAATTAGGAATAAATATCAATATTTCACTCGTTATCATGAGAAGGTTATCACAGACCGTAATGTGTACCCCAAAGAGGTTTCCAGAGAATATAATAATATTAACCCAAAATATATTTCTGTCTCTTGGATTTATTTTGCGACATTAAAAAACGAATTTAATTTACTTGATTTATAGAACTAGATTTATAAAACGTACTAAATGCAGTTCAATTTTAACCTTAATTCTATTTCTTTGTTATTTAGCTTTAAAAATAGAAATTACGCCTGTATTATTTTCTTACCCCTGAAACCCCAAAATCCTCACGGATTGTTTAGCGGTGATGTAAAAAAGATGTTTATAGGCTACTTGGAGCGGTAGAAGAACACAGATTTATGATCCTGTTACAATTTATAAATCATTTCAATCAGTAAAGCTCCTATGGGATTAAAAGGCTACTCGCAGGCTTTTCCCCCCTTCTTCTTTTGTTATCAATAATTTTCAACATGTTCTTGATACTGAAGCGACACACACACACACACACACACACACACACACACACACACTCATGATCTGTACTCAAATTTAGTTGCTATAAAGTAATCTAAATGTGACATGAATCAGTCAAAATACGTGTCTATATTTCTTTAATATTATTTCAGCTTGCAAATCAAAAGGAGTCGAGAGTTTCTGAGCCTAATACGAAGGGAATGGAAATAGACTGCAACATGAACTTTTTGTAATCTTGTTGGGCTGAACAGTTTTCAGAGATTGAGATCATGTTGCAAACCCATAATAAACCAATACAAAAAATGTATGAACCCAATTCACGTGTATTATTTTTCATAAACCAAATTTCCATCTATATAAATGATTATATCTTGTTTAATAACACCATTCCTGATATTTAGGCTATTTTCTTTAAACAACCATTAATACAACAAACCCAAATCAAGTGCTCATGTCTCCAGTACGGGTGGCAGAAAGGAGTTTTAGAGTTGTTAATTAAATTTTTCCTTTTTATATTTCAATAATGTATTCATTTTATTAGACAATTTGGTGGCAAAGTTGGATTTGAATATTTGGAGAAACACAACATTTTCTTTGATACTTTCTTGATATTGTGTAATGTGCAACCTTTTAAATGACCACAGGGTCGATTTTATGGTTTAAATTGCTCACACATTCTTCTCAGAAATAAAAAAAAAGAGCTTTTTGCATATGTTATTGTATAAACTCTCTCTCTCTCTCTCTCTCTCTCTCTCTCTCTCTCTCTCTCTCTCTCTCTCTCTCTCTCCCCCCCCCCCCACACACACACACAAACACCCATCCCTCTCTTTTTTTTTCCCCCTCCTCTACAACGCGCCTCT
>JBCNYH010000013.1:14502060-14520342 GCA_039654325.1 Tandanus tandanus
ACGCCCCCCAAAAGTTGTTTGTGTGTTGAGTTTCTTGTGTTTTGGAATCTAAAGTGTAATTAAAACTGAGAGGTGAGCTCTGTAGTTTTAAAACAGCACCTTAATGCAAATTAAAGTAAAAGTAATAATAACGAATAATTAACTATTATTATTATTATACTTGGAAACACAAGCACAAAGCACGCCAAAATTAGATTTTTAATGGAACTCCTGAGCAAAGCACCATGGTTGTGGATCATGGCTTGGATGGTTGTCCCGTGTTCTGTCCGGTGTCTGTGCATGCCCGCCACATAAAACAAAATAAGGCTGCTGCGTTGGTGAGCTGATGCTGCTTATTATGTATTACTAACTTGCATGATTACAGCCAGCCTTAAAAAAAAAAAGCTACAGAATTATTATTAATAACAAAACTAAAGCCCCCAAAATAAAGGCTCATACACCACCACTCAGACTCGTGCAGAATAAAAAACACACAATCTAACTAGGGAAGGCAAACAGACTTGCAGGTAAATAAAGGTTCGTAGACCAAACACCAAAATCAGAAGCTTAACAAAACAAACTTGCTAAACAGATAACTGAACTAACAAGACAGGTGATACAAATGAAAGCAGAAACCAGAAAGGCAGGATAAAGCAAACCCAGGCTTAGACACATATCAAGAGACATAAATCGGGAGCTATGCTTTTATGCAGTGCCTAAATCTATAAATAGAAATATTTTATCGTTTATTTTTGACATTTTTGAAATCATGACAGACTCGGAATGCACATGTGAGCAGCTGCATAAGAGCCGTGTCTCTTTAACTCTCTTCAAGAGTTTTATGTGGAATAATGGTTTTAATCCTGAGATGGCAGACCAATCAGATTGTGCTGTTCCCGTGATGTATATACTAAATATTCATCACCACAACATTTTAATAGTGTTTAATGAAATTAATTAGCTGTACTCTTAAATGCATGCTAGAACAAAAAAACACCTTGATGATATACATAGATGATATATTCCTCGCTCTTTCTTATTAGTCATTGTTAGGAAGCACAGAAGTCCATGCAAAGCTCAATGAGGCAGCAGGGGCACTCCCTCAACCCCTGTTCTGCAAATAACGTGCCACTGTGAAAGCTTCTGTGCAGCACAACATCACAGTTCAGAACGAACAATAACACTACTCTGGCAAGATAGCTCACAGAGAAACAGGATAGAGGACACTAAAACAGCAGAAAGATACACAGCTTGAGTCTGTGGAACATTTACACAAATTCAAATCTTTTACATTTCCATAATCAATGACTGGGCAGTGTGGCCATGACCACTATAAAATGAATGACTTTAAACTATTTTATTTCTATTAATTCTAGAGATGTAGTATTCCTTTACTATCAAAAAATATGTAAAAAAAAAAAAGATAGACATGTTTAAAATAAGCTGTTATAGTTATACATATATATAAAACGTGGTGGAGCAATTAAGTTCCTGCTACTATTTTAACCATAAACAATTGTTCCCTCCACAGCTTCTTTATTTTCTATCCTGAGGTTCTTAAGACAGAAACTGCAGTTCGTCATGCTACTCAGACACCACAAAACACTCTAAGATGTTATGTTCTGTATAAGAAAACATAGTGTTAAAGCTTTATCTCCGAGTGTAACAAAGCACTGACTCGGGAGACGCCTGTAAAAAAAAATGCTAAATAAACATTTAATAGAAAACCTCAAAGTACCAACAATTACAGTGGTAATTCAATTCGTGTCTGTAACTGATCTACCGTATAACTTCCATTGGATGTAACTACAGAAACAATAATCCATTTATATAAACCTAAACTACTTTCAGAACAATAAAAATCTAAATGACACCCCCACCACATCAGCCTAATTCCTAGCCACTTCCCCAAAACTATCATATGAACAATTATTCGCCAAAGGTGAATAGAACTCAATCCAGCGTCATCCATCATGCCAGATTCAATTGTTTTGGTATATATTACATGGGAATACAAGACCAACAAAGCAGTACACTAATATGAGCATTTTGTGGTTTGTTTTAAATCATGACAGACACATGCACTCAAAGCATGCGTGAGCAGGTACAGCATCTCTTTAACGTTCCTTGAGTTTTAGAACATACTATACCAAAACAAGGAAAAGCAAACCAAAACAGTTTTTTTTTTTATAGTTTATCTTTACATATTTTAACCATGACAAAGTTAGATCAGGTAAGCACAATGCACCATAAACCAAGCTAGTGATGTGCAGCCAAAAGCATCTGTTTAGCCTTCTCATTCAGAGTATAGGGTGTACTCCACAAAGTAAGCCAGGTGTGTTTTTATACTGATTCACTCACACATTTGCCAAACTGCTTAATCCTACTAGGGTCGTGGGGAGGCTGGCACCTATCTCAGCCAACAATGGGTGATGGAGGGATACACCCTGAATAGCTCATTCATACTCACACCTAGGGGCAATTGGGAACAGCCAATTAGCTGAATGTGCATATCTTTGGACTGTGGGAGAAAACTGGAGTACCCGGAGGAGGCCACGCTAGCACGGAGAACATGCAAACTCAACACAAAAACACCCAAGACCAGGGACTCCCATCACCCAGCTGTGATGCAGACGTGCTAACCACTATGCCGTGGTGCCGCCCCACACTCATTCAAAGTTTTAGTATATAATACAAACTAAAAAAAAGTTTGTAATTTTTTTTATATGATTAATTTTTCCATTTTTAAAACATGGTAATGATGACGCCGCCTGCTTTAAGTGACCATGCCAAACTGTGTCAGCCGATTCTCCTGCTGTCATGTAATACACACCATTAATGTTTATCTGCACTTCAACACTTGAAATTAGATTCAAATATCTAGAAATAAGCCTTAAATTAATACACAGATAATAATAAAATGATACCAGCTCACGTTAAACACAGACAGTGCACATGACAACTCAGTGTGTAATTATATTTATTCATATCACATAATCTGTTGCAATAACCATAAACACAAGCAAATCCTGGAATAACAGTAAAAGTCCCCTTATTAAAACTCCTCTAAAACCGTGCATGTCCGATTCGCTGAGTTTGAATCTTTAGATCAGTTCCTATTTCCTTCCCCCCCTCCATGTTCCTGTCAGCGTGACCAATCTCCCGTTGTGTAAACATCCATGTGGTCAATGAACTGTCACAAAGTAGCAGCTACTTTTGCTTTGTGCCAACTTTCATCACACATGAGCAATAAAGGATGACCGACTGCTGCTCTCTCACTAATGGTTTGAATAAAAATATCTAATTATAGGATCACGTCGAAGAATTATACTCTTCCCTAATGTTAGCAATTCAAATAAAGAACTGTTGTATGATGGCAAGCTAAACTTAATCCTTGCAAAACAGGTTTTGTTTTCATATTTCGTAAAGTTTATTTCCTTCCCCTTGCTCATTCTAGCAATTGACTGCCTTTTGAATTTCTTCTTGGTTTTAAATCTATTTATGTTTTTAACTCATGTTTATCTTCTACACAGTATAGGTCAGTCCGCGTCACAATTTTCAGAATACTGTCTACCATCTAGTCCCAGATTTTCCTCAAAAACATATTTGAGTCCACACCATGAAAAAAGCTTAACATGAAAATTTCGGACAGTGGACAATTTGACAGATATTTGAATTTTGAAAAACGTTTTCAGGTGATTTTTGTCTCCTGAAAATTGTATTTTCAGTGCTTCATAAATCCTAAACTACTCATCACAGGATAATGAAACTTCACCTATTAGAACAGCATACAGAGTCCATTTCTGTCGTATTCAGGGTGAGACCGACTCTAAGTAAACTTTAGCATACCTTGGGTTTTTCATTGTGAATCCATTTCAAGGCCCATAAAATATAAGTAACCAAGGTTCAGAAAAGCCATATATTTAGAATATAAGTTCAGTGATTACTCGGCCCTCGATCACCTTTAAATTTAGTGATGTGGTCCTTAATGAAAATGAGTTTGACACCCCTGGGCTACCCTGCCATAAAGCTTCACACAAAAAGTCAGATAGCTGTCAAATCATCAGTAATTGTCCAATCTTGCAGACATTTTCAGGTTAAGATTTTTTCATGATGTGGATTCAAATATATATTTTTTGAGGAAAATCTGAGACTAGATGCTGGATACCATGCAATAATCTGACATGCAACTACCTGTATGACCAAAAAAGGTTTGTGGATACCTGGCCATCACACCCAGATCTGGTTCTCCCTTTAACATCATAAAAACCTCTGATCTTCACTAAACATTAGTACTTGGCTTTGGGGATCTGCCCATTAAGCCACAAGAGCATTAGTGAAGTCAGGAACTGATGTCTGGCAAAGAGGCCTTGTGCGCACTCAGCATTACAATTAATCCCAAAAGTGTTCAGTGGGGTTGAGGTCAGAGTTCTGCGTAGGCCAATCAAAGACTTGCAAGATCCATTCTTGGCAAACCGTGTTGTTATGGGCCTCGTTTTGTGTACAGGGGCGTTGGCATGCTGGATCAGGTTTGTTATGCTGCAGCATACAAAAGACATTCTGGTCAATTGTATGTTTTCTCCTTTTCTCCAACAGTTTGTGTCCACCTAAATGCCTTTAACACTTACAAAAATCAGGAATTGACTCGCATCTTTCCGTTTTCCTTTTGGCTCTTTGCAGAATGCAAACTAAGGAAGTTTGGGTAGTTGCTCAGTTGCATTATTATATACTTCATGGGAATTGTGTCATCTGATTGGTTCGCAATCTGGGGAATAATTAACAACTGTGCACTGAAGGTGAGGAGAACTTAACTGAATAATCCCGAAGACTGAAGGGGAGTCAAGGGAACTGTTCAGTTCAGCAACATCCACCAAGCCTGAGGTACGTAATTGTTTCAGTAAATACCACACATGAACATAAGGGGTTTTAGTGATTATTTTTACCATGAGTACAAAAATCTGTGAATGTTTGTCAGCGGTTTCAAATCAAACACTAACCATTCGGGGTAATGTCCATAATCTCCTAGATAAAAACCAATCAGATCATGCCATTTCTGTGTAGTACATAGACACTATCCTGAGTGGATAATCTCCCAGTCACTTGGAGCAGATGGTGTCCTCATTGTTATGCTCTAAAAAAATAGAAAAATTAACCAAAAACCATCTAGTTTTAATAATTATATACTTTTAATATATCTAGTTATGATAACATACTTTTAGTTTGTTTTTCTTGTGTTTCTGTGTGCTATACAGTAAAACACTAAATAAGTTTAAAAACATGCCATTACAAAGAAGTTTTTTTATGCTTCCGTGTAGTATATGCTAAAACTGAATGGGTTTAAAAACACGTGACAGTGCTTGTGCTCTGCTTGTGGAGCGCATTAAACTCACCCGCCTCTGTCATGGTTAAAATGTGTAAAAATAAACTACAAAAATATTGATTTGGTTAGCATTTTATGTTCCTGTGTAGTATATACTAAAACAATTCTTCACATCAGATTTGGTGGCTGTCAATGTTTCATCTTGGTGACTATTCTGCAACATCCACCTCGCCTTCAGTGAGTAATTGTTAACTACCTGATGCTTCATGATCACTCACTCCTGATACAATGATCATAAATGAATGAACTTGTTTTAAGTACAGAAAAAACATTTGGCACAGAACAAGGAAGTGTTTATCGTTGGGAGCTTTCAAGTTTAAATCCTAATAACACCGCAGCCTTACGTGCCAAACTTCCCACATATACTAGATACTTGTGGGCTAATGTAACCTGAATAATGGATATCAAGTTTGCTTTTTTTCCATGTTTTCACTTAGGATATATTTAAACTTTTTTAAAAATTCGAAGAGATGCCTAAACAAACCATACAATTTTGTTTTTGCGTGACTATTTTGCTTATGTTTTCATAGAGAATATACTAAAACACTTTAATGTATATCCGGTTCGGTGAATAGTGCTGATGTTTCATCTCAGGGACTATTCAGTAACATCCACCCTGCCTTTGGCACATAATTGTTAATTAATGTAAACATGGGAAACATAATATACCACAGTTTCTGTCTGAACTTGCCTGGATGCCAGAAACCAAACTTTTTTTCTTTTTTAATTGTACATCTCAAGTGTTGGAAAAATATATAACACTACAAACACAAGCTTGTGTAAAACTGTTTTTTTTTTTGCCCCGTTTCATCCTAACGCCTATTTATTTTTAGACTGTAAAAGTTTGGATAGTTCTAAACTTTAAATATTTATCAGCAACTTACCTTCACAATAATAAGCATTTCATTATACTTGCACAATACAGATATAATGGGATGATACTGTTGTCTTTTCTGTATTTCTCATATACTACAGTACAGATGCACTAAATAGAGACAGAATTATCAATCCTTCAACCCTCAAAACAGGACAAGAGTTCTCTCTTTCATTCATCAACCACTTAATCCTACTAGGGTCGCGAGAAGGTTAGAGCTTATCTCAGCCAACTCCAGCTCGCCATGCCATTGCACAACCATCCACACTCATACCTAGAACTGCCAGTTAACCCAATGTGCATGGACTGTGCTAGGAAACCCACGCAACACAGAAATGCCCTCGCCAAGCCCTGGACTCAAACCTCTATACCACCGTGCCATCCAGGACTGAAGTTAATAAACTGAAATAAGAAGATCAGATGAAGGTTGATGAACTGTCCTTACCTTGACTATGATACAGTGCTGTTTGTGTAATGTGTCAGTTTGAGAGCTGTGCAGCTCATTTCACACCCACATCTATAGAGAGGAAACAACACCAGGATGTGAGAGCCTTGATATGGTGAAAGTATCATCATCATCATAGCAGCAACTTTCAGGAAGCACAGATCCCATGCCACACTCTTCCACTCCCCCCAAGAGGAAACCTGATCCCTTCCATACTGGTAAATCAAACAGCAGCTAGTGTGAACACACCAATGAGAAACTGAATCACAAAACGACGCCTTTATTTTTCTGTTTCTTTCTGGAAAGTTCTGCAACCGATAAACTAACAAACTAAACGAAACGGAAAACAACAAAGCTGACCCACTCGAACGCTGACAGCAGGAGGTTAAATGAAGTGAGTTGTCTGGGACACAGCAACACGACACCGTTCACAAGGCAGGTCGTGTTAAAGGAAGTTCATCACCATCGGTGGACCTTCATTTTCGGTTGATTATCAGGTCAGAAAACACTAGCAAGGTCTCCAGTGGACTGAATGCGACCAGTACTCAAAACAAAACTTTACTGGAAGTCTCTAACCACGCCATGGACCGAAACCTCGGCTGGAAAGTTGATGCCAAACCCACAGAAAGCAACTGTCAGCTCACGCCTGTGTCCAATTACTAACAATGACTCGTCCTTATGGAGCACCTAGTTAGCAAAGTTGGCTAAGGTTCCAAACTCAGGCGAGGCAACTTACTGTCCGTAGGATACATACCTGCAAAACACCTCCCTCCCCAAATTATCGAGGATTTTAAAGTTATCTATAGTCCAGCAAATGCCGAATACAGTAATTAGTTTCCAGTGTACGAGAATCCTAGTTTCTCCAATAGTCCTAATACACAACAAACGGCACACGAACTCATAGTAAAACTCATCCACTTCACTCTCCAACGGCTCACTGGCTGGGGTTGGTAGCTTTGTACTACGTGCGCGGCACCTTTGGCAACGTCACGTGGTCGGGAGCGCGCACGTCGTAGGAAAACGCTGGCGTGCTCTACTAACCCTAGAGACGTACATACACACAAACCCCAAAACGTTCTGAGCAGCTCAACACTGCAGACCAAAATAATCTGGAGAGCGGTTTAAGTTTGATTAGATAAATAATATGATCCAAATTTTTTTTTTACATGCTGTACTGCATTGCACTGATCCTGCATAGCAGTGTCTGTCACATGGTGATTCCACATTTTATTCAATCAATCTAGGAAAAACAATTAAAACGATTTTATTTCATGTTTGAAGTCATGAAGGGCAGCATGGTGGCGTAGTGGTTAGCACAGCAAGGAGGTACTGGGTCCGGGCTTTCACTCAGAGTCAGCTGAGAGGTCCCAGCCCCCCCCCCCCCCCCTCTTTTGGCAGGGCTCTCTCTCTCTATCATTTTATTAAATTGGTTAATAAATGTATGCTTTCTAGAAACAGCCTGCCCTTTAAAATTTCTTTCCAGTTGTTAAAACTAGAACCATTTCCTCTGCCATCATTTACCAGCTTTAAAATTGCGACCTCTAGTGGTTGCAAGGTGAAGAGCACCTAAACAGGTTGTCTTGTTCTTTATCTTTAATACAATGCAAGCCCTCCAACAGACTTTTGCCAACCAATAAGATAAAAAAAAAAGCTGCTGTTTAAATAAAATGTCCTCCTAAAGAATGTGTCTCTAGAATCTGCTGAAATCAGAAACAAGGTAGGTATCCCAGTCTCTGCTACTCAGAAAATATTATCTTTGAATTTTAATAAATAAAAGTGTGTTGAAACTACTTTGTATTCATATAGCCCAACATGAAACATGAACTTATTACTTTACTAATATTTAATGTTGGAGAAAATTTTTTGAAACAAATTCATCCCTGTTATCACTTTACTCATAGCAGTTTCCTCACCAGGCTGTGCTGTCTCACCTGAAGGCAAAGGAACAGAAATGCAGCTCATCACAGAGAAACCAAAACTCCACTGTCTTGAAAATTCACCCATGATAAACGACTTAAGGTCACAACAAAATTCTGCAATCAGTTATGGAGCACTGACACTTGAAACTTCTTCCATGAAATTTAAACGAACACTTCTGAGCTTCACCATAATATTTATATTTATTAAACAGCATACTTTAATCAGATTATTAACCTGTTAAAAGCAGGACATTAATACAAACCTGTTCTCTGCCTTGGAGTCTGAAGTAGTCGGACTGCAGGGAAAAATTAACCAACCAAGCAGGTCCGAGTCAGACGTCCCTGTATTTTCAAGAGCAATATAATGCATGCTAAACCTCAAAGGATGCTATGTTATCTAAATTCTGTTTGTGAGGTAGACGCTTTACTGAGTCTTTATCAAAAGAAATTGTTCCATTATGTACATTTTATGTGCCTAAAATGTCTTTCCATTAAAGTGTGTCATCCAACTTGAGTTTTGTTTTATAAACTATTGGATCTACAGTTCATTAACTTTAAAGTTAACCTTAAAAATGTTTGAGATTTTTTTCTTTTTAATTTTGAGATTGAGTTTCTTAAAAGGAAATCTAGTCTGGAGAAAGTTATCAATAAACTTTGATATGTAAATGAACACATGAATTTAGCCTGTGAAGTGATATTTATACATTGCTTTGCAATATATTTTGGTGTTTTTTAGATTATACATGACCAGGCAAAAAAGTTGCACACAAATATTTTGTTGGCCCGCTGTTAGCATTGATTACAGCGTGTAATTGCTTTTGGTATTCTTTTGATAAACTTAAGCAACATCATTCATGTCTATTCAAACTTTGGTTAATTTTTCATTAAAATTGAATTGATGGCAGGAAAAATCTAACCACTCCAAAAAGTCTTCTCCAGCACATTTCAAAAAATTTTCAATAGGGTTTAAGTCAGAACTCTGGTGACAGCTCATATATGTTCCTCATGCTCCCTGAACCACTTATTTACCCTAATTTTATGTCCATGCCATCAGGGAAGAGAAATTTAATTGATAGGATAACCTGGTCATTAAATACTTTCAGGTCATCAGGCGGCTTCATTTTTTTTTTTACCACAATATCGCTGAGCCTCTAACTGATCAACTGAAGCAACAATGCCATGGTGATTACACACTAATCAAGGCTAAATAGCAAACTCAGAAGAAAAAGACGTGCATCATTCTCTGACACTTCAAATCGCTGTATCTCAGAATTAACTTTTGCTACACTGATCTCATTTAGTGGTGCCACGCTCCATATGTTCCCTCGGTAACCAACTAGATAAAAATAATTATGAAGTTTGAGTCATGATTAAGGTGAGGTGAACTCTCTTGGAAACCACCAGTGTCTGAATCCAGCTTTATAGAAAAACGTGAACATGAATCTCTCACATGCTGCAAATGGGAAAGTCAGACATGATATTCATATGAAACACTTTTAAGATGATACATTTTATTGCCATAAACAGTGTAGGAAAATGAAAAGAAAAACAAAAGAATAAAAACAGCCAATTCTTCTTATAGTACAGTAAGAAAATGTTCTACGTATTTCACTTCATCTCCAGTAAAATGTAAAATAAAATGGTTGCAACACATGGGTGCCCAAAGAGAATACTCTACTTGATCTAATATTAGACAAAACGAGTGTCTGTCACTTTGACTGGAAATGTGTACATGATGTTTCCTATGTGAAGGCAGTATTACTGACAATGTTAGAGAACCACAGCTAGCTTTATTTGTTTTAATTTTTTGGGGGGTGAAATACATGCTGTGGAAGTTAATAATCTGACTGTCACTGAAGCTGATATCCATGTTCAGATTGATCATGCTTTTATTTCACTCTTCTACTCGTAGTGTGGCTGTATCTTAATCGCAGAAAGCATTTCTCATCTGGATTATACAGACATGGTCAAAAAAAAATCTTCCAAAATGTTGAATTATGTATGAAACAAAAAAATTTCAGATTCTCCTAACATTGAAGCCATTTAATTGTTAAGACAGTGGAAACTAAAATGTTATTTCAAAAATTGAGCAGCAAGTTAGGAAACAATACAGAAGACATTATTGGGTAGCAATTAATCCTGTTTTCAAGCATTTCAAATTGATTCAACATGATACTGCCTTGGGAAAAGGAGACAAAAACACATACTGTAAGATCCTTACCCAAAGGCAACAGAATGAAACTGTAGCCAGTTCTCATGGTTTCGCTTAGATGTGTAGGAAGTTCATTTATAGCAGATAGTCACGGGTGGGTGTTAACCCATGCCGTGCCAGTTTTCAATCATCTTCTCTTTAGCCAAGTGGAGTAGCTTGGCACCTTGAAAGATTTTTTTGCTGGCCAAAGCCCGTAGATCCAGTCTAGCCTTCCGGAATAATGCAGCCACACAGCTATATCAATGCTTAAACAAGAAAAACAAACAAACAAAAAAAATAAGAACAATGATTTCACAAGGGTCTGATTCACAAAGGCTGAAAGGTAACACCTAATATTGTTGATGAATAAAGTGACCAAATAAAATCAGCCCCATGTGAACAGGAGATTGCCCCTGTCAGCTAATAAAAGAAACGCCATTGTTTCTGTTCATTAAACGTTCTTTTTTACGTACCCCAAAACACTGCTTGTACAATTCTACTACACCATTTAATGAGCCAATTTTCCATTTAACACAACCAGGGCTAGGAGAGAACCATCCTACTAACCCAACGTGCATTCAAAGACTGATTTTTTTTTCCCCCCTTTTCTTTTACAGGAGGGACCTCCACAAACAAGTGAGAGCTGGTGCAATGACCATGCAGGACATTATAACGGCTTGGGCCTCCTCTGAAAATATCAAATGCACAAATGTTCCCAGGGATAGAATATAAGGTGAAAAAAGGGGGGGAGAAGGCAAGGCAGGGGAAATATTCACTGACATTATAACCTGCATCACCGGCACAAAAGTTTATTGAAAAGCACAAGTTACATGTATCTCTAACCTCCTGCAGGAAAAGAGGATGTATAAAACTAAATCCACATCCAAACTGCATTGTTACGACTGCACAGAACTGTGATAAGGAGCCGAGTAGTGCTTGAGATAAAAAAAAACACAAAAAAAACCACTAAATTTTAAAACAGTTTGGATTCCATTTAAGAGAGCAGCGATATCAAACCCTTTTTGACCCACAAAGAATGTGAATGAGCTTTCCCCTGACAAACTACAGTACAGAGCAGGCACTATTTACATGGAAGCGGGGGTGGACGTAAAAACGATTGATCTGTTGACATGCATTCACGAGCTGCTCGTTTGTGTATGTGTGTACAACTGTGTTATGAAAGTGTATGGTTTTTAATCATGATTCCTTCTCGAATAAATATATTCAAATCAAACTGGATTCTGAAGAAGCAGGGATTCATCTCTAACTATTAAGAATGATGGAGTCTCATCGTATTCTTGTTGACGATACGCTTTTCCCCATTTTGTCTTCTTGTCCTGGTCCTACACTCTGCTCTCCCCGGCCCCCCTCCCTCTCTATCCCTCCCCTCCATCCATCCAACTCGGCATACTGAGGGAGGCTGCAGTCTCTTTAGTGTTTTTCTTTGGATATTACCTCCTCCCTGGGTTTGGCACCCCCAAAGATGGCCGAATTCGGGTTGGCCACTTGGTTCAGGGGTTCGGAGACTGTGCGAGGCTTCAACTGTAGCCTTGGTCTCTGTGCTCTTTCCTCTGGAGAAAAGAGAAAAACACAGCATCAACATGTTGCAATTACACACACACACACACACACACACACACACACACACACACACACACACACACACACACACAATATATAAAAAATATACACGTACACACACACACACATTATGTATACATATATACACACACACACATTATGTATATACATATACACACACACACACACACACACACACATATATATATATATATATACACACACACATACATATATAAAGAGAATATAATATGCTTCAAAATAAGGTATAATACATGATTATAACATTGGAAATTGAGTTACATCACTGTCGATAATCAGGAAATGCTACTTTTGAGAAAATAGCAATTACAGTTACAGAACCATTTTCTGAATGTCTGCATTTAAAAGCATCCATAAACTAAATGAATCCGGCTCTCGACCAATCAGCGTGATCTTTCTAGCATCTTCCTAGCAAAAGATGAGTTCTATTTACACCAAGTCATGTCTGTTTTGAAGCTTCTCATTGGTTTAACGTTATATGATTCTGGGAATCCTTTTGGGATTCCATAAGTAGGTGGAGTATTCTGGGACCAAATATGGATAATAAGGAAATACCCTGAGCAATGGCCAAAGTGGTTTCAAAATCAGCGAAAAAGGGGATTTTACGTTTTACAACAACCCTCTCTTAAACATGCATTTTAGCATGGATAGATTGGGTTTTAATCGAAGGTTATGCTTTGAAGGATGTATTTTTCGCGATATCACTTTTTCGTCCAGGTAAACACTACCTTGCGTGTCGCGCACACACACACACACATTTATTAAAACATTTTTTTGGAGTGTTTGAATCAGGTGGGTTTCCAAGACAACTGGTATCCTTGCGGGACAACCAGATATTCCTAATAAAATTGTCTGCGGCACAACCAACGATCAGCATATTGAGTTTTAAAATTTGTAAAACAAACAAAAAACATGTTCATAAACACACGTATTATTCAAGCAGACAGACGTGCCGGTAACAGTTCATGGAGTAAACACGAAATTTGAAGTGAGCATGGGAGCTCCAGTTCAGGTGCACGAGCTTTAACACAGAATAACTGGAAGCGGAGCGGAGACGTGACTCTCTCTCCCTTTCTCATTATACAATACCCTACATTTTCTATTAAAAACCAGGGAAATATACATGACATAACTGATAACTGAAGATTGAAAAGGTTTGAAATTTGGTTTTGTAGGCCAATGTCGACAGTGAATACGATCTTCATGATACATGATTCCTGGTCACTACACTGGCAGTGTTTCAAAAGGAAATAATAAGCAGATTAAGCTAATGAACAGACATGACTACTCCAAAATCTACTAAAGATATTCAACCAAACTGAGATCTAGTGTTTGTGAAGGCCAGGGCATCACATATTATCCATATCATTTCAGGCATCAAATTATCTAGCCAACCCTCATGCCATGTGGATGGGGGTGGGGCATCTTGGAAGGGACCACACCCCTCAGGATAGAAGTGTCTCAGAGAATAAATGTGGCAGTCAGAATAAAATTGCATTGATTTGCCAACACTTTAGCCCATAGTATGACAGTTTTTTTTTTTTCAAATCAGCCAATGTGTATATACAGTACCTTATGTATACACCAAATTTTATGTTACTCAGAATTTATTATTATTTGCCTCAAATCCAAAATATGAAAAGCATATAAATTATTAAAAGACAAAAGCTTTGCCCAAGCATTCACATCTCTGATAGAAATCATATGCAGAGAAAATGAAGCATAAATAAAGCTATGACACCATCAGAGGGTTCTCTGAAGTCTGTCGGGCCTCCACGTGGTCCATCTCTGTAGCGGCCCATTCCTCCACCACCACCACCCCGTCGGTCACCAGGACGTCCACCTCCACGACTCCTCCCACCCATGAATTCATCATCTCTAAAACCTGAGGTTGGGGGATGAAAACAGATTTTAATGCATGTTCCGACACCTCACAAACACAAGTTGTACCAAAATACTGATCTACTACTACTGCTTCCAAATGATTCAAATAAAGCTCTAATGTCAGATCAGTATTTAGAGACAACTTCTAAACGGAATCTCTTTCCACAGCAGCAGTGAGACTGTACAAATTTGAGTGATGGCAATGAGATGGAGTCTTTATGACATCATGGAAAAAAAAAAAAAAAGAGAATCTATGGAAAAGACAAGGGAAATATTATAGCATCTCTTCATCTCTATGACTGTGGGTATGCTAAAGCTACCATCTAGACCTGTATAATAGACATTTTGCCTCCCAAATGCCTTTGTTCCCACTCATCGCACCTCCTCCTGAATGGTCGAAGTCGTCTCTGGAGTCTCGTCCCCCTCCTCTGGACCCCCGTGAGCCACCGCGGCCTGAAATGCACATGGTGCTACGTTTAAAACACACTGCAAACTAAGGAGAGGAGTGCGGCTGAAGAGAGCCACCCACACACACACTGCTTCTGCTAAAGTGACCTCCTGCCATTCCCTGGTTAGTCAGACTGTTAGAAAAAGGTGCAATCATTTTCAAAGAAAAGAAGCCTTGAGGAAACAGTTCTTGGGTAAGTGAAGCTAAGAGGAAAGATCAGCAAAGCCTGTGATGTTGGGTTATTTGCTATTAGAGGAAAATAAGGGAGAAGACAGACAGCGTAGTGAATGAAGAATGAGCAGGAAGTGAACAGTCACCTACCAAAACCCAAGTTATTTGGCTCGGTTCAAAATTTCTAGTTAGATAACACTGGATTAAAGAACCTCACTTTTGACAGGCTACAAAATCAAGACAAAAAAATTAAAAATACTTCGGCAAAGGCGATAAAAAAAAAAAAACAATAAATGTTTTCCTTGACTGATAAAATAAATGAATTATGGACTTCAGTAAAAGAATCATGACTGCACTATATGAAATCAATATCCGGCATAATGTTCTTCCATTTGGACGAATTACAAAAAGAATACTTAAAAATTAGCAGCTAACTTTTCAGGGTTTTCTATTTTTTCCCCTTATAATACTGCTGCCAAAGAGGTTATGTTTTTGATTAGGTTTTTTTCTTCTTCTTAGCAGTATTGCACAAAAAGCCAAGTGCAGATTTTCATGAACTTTCTACCAGAGGTGGGTTTTAACAAGAAAGTCTCCATTAGATTTTCTGGATCCAGAAGTTTTTTTAAAGGATTCTTTAACATTGTTCGACAGGATGATTTTTTTTCTTTTCTTTTTTTAAGTGTGGTATTACAGCAGACCCAGCAGGGGATGCGGTGTACATTATTTTTGTTCAGCTTGGCAGAGGTTTACACTCTGAGTGTTCTTATTTATTTACATGAACGCAAATACAGAGTTTAGTTTAATTTAACCCATGCATGTCTTACTCAAGGAAGTCTTGTATAAATTACAGTGTAGTGCATGATCCTCTTATCTTGCCTAAATCTTTTAAATAAAACAGCACTGGGCTTTAGTTATTAAAATATTTACAAATGGACAGGATTTCTGTCCTACATTTCTTCCCAAATGAACTGTTACTCATTCTTACTAAGCCTTGGATTTGAGTAGGCAACAATGATTGAAAGACCAAGATAAGTGAAGACATAAAATTATCTGAAGCAGTTACTGCAAAAATAACAATAATAATAATAGTAATGTATCTTATGCACATATGAAAATGTGAAGAGTTTCATGACTGAGGAAGCTCATCTGAGACCAGTACCTCTGTCGTCTTTTCGGAATCCAAATCCCCCACCCCGCTCTTGTCTCCGACCCTCGGCAATGTCCACCCTCAGTGATCGATCTCCAAGCAGCTGGGAAAGCAAGCAGCAGCATGTTAGCACAGGCTGCATTACTACTTACCTGTTATTTTACAAAAATACAAGCTACTCACAGCTCCGTCATACGTCAGAGCCTCTTTTAGAGATTCCAAGTCGTCAAACTCGACATAACAGAAACCTAAAAGGAACGTCCGAACAAACACATTAATGGCAGGTAGATACTGAGGATTCATTCTTAATTAATTATTAAGCTTTTCATCTCAAATCACCTTTAAACTTGTCAGTCTCTTTGTCTCGGACTAGTCGCACACTCCTCAAGTTGAGGTCTTTGAAGATGGCGTCGATGTCTCCTTGTACTGTGTTGAAGGGCAGGTTGCCTACGTACGCTGTGTATGGAGGCTCTGTTGGAAGTTCCTTCTGCTTGCGGGGTCCGCCTGGGCCACCTGGTCCTCGGGGTCTGTTGACCAAAGGCACATCTGGTCAGCGGGTTTTTCCATTTTTGATTGTTCTCAATGCTTATGCATTCCTTAGTACAGAATTACAGATGATCCTAATTACCTCCATCAAGGAGGTCATGTTTTTGTTGGCGTTGGTTTCTTTCTTTCTATCTGTTTTAAAGCAGCTTTACGTGAAACATTAACGGATTTTGACAAATCTTTGGAGGGGTGGAGTTTGGCCCAAGTAACATGTCTGATGGTCATCCGGTCCACAAACCCGGATTTTTTTTTTTTCATTCTTTGCCATTGTGGGATGGGGCAATTTTAACAATTTTGTGTTCAGTTTCATTAATAAAGACTACAATGACTCCACAAAAAATACAGTACAACATCTACATAAAATCTATCACGAACCAAAGTTTGGTCAGGATTCGAATCGCATTGGAATGTTATAATAGCAGAAATGAAAAAAGAAGGGAAATGAGCTGCCTTGGCAGAGGTTGGTGCTCTCGGTGTCTTCAACAATAAGGTTCAACAAATGAGGGCAGATGGCAGTAGTACCGATTTTAAGAAGCTTAATATTCTAATATACAATATAACCCGATTTGGTAAGAAATGATACCAGCGATGAGATTGAAATTCATTTAATTTAATTTTTCTAACAACCGAATCGGACTCCTGGATTCATGAATTTTTAAAACTGTAGTTTTGGCTGGAGCCGACTAGGGGCCAGAGCCAAGTGTGCACATGATAGGAGTGCAAAGAAGAGGCCTAAGTATGGTCGTCCACTCGTAGATCACATGCACATGTGGCTCCGATCTTTGGTTGGAAACTACTTCAACACCATACAAAACTGTCTGATTTATGCATTCAGCATTTATGTGGTGAAAATGGGAGACTATTGGGAAGCTTAGGTTAAATACTGTTGCCCAGCATCAACCAGAGTTAATAATAAATTACATTTGAAACAGTAATACTAACCATCAGGAATTTTACTGCGGTTTACCATGAAAACAGCAACCGTTTCATCCCTAGTTGGCTAGGCACCTGTTTAAGGAGAATGTAACATTGCTATGAGCAAATATATTTTTTTAAGAATAACACATTTTTAAAGAATAAAATGTGTAAAATCTTAAACATATTAGCCTGACCAAAACAGACTTATGAATTAACCATAGAAGTCAATTCTGGAGCAAGTCTTGGGATCCAAGTAGCTTTTTTTGCCAGTAGACCAAGCGTTGCAATTTTCTGCATCAACACCCCTACGTCTCAATCTCCTCACATCTTTGCTAACACATTTAACCTGTTTTGTTTGTTTGTCAGATCAGATTTTTCACACCTTCTGAAATATCTCTATCCCATCCTGCCTAAATAGTTATATAATTGTTTACAGCAGAATTTAAAGAATTTTAAATACTTTAAAATTTTACAATTTTAAGTGAGATAATTTGGGCCTTACTACTTCTAACTATAGGAATAAACAGGAATGTACCTAATCCCAGTGATCCAAGTTTCAATAATAAGTACAAGTCTACTAGGGCTCAAATTTTACTCAAATTTAAGTTTGAGTAAAATTGACAGGCACCCATTAAATTAGTTACATTCAATTTAAAAACACTTGCAGTAAAATATTTTTCATTTTGAATGATATTTAAGGTATGCTCAACGCCGATGAAATTATGCATTACTGCTATCTAAGCATTAACTACCATAA
>JBCNYH010000013.1:14528816-14539028 GCA_039654325.1 Tandanus tandanus
GATTGGTATTAGTGATGGTTGTTAGTGTAGTGGTTGGGGATTGGTATTAGTGATGGTTGTTAGTGTAGTGGTTGGGGGTTGGTTTTCCTTATGGTTGTTCTTTTCTTTTTTTGGGACTTGGATTTAATACACTTGTGTTTATTGCCAGCAGCCTCCGGTTTCACAAGCCACTTTACAGGAACGTTGGTTACGCAATTCTTAGCCATTTCTTTACAGACTCCAGCTGCAGTAAAGAATTTCTTCACAGTGAAGATGCTCGTCTGTCCCTTTAACCCTTTGCTCTCTTCCAGGGAAGTGTTCAGGGTGCACAGGTTTATGGTAATCTGTGTGATGAACTCCTCTGTACGATGGTGCTTGCCGTGAGGCTGGTGTGTCGGGGTTTTTGAATAGATAAAGAGGATAAGGTAAGCAGTAGTATCACTGATGGTGGTCAGTGAATTATGTCGAAGTGACAATGGCGAATATTCTACGTGTTCACTTCACGCCGTCTGACGCCCAGTTTCCACGACAACGCACTGATATACAACGCTACACACATCAGGAACACATACTGAGGAGTGTGTACTTCTATCTATCTATCTATCTATCTATCTATCTATCTATCTATCTATCTATCTATCTATCAGTCTGTCCATCTGTTCTGTGTGATTCGGTTTTTCTCAGTGATTATATCTTTTCTCAGAAAGTTTTGTTATTTCGGAATCTTGTGGGCAGAAAAGTGCAGATAGATGTTTTTTTTAATCCAGTGGGCGGAGCATGTGCATTTGAGACTACCATTATTCTAATTGTTTATTTTTAACATCTGTGTGCTTCCTGCATACTGTCTGCATTAGTAATAGGTTTATCCCAGAGTCTCAGTCTGAGAGCCTCCATGTGTGTCTGGTCCACTTTTTATTTCTCCATCATCTCTTCTCCTGAAAAAAATAAAATAAATTAAAATTTACCTTACAGAAAGTTTAATAAAAAATAGTTGGCTTCTGGTGTCACTGCACTTTGTTATTTCTGCTTAATGTTCTGTTAAATATCATTACACTCCTACATCTGAGGAATACACACACCACAAAACCAATGGAGTATACCAAAGAAAACACCGACAGATTTACAATAAGCACAATGTTCTCTCTCTCTCTCTCTCTCTCTCTCTCTCTCTCTCTCTCTCTCTCTCTCTCTCTCTCTCTCTCACACACACACACACACACACACACACACACACTGACAGTAGAGTGAATCCAGACTCTTAAGATGTGCTTAAGTGGCGAGTGCAGTCCCCCTTCCTCTTAAACTGTCTCTCTGAAGTAAGTGTCCTGTGTGTGTGTGTGTGTGTGTGTGTGTGTGTGTGTGTGTGAGAGAGAGAGAGAGAGGGAGAGAGAGAGAGAGGGAGAGATAGAGAGAGGGAGAGAGAGAGGGAGAGAGAGAGGGAGAGTTAGGTTTTTTGCTGTTTGACATGGTTAAGTGGACCTAATTATTACAGACTTCACCTCCATGCAGATCAAGGGCGGGGGACGAGAGAGAGGGAGAGAGGGAGAGAGGGAGAGAGGGCTTAGGAATATCATTCTTATTTGAAAATGATGGTGGTATCACAGACTCGCTCAAAAGTGGAACTGGGGGGTGGTGGGACCCACCCACCTCTGATTAAAGGGTGTTAATTTTTTAAGAAATGAATAATGTTTATGATTTAGAGAAGTACCTCACAGTCTGTGTCTGCACGGTTCAGGCTGATTTCAGCCAGCAGGAAGCGCTGTGATGTATAAAAATGTATCATTCTGTGAACATTTACGCCAGCGATGATGTTTTTCATCCTGGTCCAGTCGTATCATTTAATTTACAGATCAAACACTTTAAACTCTGCAATACATTTATAATAATAAATCCACATTCATTCATTCGCTGAACCGCTTTATTCTTTATCAGGGTCACAGGGAGGGGGGAGCCTATCTCAGCCGACTCTGGGTAAAGGCGGGATACACCATAAAATTTTGTTTACAGCCAGGGAAGTAAAAACAAAAGTTCTTATTTTCAGTACTAAGTGCTATACAATTAAATCTGTGGGTATAAGTTTTAAAATAGCACACTGTACCCATACACAAACACTCACCGAATCACCTCCAACATAAACCTGGACAAGTGATCACAATAAGGAGTCGAAAAAGATGATTAGATCTCTTACACAAGTGTAGGACCACATAAGTAGTTTATTTGGAGTTTATATATACATGTAAAACATTAATACATATAAAAGATATAAAACCTCTTTATAAAAAGCTGTTAGTTTATGAACCAGATGTTGTGATGATGTTCACTGCACTGCTTTGTGTACATGCGGGAAAAAAAACACTTTATGAAGTTTCAGTTCTCTCGACTTCCTGTGAAGACGCTGGTTAACAGGGAACGCTTGAAGCAGCGTATAAAGGTGAAAACAGGAAGCTTGCAGAACATCACCACAACGTTTATTTGTGACGTAATGCACTGGAATTGAGTTTGGCCTTGTGTTGTAATTTATAATCACACAGTTTCTTTCTATCACAGTGGTTGTTAGGATGGTTAACATGTCTGAGTGTGAGGAGAAATAAATAAAAAATAATGAGATGATATATATGTATAGGGTTTATAGATATTTAAATTCTTTACAAAAAATTTTTTTCTGAGCGTGCTTCAGGGTTTCTGGTGTTTTCTGTATCTTTGCCATGTAAAGATGCCTTTCTAGTTTTCTTCTACTGTTGACCTTAGAGATGAAACAACAGTAAAAATTCAAACTGTATTAAGATTTTGAGAATTGGAATGAATTTACACTGCAGAAGTGAAAATGGTTAATTTGGGGTGAAGTAAATGTGCAGTAAATGTGTAAATCACATGTCTCCAGTACTTCAAAATAAAAGAAACATATCTATGAGGTTTTTACTTCCATCTCTTCCTCCTCCGCCTCCTCTGTTCTGTAACATCCTGATATGTATATTAGAGGAGGAGTGATGCACAACACAGTCGTGTATCTGAGAGAGCCGCGATCACAAACATTTCCGAAAAGGACGTTTTAAATCTAAACTCAGCATGTCGTCTTCTACCAAACCGAAAACTCAAATCCTCGATTTTTTCAGGAGTCGTTTTGGAAGTACTGGAATCATCAGTCTTATTCTGGCTGTTTTGGAGAAACTTATGGACTTAAATTTTGTTTGTCCATGCCAACCTGTTTATAATGAATGTTTGTGTGCTTGTTGTTGCATTGTGCCATTTTTTGCATTCTGGTTTTTTACTTTCTTATATGTCGATTTATCATCAAAGGAAAAAGATGGAGAGAAGGATAAAAAAGTGAAGTGTAGTGAATTGTGCACATGTGATAAAATTTTTTTCCCCACTTTCGTAGCCCTTTTCTGGTTGTTTCTATTCTTTTTTGATGGACGATATGTGGCCTGTGCATGTTCAAAATGGGGTGGGAAATACACTGATGCTGGTTATTTGCAATGGTGCAAACCAGCTGGAAATGAAACTCTGGTGTTTGAGAAAGAGAAGGAGACTCAGAAGTACGTCACTATATCTCAGGTGAGTTCTGAAATATACACAAAATATGAAATATTTCTTTTTAAAAAGTTAATTATTCTGTTCCAGTATGAAAACCATAAGTGAATCTAGCCTGGACACGAACACCGTTCTCTCAAAATCTAAATCTCATTAAAGAATTTAAATCATTAATCCAAGGTAAACACTCACATGGGGTGAGATGAGTCTGTGATTACAATCTTTACGTAAAGATGAAATCCAGAATAAACAGGAAGATTAACTCTACAGGTAAAGTCTAAACCCTGGATATTACTTCACAAAACACTAACAGAAAACCTTTAATAATTTGTGTGCAATAGATAAATGGGACTCAGCTGAAATCGTTACTGGGTGGTGATGAGTGAGTGACTTGGACCCTGTATTTGTAGACGGAGGGGGTTCTGAACTACAACCAGTGAAAACCTGACGAGTGCAGATGTGACAATTAAGACCATATAAAAGAAATTTGATTTAATTTGTTTATTTTCTGAATATTATTCTGGATGATGATTGGCTGGCAGAGAGAATCTTAAAATCCAGGATTGTCTGTGAGTTTGGAAAATAAATGACACCACTTTAGGAAATGAAACCAGAAAAATAAACAATCTTTTAGTGATTATGTAACTAATTCATTTTAAAAAATGTATTGTGCTGACATTATTTATTATCTCCCTATTTTTACTTTTTCAGTTTGCAGGTTTTGGCGTGGTGGTGGCCATCATGATCTTAATTATAGCATATATCAACAGATGTCTTGTTTCATGTTGCTCTAAATGCAAGAACGGTAAAGCATCACAGAGCCAGGAGTCCAAGGGTGCAGAGTTGACATGTTTGGCCAGGTGAGATACAGAGACATATCCCATATTCACCCTTATTTAATCTACAGTGTACATATTTGTTCTCTAAGACTTTTAAATATATTTTGTCTGTGATTTTACAGAAACCGTCATAATGATGAAGAATCAGTAGTTGATCAGTGATCATTTGCATCATTACATTTACGGGATTTAGCAGATGCCCTTATCCAGAGCGACTTACAATTTTATATTCATTTTATGCAACTGAGGGTTAATGGCCTTGCTCAACAGTGGCACCATGGTGGTACTGGGGTTTGAGTCCCTAACCTTTAGATTACAAAGCCAGAGCCTTAACCACTGAGCCACCAATGATCGGGTGGTTATGAGTTCGCACCCTGCTCACTGCTGAAGTGTTCCAATAAATGTGCAAAATAATATTTGATATGTAATTTTTTTAGATTTTGTGTACATGAAAACAGAAATCAGTAGATTTTTGTGTTATACTGTGATTTTAAATGTAAAATTATTTTTGATTTTGTCTAAGAAAAAACTGTAATTTGCTTATTTGCTTTATTTTAAATATGCAAAATAAAACTCAACATATTTGATGCTTCTATTTATTCTGTTATCTCTAGTAAAGTGTGGCTAAACCCCTCAGCTTCCCAGCGATTCTTGAGAAATAGCCTGGATAAAATGCACAAGGTTAAGGTAGTTTTGGCACGGTTAAAGGAAACAGAGAAACTGCAGCCGATGCTAAAGTCTATGCACATCTACACACCATAGGAAACCTGCATGCAAGGTATCAGAATGATCAGCTCAGCAGTTCTTGAGAAATAGCCCAGACAAAAGTTATAAGGTCACAGTCATTGTGACAAGGTCAAAAGTCTGATGAACAAAACAACAGTTTCATCTTCGAGGCCAAAGCATAGAGGATGCGCTTATCAAATTTCAAAAGCTTCACATGTATAGATGTTTAGGTATTAGATGCTGAAGTTGGGGATAATGACGGGACTGGAACAGGCGACGCGGACGCAGGCGATGACAATACCCCAACAGCCTGATGGCTGAGGGGTAAAAAAAGATAACTCAATTGGTCAGGAAAAGGAGTGGGATGGAAGTCCAACACCTTGGATGGAAGTGGATTTAATTAAAGAAACACAAAATGAATAAAGTGAAAGCACACTCAGATCTGTGTGTGATGCATTTGGCATTTGGCAAAAGCCCTTATACAGAAGTGCGTTACAGTCACTCAGTACACAATCAGTGTAATACTGCTTTATTAGGACTTAGGCTCAGCATACCTTTAGTCAAAACTCAGTTGGCAGATTTTATTTTGGATAAATTCTGAAAGCACTAATCCAATTACTTCTAAAATGGGTAAGTTTTCCGAGAGGCAGGTCTTTAGTCCTTGAATGGAGACACCCAGTGACTCAGCTGTCCAGACATCCAGGGAAAGTTGATTCTCCCAATTCAATGCCAGAATAGAGACGAGTTTAGATGCATGTTTCCCTTGTCCCTTGATAGAAGGAGGGACCAGTCTAGAAGTGCTAGAGGATCTGAGAGAACGTGGTGCAGTGCGGTGTGTGAAAAGTGCTTTGAGGTAGGAGGGTGCTGGTCCATTTTTGGTTGTGTAGACAAGCATCAGTGTTTTATATCTGATGCTAGCATCTACAGGAAGCCAATGGAGAAAGGGTAGCAGTGGAGAGGTGTGGGAGAACTTGGGAAGGTTGAAAACAAACCATGCAGCTACATTCTGGATCAGTTGAAGAGGTCGAAGTGCACTCAAAGGCTTACAGTAGTTACAGTAGTCTAGCCTTGACAAGTATCACAAGTATCTGAGTTCGGATGTTAAAGGGAAGAAATCGACATGATCGAGAAAGATTAGTGATATGAGAGGAGATGGACAGCCCATGGTTACCCAAAGGTTTCATGCCGTGACCGAAGGAGAGATCAGAGAGTTGTCCAGCGAGATTACAAGATTTGAATGTGGGGAGAGGTCAGCTGGGATGAACAGCAGTTCAGTCTTGCTGGGATTAAGCTTCAGCTGGTGAGCTGCCCTCCATTATAAGATACTTGCCAGACATGCAGAGATCCGGACAGAAACATCAGTGTCTGAGGGAGGAAAAGAGTCATCTGTCATTCATATAGAAGTGGTATGAGAACTCATGTGAGGACATGATATCACTGAGCAACCTAGTAAAAAGGGAGAACAGAAGTGGACCAAGTACCAAACCCTGAGGGACACCAGTGGACAGTCTGCATGAGTCTGCATGGAGAGATATATGATATGATATGAGCAATCTTTCAGGTAGTAGACCAGCCACTGCCATGCTAAACTACGAATTCCGAGCCTGCTGAGGATGGGCATGAGAGTCTTGTGGTTGATGGTGTCAAATGCTGCTAAAAGGTTAAGAAGAATGAGGACTGATGACATCATGGCCGATCTTGCTGCATGTAGCTTCTCTTTGACAACCAAAAGGGCAGTCTTGGTGGAACGTGCTGCTTTGAAGTCAGACTGATCTGCAAGAGCTAAAAAGACAGTTTGTCATAGACAGTGCATTCAAGAAGTTTAGAAAGAAAAGAGAGAAGTGATAGCAGTATGTAGCTGTTTCTTCAGGAGGGGTAGGACTCTGGGTCTTTAAATCTTGTTGCTACGTGACCAGATGCTATGGAACTATTAATGATAGTGATGGTGAAGATAATAAAGAGTGAAGAGATGGTCTGGAGCATTGTGGAAGAGATTGGATCCAGTGGGCAGGTGGTAGGATTGCAGGATCGGATAACTTGCACAATCTCTTCCAATCCCTAATTCGAAGGATGTTGCCATGGGAGTGAATTTTCTCCTTAAAATCTTCCCACTGAAAAAATTGGCAAAATCTTTGGTGTTCTGTGAGAACGGGGCAGGAGGAGGTGGTGGGTGAAATAAAGAAGAAATGATGTTGTAAACTTTGTGAGGATCTTGAGGATTTTGTTTAGGTCCATTACATAAAATCCAATAAAAACATCTACATTGATTACAGGATGTAAGGAGAACAAAAATAGGAAAAAAGCACACGGGGTGAATACTTTTGCAGGCCATTGTAAATTTTTCCCTAATGAACAAGTCCAAGGTGATAGTGGTGAGGAAACACTGCTCCCAAAACAGCAGGTGTTGTGGGATGTGACCTGGTATACTTACCAAAGGTGTTCAAGGAAGGAGACCCAGGGAACCGGTGACAGGGTCATGCATGGCCAAGACTCACTGATACATGTGGGGAGTAAAGGCTGCGTCGTGTTTTTTGATCCAATAGAAAAAGTGACTATTCTGTAGCTCAAATTGCTAAAAAAATGAATGCTTGGGGGGAAGAAAGGTTTCAGAATACACAGTGCATCACAGTTTGTTGTGTCTCGTTAAACACCTTTTTGTTCTGCACCAGTTAGGGGTCACCACAGCGGATCATCCTTCTCCATCTCTCTCTGTCCACTGTATCTCTCTCTCCATCACACCAATCACCTCCCTCACCACATCCATCAATCTCCTCTTTGTCCTTCCTCTTCTCCTCCTACCAGGCAGTTCCATCCTCAACATTCTTCTACTAATATACCTTTCATCCCTCCTCTGCACAAGTCCGAACCATCTTAATCTGTTCTTGCTCACTTTTTTCCTAAACACTCCTCCCTGTAATGTTTCTCTAGAATGTTCCTTTATGATTCTGTTCATTCTTGTCCCTCCTAGAAAAAAATCACAGCATCTTCATCTCTGACACTTCCAGCTCCGCCTCCTGTCTTTTAATCAGCGCTACTGTCTCCAAACCGTACAGCACAGCTGGGTACATTACTGTCTTATATACCTTTTCCCTCACTCTTACAGACACCCTTCTATCACTCCATTCACTCTTCTCCACCCTGCCTGCACTCTCTCCTTCACTTCTCTACCACTCTCTGTTACTTTGGAGAGTTGAATGTGGTGTCATATTGAAGGTGTGGTGAGAGACAGGATGCACTGTATAAAATGAAAACAGTGAAAACAAGTTCCCTTCACACCACACCATCCTTATTTTGATTTTTTATCACTTTTCTCATGTTCCTAAGGTTTCTTTTTCTTCTTTTTTTTTAACTGAAGTTTATCTGAAACTGTTTGGGAATATTAAGAAGATAAGAGAAGGTGGTGGATATTCATTTTGTTTGTCTTTGTATAACAGCCAGGAACATGAATGAAAACATATTCAATATCTCCTTCTTTTACATCATTAGTTCCAGTTCAGTCCAATAAACAACAAAAAAAACCCTTCTTTAATTGGATGGTGTAAAATTTGTATTTATTAAGTGGCTGCATTTGAAATTCTTTTTAGATCAGATGGATTCCTGTTATTTCTCCATCACCTGATTGATTATTAAGATAACTACTATATACTGAGTACAAATTCTTATCAGAATGTTAAAACGTTAGATCGGATCACAGTATTATAGTTTAACGTTATACGTTTGAACACTTTAACCCTTAAACAGGCACAAGTGGAAAACATTATTGTAAAAAATAATTGAATGTTATTATTCTTCTATTTAAGATTCAAGTAAAACATTCTCATTATTATCTCTTAATATCTTATATATTTTGGATTGGAGTTGTATCTCCCAGTTTACGTCGCCTTATTAAGTAAATAAACAGAGCGAAAATCTGTAGTATCTCCTGGTGCACGTTACCTGTTTAAGCGTTAAATTAAACAAACGACACACCGCTGCTTCCTGTGCGTACGCGGCCTCGTATTGAAGGTGTGGTGAGAGATATGATGTATAAATGAGAAAAGAGCAAAAACAGGAAGCTCACTTTACACCACAGGTTCCTTTACAGCATCATCTCGTGTCACAATGGTTTCATCTTTAACCAAAGTTTATCTGAAATCGTTTAGGAATATTGGGATTTTTGGTCTTTTAGTTTTTGCATTGGAGAAAGCAGTGGATGTGAATTTTGTTTGTCCTTGTATAACAGCCAAGAATGTAGCTTTATGCTGCCTATATTTCACAATTCCTACTTTTACTATCTTCATTATTCACATCTGTATTCAGCTATCCCAGATGAAGAAAACAAAGAAGGACAAAAAATATAAACTTACAAAAGAAGATTTTTATGTTGCTATTGGCTACGCTTGTGCTCTAGCCATTATCTGGATATCTCTGTTATGCTTCGACGGCCGATACATCGCATGTGGATATTCAGACTGGGACGGTGTGTACTCAAAAACGGACAACTTGGCTCTTTCACAGTGGTGCAAACCAAAAAACGAATCGTCGATACCAGAGAAGGAGCTGAAAATTGTAAATGCGGTGACAAATTCTAGGGTAAGTTCAGAAGAGGAACATAAACAATATTAAAATGATTTTATATGATCAAATATAAACCAACAAAACACAAGAACAAGTCAATTAAAATCCTTTGCTTCTGAATATTATGCACAATATTTAATATAATAGTTTATAAAATGTTTAACTCTTGGATATAATATGTATAAAATTGAAACACTAATGTGCAATCTAGTTTTTCTTTTTGAGATCAGTGAGTGAAACAGAAGGTGTGGCTACTGCTTAGTTGAAGTGAAAACCTGCACCCACCCCGGTCCTTATCAGATAAGATTGGACCTCCCTGACATACTGTATAGTGTAAATATTATTATGTCTATACTGTGTATAATTTCATATATACTACTTATTAACCTCATTAGTTCAGTCAGTGCAGGGAAATTCCAGATGGAGGCTTTAATGTAATAATCGGACGATCGGCTGAGGGCTGAGATTTCCCCATACTGACCAAACTAATGAGGTTCACGAGTTACTTATCTTATGGTACTCATCATAAGATAAGTAATAATAATGTTAAGAGGGGGGGGGGGGGGGGGGGGGGGGGGGG
>JBCNYH010000013.1:14580846-14599069 GCA_039654325.1 Tandanus tandanus
CACACACACACACACACACACACACACACACACACACACACACACACACACACACACACACACACACACACAGTCTCAATTAAACTGCTTCAGCCCCTCTGGGCAGCAGAAAAAATGCACAGGTTAGCAAAACTGCAAAACAGCTTTTTTCTACACTGATGCAAATAACAATCAATCCACGATAAATCTATAATTGAGCAGCATAAATAAGGATAAGTTCAACATAAACTCAGAGAGCAGAGAATGACTATAAGAGAGATTTCTCAGCCAAAACACTTCCATTTATAATACTGAGGCAGAAGGAGCATACTTTTAATTCCACATTGTTTTAAAAACAGTTCATCCAAAACTGTTAAACAGGATTTGATTTTTCATAGTCACACAGTACAGCAATTTAGTGTATATGCATGGATGACTCAGTGGAATTAATTAGCTAAGTTATTATCTCAGTAGAGAATTTTTCTTAAACTGGCACAATATTCAGGTTTACAGACACAAACTCCTCAAAGGCAATTTAAAAGTGAAGAACATATGTAGGGAGCGGACAGAGGGAATTCTGAGATGAGAGCTATTCTGGGAAATCAAACAGGCTTTGACCAGCCTAACCAAGAGGAACCTGTGGATGAAGCAGAGAAAATGCATGTTTTAATCATTAGCAAACTCATTTGATATACAGCATATTGTGCTGAATGGGAAGGGTGGCGCAGAGTGATAATGAAATCTATAATTGTCTAAATTGTAAACACGAGACAAAGCATGAACAAATATTTTTAAAAAGTAATTAAAACTATAATTAATTCTAAAAGTTAGATTGCAAACCAACATTTAATACAGTTCCTATTTATTTGCTAATGTCTGTGACTCACAAGCGAGACCACAAGTCACAAACATTTGCTACTAAACTGGAATAAGCTAGGTTTGATTATGTACTGTGTCACTGTCAGTGCAGCGTGACTTTCTGTTTTCACATCATCAGTAACAATGACAGACGCAGTCCCAGAGGCTGCCATGACTACTTTTCTTGATAATCCATTCTAATTTAGGCAGAGCAAAATCTGATGACCTTTTGAAAGTTATTTCTTAGCCATTCTCTCCATGTCAAAATATAAGAAAAATATTAATATATTTTAAAGTGGGCCAAATTCTGTTATAGGCTGCTAAGCTACTGAAACTGCTACCTGAAAGGGATGCTATGCTAAGAACTACACATCAATATCACCTGTGATTTTCCACTCTGAAATGCATTTAAAGGTCATTTTAGAAGTGTGTATAAAATAAACATTAAATTTGTTACCCATCACATCCAATCAGGTATTAAGTCACATTTTTGACTATGAGTTATGCATATTTCCATCTTCCTGACTCAATAAGCTCCATTTTGGTACAAAATCACTGATACTATCAGTTATTTTTTATATTTATGCAGATTTCTAGTATCAAAAACTATGAAAAGGTTGATGTACAACTCATGTATGAAAAATCTAATGCACAAAAAAGTTCTAGAATGGGGGTAATAATTACAATCCTTTTGTTTTCTCCAGATAACTGCCACTGATAAAATGAAGAGTGGGCGTGGTCAGGATTTATAAAGGCAGTGATGCCCACTCAAACTGACTATGGCAAAATTTAGCTTCTTGCACTCTATCCGGGTCGATTTCTTTGTTTTCTTTGCAGGTTTATTTCTGACAGCTATTTCTTTTCTTTTTTGGGTTACAGCTTTTTTCTTTCTCATAGCTCAAAACTGGCCCATGCAACCTAATACCAGATATGATGCGATCATCTCTGTGTGGAGCTTGCATGTTCTGTCTGTGCTTATGTGGGTTTCCTCCAGGTTTCCACCCATAGTAAAAGGACATGCACATTAGGCTAACTGGCTGTTGCAAATTGCCCCTAAGTGTGGATGTGAGTGTGAATGCTTGTGTGTATGTTGGCCCTGCGATGCTCTGGTGAGCTGTTCTGGGTGCACCCTGCCTTTGGCCAGTGTCGGCTGAGACAGGCTCCAGCCTCCCCGCAACCCTAATGAGATTAGGCAGTTCTGCAACTGGCTCGATGAGAGCTGGGTAACTTTATTATACAACTTCTTAACAATAAACAATACACCCATTATCTTTGTTTTGCTAAATAACTAAAAAATTTATGACCATTTGGCTCTCCTCATTTGTTTTCTTTGTGTTGTATCTTGTAGTACAAATTTGAAAGTATGTTTCAAATATGAAATAATATAAAGTTTCATCAGATGTCCATAATTTCTTTATGGTTTTTAAAGATTTTAAGACATTTCTATTGTGTTTTAATTACACATACCTATGTTTTAGCCCATACCAAGACACTGGTTTTCCTGAATATAAATCTTTATAAATCTATAAATATAAAACAATTTATCTAAGGAAAGCAAAAACCAAACCAACACAAAAAAGATTTTGTGGCCGTCAGAAAAAAAAAGTAAAAATTTTTTCTCTGTTAGCTTCCTTAAACATAAAAAGGTAGATCTGCATACCTATTAGCTAAAGTTTTAAAATGAAAGTATTTTCATTGTTTTAATCTTTACAATTATGCTGTTAGAACATAAGGTGTATGCAATTTGTTTATTGTTTTTATTTATTTATTTATTTTAAAGTAAACTTTTTAAACACGGTATGTAAACCATTATATGTTTGTATTTAACACAGTTTTGTTGATGATCTTAGGTGCTTTGTGATATTTGGCATCTTATTTTTTTTAAAACAATATGCCATGCATATTTGCTATGTTAAAATATGCTTTTTTTCACACCCACATATTTTTCTGTAATAACCACCTCTCATCACACCATGTTTATGTGTACAGTCTCAGAAATCTCATACCAAAAAGAGTATGTTGCAAGTCTCAGTGGATATAGTGCAGATATGTTTAGAAATTTACATTTACATTATTTGGCAGACACTCTTATCCAGAGCAACTTACAATATCATTTTTACACAACTGAGCAATTGAGGGTTAGGGGCCCAACAGTGATGATAGTGGGGATTGAACTGCTGACCTTCGGATCAGTAACCCATCACCTTAACCACTAAGCCACCACTGCCCTTGTTGTTTCAACTTGCTTAACTAAAATACAGCTGAATATAAAATGTGCTACTATTTCAATACAGGAAAGTATACGCATCCAGAACCAACAGAAATGGTTTCTGCCTTATGGGTCCTTTTCTGGTAGAGTATACAGTAAAAATAAGTTTCATGATGTACTGTCTATGGTATTGGCAGGCACTGTGTGCATAATATAGAGTACACTATGCTGCTTTAAATAAATCACTAGGACACAGTAGAGTTTATTTCAGTGAAACTATTTCATAAACATATTTCTGTTCTCTTTCTGTGTAGGCGGTAATAAGCAAGAGTGGCATATTCGGCAGTCTCTAGGCAATTACAGACTGGGAACCAATCACGTTTGATTGCAAGCCAATGGAGATCTTACAAAGTGCATGCTTGCATCTACAGTCCTGGGCTGATTTTCACTCTGAATCTGCATGAGCACATTCAAATGACTCTAAGAGAAAAGAAGAAAAGCATAGTGTGTGCATGTGCAGAGTCAGGGGAAGCATCACCATACTGGATAAGCTTTCTGTGCTGCTGAACAGCTTTCTGGTGGGACCATAGAGGTGGCCGTTGCCTTGGAAACCAGCCAGTAAGGAAGGTGATGGCAACTGGCCAATTATACACTGTATATCACACCCACAAAGCAAATGGCTAGAAAAGAACACAAGAAATGTAATTCCACCACTTCGGATTCCTTGGCAACTGTTTAATGATGAAAACTGTTGATGATACTGTGTACGTGTAGAATTTCTATGTGACACATTGCAATTTCATATATATATATATATATATGTGTGTGTGTGTGTGTGTGTGTGTGTGTGTGTGTGTTTCACATATTCTATATGCATAGACAATTTCATATCTTATATTCTCGTAATGTTTCTCAAATATATGTAAATAGTCTGTTTGTCTGGCTTGTGCTACTTTATGCTACTTGGCAATCATGTGTGTTTATATACTTGGTGAAATAAAGTGATTCTGATTCTGAAGAGCTCAATAAACACATTAATTTATTGTACATTATGACATCTAATATTTTCTTTCATTTTATTTTTTGAACTGCTTTATCAATTATTAGGGTACACCATGAACAGCTTGCCAGACCATCGCAAGGCCCACACAATGCTCTCACTAACACTCACACCTAGGGGCAATCTTTTGACTGTGGGAGGAAAGTTCCATAACTAAGAACAGTATAGTGCTTAGTCCCAGTACAACCACTGCTGTCTATTGAGGATTAGCTGATAGCCAGCAAATAAACCTTTGTCAGATATGTCTTTTGATCACCCCAGCAGTGAGATTTCTCTCTCAGGCCTTGTATTTCCTTTGCTTTAAGAATGTCTTGTAATGGGCTTTGCTAAATCTCCAAAGTTCACACTAGTATCTGGATTTCAGGACTTTACGAGATTAAGTGTTCCCTCACAGCTTCTGGTTTCTTCAGTCAGTCACTTATTTTTGCTCTATTGTTTAACCTGACCTGGAAACAGGAGGTACAACTCATATTACTATCTCGGTTTTTATGCTGTTGTGCCCCCACAGTACAAAGACATGCACATTAGGCTAATTTGTTGTTTCAAATTGGCTCCAGGTGTGAGTGTGAATGTGAGTGTGAATGGTTGTGTGTGTGTGTTGGCCCTGCAATGGTCTGGCGAGCTCTTCGGGGTGCACCCCGCCTTTGCTCAGTGTCGGCTGAGATAGACACTAGCCTTCCTGCCTATTCCTCTAATCCCTTGTGTTGCTTCTTGGAAAAAAGTGCAATTTTCATTTAAACTTGCTTAGTAGGCCAAAGCTTTTCCAGTGAATTATTTTGCACATACCATATGTTGCCGCACATTGATACTGAAGCAAACAGATTCTGATGCTTCCCTTATGTGTAATATTGTTTAGCAAAATATTTGTCATTTTATGAATTGATGAGGAGATTAAAGTCCTTGTTTAATGAGCACTTGCTACCCAGTGTAGAGTGCACAACACATTCTATACATAAAACATCAATGTCTATAAATACACACCACACATCAAAATAAATTTATTGACAGGTATATGTTAGAATTTAGATAACCTGTAGATGAGACTCTGGTATATGGATATGTCGACTGTGTATATAGGTCCTGTCTGATACCTCATGGAATACAATTATTATTTTCATTTACATTTTGATACCTTGCTAAAGCACGCCATCTTTATAAGCCTGGCAACAACAAATTAAGCACAAATCTACCACCATACATATTACTATCGATTCAGTGCAGTGTACATGTTGCATGCGTATGTTAGATGTGATTATCAGAGAACAATGTTTAATGTTGGGGGAACTTCCTAATGTTTGCACTATAATAATGCAGATTTAGAAAATGTCACATTAGGCAGCCATATTCCTTACTTACCATAAAAACAGTAAGTTAAGGATGAATGACATCATTATTAAGAGCATCTCAAAATCATTACTAAAAGTGAAAGAATGACATAGCTTGTGATAACAATGCAAGTTGGCTAGCTAGGAAGTACCTCATGCAGCTGTTCTCTGAACAAGACATTCATAAGTCATTCAACTAATTAAATATACAGGAGGTGTGTATAATTCATATTCATGACATATGATTTTGGCTCAAAACGGAATACTTGAAAAGTAATAATTTACTTTAATTTGAATGAATAAATGTTATGTATAATAGATATTAAAAGATTTGTCATTAAATGCTCTGAATGGTTCACAATTTGTGCAGATGTGAACAATTATTAGAGAAATAATGACCAGCTGCAGCTGCTCAGGGTGATAATGAGTCTGCTGTTGGGCAATGTAATGAGTTAATAATTTAGGAATAAGAAAAAAAAAAGGTTATTAAATTATCATTCAAATGTAATGTATCCAGTAAATTGTCAAGTAGTTGGCTGTCAACAGACCTTAAAATACAATTAAATGTTGTTGATATTTGAGTATAAACTAGGAAGTCTTATATTAACCTGTCTATAATCATTTAAAAATACTGAATTGAAAATCCTTTAAGAGCTCCTGAATCTGAAATCAGGTGACATTGAGTTACGTTATACACTGTGGCTGCAAGCCATTTGTCAAATATACTTTCACCTTTCACTGCATAATACTTTCTTACATTTGTGTAATTAAAAAAAAAATTAACTTCTACTCTGTTATATTTTTCTCCTGTTCTCATTTTATAAATTGATGAAGGGATTGATGCTCTTGTTTAATGAGCACTTACTACCCAGCGTAGAGTTGTTAGAGAGATCTATTCATACAGTGGTGGCTATAAAAAAAGAAAAGAAATTTAGGCAGAGACACCAGTTTTGAATGCAGTATTTGCATTTACCCCTAAGTGTGAATGTGAGTGTGAATGGTTGTGTATCTCTGTCGGCCCCATGATGGTCAAGCAAAATGTTCAGGGTGTATCTTGGCTTTGCCCAAAATCAGCTGGGATGGGCTCCAAATTCCCTGTGGCCCTAAATGAGGGTAAAGCAGTTTAAAAAATGAAATGAAATTAACTGAGATCTCAAATTTCAGTGTCTAAACACTTGTGAAAATTTTTAATAAACACTACAATGAGAAATGCTTCAGTTAGGAATAGAGGACCAAGGTGTCTCAATAACATGTGGTTGGCAATAAAGTACCCAGTGGCACTCTACAGGAAATAGAGCTGAGGGCTGTAGATCAGTGCTGGGAGTGGATGTGTCTGAGATTTACAGCAGTCAAGTCCTTCGTTCATGTAGGGCGAGTGGTAATGTGCTGAGCGTTGAAGGACTGAGGGAAATAAATTTAATCAGACAGTTTTCTGGGTGACAATGAGGAAGAACACAGTCACCTACAGCAGAAAAACCCATACACATAGAAAAACAGGCATTTTATTAGCTCAGTTTTGTTATACATATAAATATTAAAATTGTTATACCTTTAAAAGAGACAGACAGAACAAATGCAAGAAATATAACAGTCTTGCCACATTTCATTGCGTATTTCATAATAGTGTAGCCTGCTCTCATACAGAGCAAACATACCAGGATGTATAGTACTGTTTCTATACTGATCATGCATTTTTTTTATAATGTTATCAATTATTGTGATAATATAATTGAATTGTTGTATTATACCACTACATTTTTAGCTTTACAATGCTAGAATAAAGTAAAAGTAATATGGTTTGAGAGACATTGGATCTATGCCCCTTTTAATAATTACAAAATACATTATAAACAGTTGTGCAAAAGGAAAAAGACATGACTTTTTTTGTCAAATAAAAAAATGACATTTCTAAAACATTTAATATATGACAGAACAGTGTGATGTATATGTGGAGTAAATGGGGCACCACAGAGAGATTACTAAGAACAAAATGTTCCTTTAAATCTGATGATAGGATAAGAGGAATACCTATCAGGGTAACTGGCAGAAAAACCTACAGCAACATCAAAGAAACTGGAACTTGGAATATCTGGCAAGGACTGTTCAGCATACGACAACAATCTCTTATATTCTTCCCTGTCTGGACTATAGGAGTGTCAAGAAAAAAACTATTTCTCATGAAAAAAAAAAGAAAAAAAAAAAAGAAAAAACAACAACCATAAAACAACAACAAAAACAAAAACAAACAAACAAATACATAAATAAATAAATAAATAAATACAAAAAATTAATAAATAAATAAAAATAAAATCAGTCCAAAAATTTGTGGCAAAGGTTTGTTTAAAACAGTATTACTTAACAGGTGTACACATGTCTGCAACCAGTTTATTGGGTTTTTTTTGTTTTCATATAAAATACTTCTATTTGTTTTTCACTTAAATTTTGTTGGTTGTTATATTAAAAATTAAAAAAGGTAAATGGAAAATGAATTGATTTATCTTTAGTTCAAGCACTTGAGTCAAACTACACAGGATAAGTAGTGTGGATGATAAATGAATGAATGAATGAATGAATGAATGAATGAATGAATGAATGTCCTAGCAATATTACATAATTAATTTTACGTAAAACAGATTACTTGCCCTTTTTAGAATTACTAAGATTTGCAAGTAGACACAGCGTGATACCACTGGGTGCCTGATGATCTTGATCTCCAAGTAAGTGTGTAAAGCAAATAAAATATATTGTAAAATTGTCAGTCCTGATACTGTAATAGTTAATGTACATTATTGTATAAAAGTTAATTCTGCTATTTGCTTTTAACATGCATCGTTTTCTTAGTTTAATCCCTAGCACGGTTTTTGATCTCAAGTTGAAAGTACCAACTGCATTCATTTTCTGAACTACTTAATCCTACAAGAGTCACAGGGAAGCTGGGGCCTATATCAGTCGACTCTGGGAAAAGGCAGTGTACACCCTGAAGAGCTCATCAATCCATCGTAGGGCCAACACACACATACACACACAACCATTCACACTCACAACCACACCTGAGGCAATTTAGAACAGCCAATTATGTAGCCTATTATGTACATGTATGCAGATTGTGGGAGGCAACTGGAGTACCTGGAAGAAACGTGCATGTGCTAACCCCCACGCCACGCATGCATGCATCAACAGTAACTGAAAGCAATGAACAAAAAGCTGCTGAAAAAGAAAAGGTGAAGGTAAAATTATAGTCAGATATTTTTAATTAGTGTGATGACAGGTGTCAATGGGCACCCTGATTAATCAAAAAAAGAGGGTCTATAAAAGATCTTTCATGTTTGTGGAAGTATATCATAACCTCAGACTCAGATAACAACATCAGTGTTATGGGTGCTAGGGTTGAGTAAACAACATCAGTGCTCTTTTCTAGAACATTGCTGCCCTTCTACAGTTTGTGGAAGATCACGTGGATAAGCCTGAAGGATATTGGGATATTATGTTTAAATAAAAAGCTTTATATTTTGAGAAAAAGGAAAACACTGTATTCCAGAATAAGAACCTTATTTTGTCTGTAAAACATGGATGTGATAATGTGGTGCCATCATTTTCTACGTCTGGGCAATCTTTAATGAAACAATAAATTCTGAATTATAGCAACAAATTTTAGAGGAAAATATACAGATATCTCTCAGTGAACTGAATCTAAAGGAAAAGTGGGTCACAAAACAAAACAATGATCCTAAGCACACAAGGCAATCTTCCAAAGGACAGTTAAAGAAGAATAAAATAAAAATTTGAAATGGCCAATTTGAATTCCTGAGCTTAATCCAATAGAAATGCTGTACAAGCAGTTTATGTGAAGTAACCCACTGGGATCCTGAAGCTAAAGCTGTGGAGGAGTGGGCTAAAATTCCTCTAAGCTGCTGTGCAGGACTGAACAAAAGTTAATAAAGTTATTGTTTATTCATTATTTGCAGTTACTGTTAAAAGTTGGACAGAAAAAAGGTTCAAATACTTTTGCTACTCATACATTTGCCTCCAGACATTTATGTTCCTCGTTAAAAAAATAAACATGTGAATTGGCCCATTTATTTGATTTGATTAAATTTACAACTGTCAGAAATTGGGGAAGGGGGGATGATATTGTTTTAATTTATATTTATACAAAAATATAGAACATTCGAAAAAGATTGAAAACAATGAAGCACCATTTATTTTGAGCTGTCTAAAATTCAGTTACTGAGCTCTTTTCATCTACTAGTACTTTCCATAGATGCATTATCTATATCACTTTTCTGGCAGGGTCCCGGCAGAGGCTGGTGCCAATCCCATCTGAATTCAGGTGAGAGGCAGGGTATACCCTGAAGAGGTTGCCAGTCTATTAAAGGACTAACACAGAGACAAGCTACCATTCAAACCATCATTCATGCCTATGGGCAATTGAGAGTAACCAGCTGACCTAATGTGCATGTCTTTGGGCTGTGGGAGGAAACCAGGCTATGCACAGGGAGACTCTGCACAGAAAGGTCTTAGCCAGCTGCAAGATTTGAGCCCAGAACTTTCTTCCTGTGAGGCAACAGTACTAATCACTGAGCTACTATTTTGCTGAGTCATATTACAATCATATGAATGAATGAATGCAAATCAGCAGATAACTGCCTAAAGTTTCTGACTATCACTTATGCAGGCATATTAGAAAGTGGTTCTGTTCTGGCATCAGTGCCTTCCTCATTTTCTTTACTCAGCTTTTTCACTCAAAAGCACATTTCATGACACAAAACTGCATGGAAGCTAAACACAGGGAAGTATTTTTTGACTGGGGATGGTACATCTGTAAATGAGCCATTGAAAATATCTTAGAAGTGGAAAATCTGAGACCATACCATGGTGGATATATGGTTCCACCATATACTTGCTCACTGGAGCGGTAGAGAGAGCCACGCTATTTTAGAACTTGCTAATGAACACAAACAGAATTACAAATCATTAGCAACCAGCAGTATTTACTAGCCTACAGTCTGAACATGGTACTGTACTTAAGTCCTGACAAAAGAATCATTTCTCACAAGTTCCTGCCTCATGGAACTCTTGGTATGGCAATCAGAATCAAAATAGACTGAGAAATAATAAGCAATGAATAGAAGCTCCAAAGCCAAAAGGAAAAGGAGAGCCAGAACTAAAAGGAAGAGACAGAAAACAGAAAGAGCCGAAACAAATGAAAGAACTAGAACAAAAGAAAGAGCCAAAACAGCAGCGCATCCGGGGAATGATGATCAAAGGTAGTATAACAATCAGGACTCCTAAGAGGCACATAAGATCTAAGATATAATCTGTGCCCAGAAAGGCTCAGCAATTAGCATGATACAAAAGGGAGATGTGGACGGCTGACACACCAGTGTGCCAGGCTGCAACCCCGGAAATTAGGAGAACAGGAATTAGATGGAGGTATGAGTGCACCTTCATATATATGTATATAATAAATATAATTATTTAAGTTTAAGGTCATTCTCTTTGTCTATGAGGCTCTAATACACAAAAGCTTATTGATGGACAGTTTTCCCATAAAATGCCAAAGGTTTTCTTCTTATACATAAAGCACATTAGAAGTTGCAAGGAAGAAGTTCAAATTTTATTGGTATTTATACGGGTAAAACGATCAAGTGTTCTTTGAGAAATGCAACGGTTATATGATTAAATGGTTCACTGCAGTTCAGAAAACTTAAAGCTACCAAGACATGTAGCATTGGTAACTTTCAAACACCCCTCTTGACAGTATTTATTCTTTCTGGATAGGACTCTATTAACATGGCATATCTTGACTTGGAATCTTTGTCCACTTTTTCTTGCAAAAGCACTCTAAATTGGTCAGATTGAAAGGGCGTCTTATGTGCTCAGCCTTTTTCATGTCACCCCACACCTTTCATAAATTGGATTCCGATCTGGGCTCTGGTTGGTTATTCCAAAATTTTTATCTTCTTCTGGTGAAGCCATTCCTTTGTTGATTAAAAAGTATGCTTTGGGTCATTGTCATTGCTGAAACGTGAAATTCCTCTTCATCTTCAGTTGTTTTAGCAGAGGTCAAAGAAGGGTTTGTATCAAAATTAAACAGTATTTGGAACTCTTAACAAACATCTCCAACTTGACTTAGGCTTCAGTTCCAGCTGAAAGCATGACACAGCCCAAAGCATGATACGGACATCACCATGCTTTACTGTGGGTATGATGTTCTTTTGAGTGAGTGCAGTGTTGTTTTTGCACTAAACATTCCTTTTGGAATTATGGCCACAAGGTTGAATTTTGGGCAAAAAGACCATAACACATTTACTCATATGCTTTCGGTAGACTTGATGTGGGTTTTTACAAACTTTTGCCAGACTTGTTTTTTTTTCTGTAAGAACAGGCTTAAGAACAGGCAGCTGTGGCCAGCTAAAATACTACACACTTTATTTTGGGGACAATAAAAAAGCCACCTCAAATCCTCCAGATTTGTCGCACATCACAATACCACAGATGTCACTAGTCAACAGGAGAAGGCAATTGGTATGTTGCAAGCTGGCATATTAATTTGAGAAACTTCTACAGCTGTGACTTACTATTGTTTTTCATTACTCTCAGCTCCATCAGTGTGGCACCAAAGCCAAATGACTGCATGTCCATTTGTGTTCCTGCCCCATAGGAATATACATGATCTCCACACAGTCCTCACAGAGAAATAGGACAACATTGACCCCCTCTGTCTGTCACAGACAGCAGCCGGCATTTTGGTAGACAAAGGGTCTGCATTTTGTTGCAAAGTGGTGAATTCATTGCATTATATTTTACATTAAACGTTTACACCATTGTTTACAAGTATCTAAATTTTTTAAAATCCTACATGCTTTGTTTACATTTTTAATGACTTTAGTATATATTTGGAACCTGTTGTATATGGTTCTTTTAACAACCAAAAAGGTATAGGTGCAATTGTTACAAGCCTTGGAACTCTTTTGGTACAATAAAGAAACATATTTTCTAAGAATGCATATAGAGACAAATCCCAAGGCCACTTCAGGTTACTTTGCCAGAACACTTACATTTACTGTGATTACCGATATGCTAACTCTGTCACACCAACTGCACAGATGTAGAAGTAACTGTTAACAGCTTTTCGATATCCTATAATCTTGCTCAGTGTTAATTCTTTGCAAAGACTGTTTAAACCTCCATGTGTTTCAGATTTTGTCTCTGTCTCCCTGGGCATCACTAATAACCAGAACATCCTGAAGCATAACTATGGGGGTTTTCAGTGATGTTGGTGTAATGTTTCAGCATATTGTCTGATGATCTTAATGTAAGAATGTACTCACTCTAGGAATAGTTGTCTTGTGCCTTGTACTTTGTACCCGAGTATAAATGACCCCCTCCTCACTCTTCCATTGACCTGCGCTTACATTCTACTCAACATTCCAGGCAAGAATACCCTTAAGTCATCACACTGAGACATTTTGTGTTGAAAAAAAAACCCACTCTCACATAGAATGATAACATGAAAAACACAACTGTTTTTACATCTGCTTTATTTGGAGTAATTTTTTATTTATTTATTTATTTATTTTTACAGATTTTTAATTATAAAATGCAGCAATGTTTAGTAAATCATGCTACACATATAACAAGAATTTTGCACAGGCTGTTTATGTTGAAATATGCAGTTTTAACTAACTACAATTCGCATTCATCAGTATGGTGAGAATTACATCCATTATTACCCTAAATATTCTCAAATGCACTGAAAAGTGCAGGTCGTAACGTTCGAGCCTGAGTGCAACTGAACTGTGCAGGAGCCCACTATTTCTAAGCAAACCAGCTGAACCGTGTCCAAGCATGGCACTCAGCAATCACAAACAACTGTTTGGCAAGCAAACCTGACTTTGGGGGGTCAAACATACTTGAGATTCTCTAGAGTGAGTACACCCTAAGACTATATATTTATGCAGTATGTATTAAGTGGCTTTGAGACATAAAACATGTCCTTGATATTTGTTTTTCCCTATGCACATATGATAAATGCCAATTTATTTATTTTTTTTGTTTGTTTTGTTTTGTTTTTTTGCATTTGCCTTTTTGCATTTTGCATTGTCTTTTATCCTCTGGGAGTAAACTACTGTACAAATAAATTTAAAAATGACTTATTTTTATGTTATAAGAAATGGTCATCCTGAAGTGGGTGTAAAATCATAGCCAAAGGCAGACTGCCAAGCTCTATGTAACTGTTCCTTGACACATTAAAAGTTGGTGACAGCGGGAGCTTTTCACTATCAAGACCCAAGTGAGATTCTCTGAAGTATGACTCAAGCACCAGGGGGAGAAACTGCTCAGCATGAGCCCAGGGATTGACAGAAAGCCTTGAAAATAACACCAAGAAAACAGAGTAAGCATGCAAAGGAAAAAAGAGCAGATGACAAGTAATCCTTGACTTTTTTTTTACACTCCTCCAATACTTCCTTGACTGATCAGTTTGTGCGGACATAAATACTCATGGAAAAGTCTCGTATAAGAGCCAAGAGTGACTAAAGATAATGGCATCTATAGCATGCTCAAAGTACCCTTGGCAAAACTCCAGTCATTATAATGGCCATGAGAAGACTTTTGCGAAGCAAATCTTAATAACATGACCAACAGTTAAATAATTAAATATGCAAAAGTTTATATTTTTTCTCCTGTACTTTTTTATTACTGAATTCCTTACATATTTATACATTATAAATTACAAGAAACTAAATTCTTTGTGTTACAGTGTCATACATTTTCTTTCAAGCAGTTGAAAGTGTATACCAACTAATATCATGAGAGTCCTTGATAATGTTAACTCTGAGCAGTAGGAGTATTGTAGATGAGTAGGAATGGGCACATGCTTAGGGAGAAAAAAATCATTCAAATATTCTTCAACTCTTTTATTTAATTTAGACCTATTCCTCCTCAAACCTTGTGAAATGCTCCTCACTGGAATTTTTTAGTATGTTGTTTGGTCATTACAAGCCACAAAAACTGCATTTCATTTTGTTATAGATTCTAGAAATCTGTAGATTTAATTTGGAGGAGACCATTTTTTAAAAGTTCACTTAATTGGTGTTTTGATGATAATGGAGAGCACTGACTAATAGGTCAGTTCAAAATATCTCGTGTACAAATGGGTTGCTCTCTGAAGATTGTGAAGCCTACTGTGTATAATTAATAATTTTCATGCTTATGAAATGCCTTTGTGTACAGAGTACTCTATCAACATAATATATTCAACAAATAATGCCTCTACTCTATAAAATATAGTCTTATAAAAATAGGAAGTGTTAACCATGGGTGGCACGGTGGCGTAATGGTTAGCACATCTGCCTCACAGCAAGAAAGTCCTGGGTTTAAGACCACCCATCAACTACAATAATATTTTATAAGGTCAAACATTAAATAACATTCATGCTCCTGAAACATCATTCTTGTGTAAGGCTAGTATGTCTTAAACTCATATTAGCAGCAAACTTCAATCTTTTAGGGGAAGAAATAGCTGAGCACTTGGACAGCATCCATGTCCTTGAGCTGTGGCCTCGATGAATTTTTACTTTATTATTCCCACAAAGGAATAAATCCAGAAGGAGATGAGGCTCTGCATTTAACCCATCTAAAGGTGCCACAGTGGCTTAGTGGTTAGCATGTCCACCTCACAGCAAGAAGGTCCTGGGTTTGAGTGTCGGGTGAGGTGAAGGCGAATCTGGGTGGAGTTTGCATGTTCTTCCCCAGCTTGTGTGGGTTTAATCCGGGCACTTTGGTTTCCTCCCACAGTCCAAAAACATGAATATTAGAATAGCTTGCTGTTCCAATTTACCTAGGTTTGAATGTTAGCCCTGTGATGCACTAGCGAGCTGTTTATGGTGTATCTGTTTTTTTTTTACACAGAGTTTGCTAAAATAGGTTCCAGCCCCAATGTGCCCTGAGTAGGATTAAGCAGCTCAGCAAATAAATGAATTTAAACCATCCAAACCATTAAACACACACAAGTGAGCAAACACACTCCCCAGAACAGTGGACAGCCACAGTGCAGCATCCAGGGAGCAGTTGGGAGTTAGGTGCTTTGCTCAAGGGCACTTCAGCCTTGAATGTAGAGTTGAAACTGTTGTTCAATCCCCCTTACTTTTTTCCTGCTGGTTTAGGGAATCAAACCAATGACCTTTTGGTCCCAAGCCCGTTTCTCTAATCTTTAGGCCATAACTGCTTTTATAGCTTGATGCAGCTTGGAACAAAGGGGCCTTCATTACAAAGTCATTAACAGTGTGGATCACCACCCACTGTTAGCCATTCAATCCCTCCTATGACTCACAGCATTCATACCAAAACAAAACATAAGTAAAAAAAAATAATAATAATAAAGAATCAATTAACACTCCTATATTCTTACTTTAAAAATGTTCTGAAAGGGATCTCTACAAAGGAAGGAGTTCTCAGCTTCCTAAATGACTTTTACTTGGAACCCTCCATGAAAGAAAAGCACTACATTGTAAGCATTTTCATGGAATCATTAAAGGTTCCTCCAGGGGGACAAGCCACAGAGTCCTTAATGGCAGAACTTTTTTGCTCACTTTAATTCTCATTTTTGGTGATGACTTCCATGAGGGGATGGATAGAATAAAATGACACTTTTTGAGTTTGATTGAAAATTAAATATGTCAAAGTGCATAAAGAGGGTAATGATGTGTAGGTCTACAGTATAGAATAATTTTATGCAGTTAAATTTATGCAGTTAAATTTAAATTTTCTACAGTATAGAAAAATTAAAAGGGTTTTGCCACCAATTATGGTGTGTTTTTCATACATTTCCCATGATTATGGGATATTTACATTTACCCTATGCATTGGTATAAACAAATACAACATAAGATTTTGGTAGACTGCAGACTCTGCAGCTTTTCTGCCTTAAATTCACGAAGAAAGACCTGTAGCATTTTTGACATATACTCTTATGTCTTATGTGCATATTTTTGGTACCGTGTCCTGTCTTTAAAAAACCTGTCCATTGTCTACTTATTGGGTATTCTATATTGGCAATATTGTAAGCTGTATATATGTTCATATTTTTGTCTGTATCATTAGAGAGACACCAGTGACTGAAACCAAAATCCTTGTGTGTGTCAACATACTGGGCCAAATAAAACCTGATTCTGAATCTGACGAAAAACTTTGAGAGGAACCAGATTTGACAGGGAAACCCATCCTTATAGTGAAACCAGATAATATAATTAGATAATTGTGTTATGTGGTGAAAATGTACAAACTGTGTAGCAGTAAATTCACTTTTATATGGAACTTATAATGGATATGATATATTATCGTCAGTGTAAGTGGGTTCTTGAATGAAAATTCCAACCAGAAGCAGGACATTAGGTTGGGTCACACAGGTCCAGAGAGCAGAAAGGGCAGGATTATTGGTGTCTCAGAAGTAGCATGTGTACCTCAACAAACATAGAGAAAAATTCAAAGAGAGAGAGAGAAGGAGAGAGAGAGAGAGAGAGAGAGAGAGAGAGAAGGAGAGAGAGAGAGAGATATGTTGACGCGTGGGCGATAGTGGGTGGGTGTTATCAAGTTATCAATAATTTATCAACTGCTGAGTGCAGTGTCTGAGTTCCTGACAGCATATATCACTTACTTTTTACCCATCCTAAAATATGTTTTATTATTCTTCATGGTTGATGCATACCTTATAATAATTTTCTTAATGCTGAGAAAATAAGCAATTGTAAGATATATATTCAGTAAGTCACATGACATTTTATAGCTCATAATAGGTCATCAATTCTCTGACAACATGTTTTGTTGTGTCAATAGCAGAAATTAGAAGTAAAAAGAAGACTCACTTATATAGCAACTCATTAAAAATACACTATAACTGTAAAATTGTGTGGCATTTCATAAAGTATTACTAACTCATTCAATTTGGCTATTTCATTACAAATCAATAGGTACCTTTATATTATTGCTGCTATAGTTTTGTTAGTGGGGGCGCTGTTCTTACTCTATTCTGGTCTCTTTTAATTAAAATCATTGTGTCCCTTATTCAGTCCTGAACTCAGGTTATATCCTTCTGGGTTTCCTATAAGTTCACTGGTTTCCATCCAAATACTTGCAGGTAAATTAATTGATCATTTTTTTTCTTTCTTTTTTTTGGATTAGAGGCATGACAAACACAATTGTTACAAAAAAGCATAATCTGTTATTTTCCTTTATTCTCTATTGTTACATTTCAATATGGCTTTACAGTGTCATGAGCACTGATTTGCTACAGTGATTAAATTTACCTCCCCATAAGCTTAACCCACATATTAGAGGTGTTTGGTTATTAGAAAATTACAGGCATTCACTAGCTATTTGTTTCAGAAAGCATTCAGTTATATTCTAATAATGAATGAGAATAATGTGTAGTCACAAGTTTTGATAAAATACATAGCATGTGTCATACAATGTTTTCTAATTAGAGTACAAGAATTATTATATGGCAGATGTCATGGTATCAATCATTAATTCAGACACCAATATCAATAGATGTATACTCTCGGGCAAAAATACAGTATACTGTAACATCATGCATAAATTGATGACATGGAAAAAGATAGCATATACTAGAACACCATCCATAAATTCATGTCATGTCATTGACCTGACTATGTCAGCATCATGATGCAGAGTTCAAGTGAAATGTGACCAAAGTAACACACACACACACACACACACACACACACACACACACACACACACACACACACACACACACACACACACACA
>JBCNYH010000013.1:14609909-14621355 GCA_039654325.1 Tandanus tandanus
CCCGTGAGAGCTCGGCCAATTAGCTCCCATGGACTCCCGGTCATGGATGGCTATGGCATCAACCCGGATTCGAACTTTGAGATCTCCGGGTTGATAGTCGTGCACCTTGTCGATGCGCCACTCGGGAGCCCTTATCTCATCATTTCTTCTGGTATTTTTTGGACCAATGACTTTGTGGCATTCTAGCAATATTTTGAAGAAAATCGGTCATGCATTTCCTTAATAAAGGCAGGTTTAGATGCATATTAAGTAGGAATTTATATTAAGAAACACTTGATTAATTGTAAAATTTAAATTATTTCTAGTATTTTATGCTAAAATCTAAAATATGATATAAATATGATAAATTTGACCCACAAATGCATTAACTCACTATATCTCTAAAATACAGTTCTGTGACTTCCAACTGGTTTGGTGCTGGAGGGTCACATATGGTAGTTTACCACATAGTGGCACTTGATTTTTCAGCACTTGCAGAGGCATGCAGCTCTAAAAGTGCTAATCTGCATAGACTGCATTTACATAAGAAATGTCCCAGCTGTGGTTACGCCTCATGATCCGCATAGCTACCTAGATGGCACATAAGCCATGGACTGAGGGCAAGAATCTGCTTGGACTGAAATCCACATACCTGCATGTTGTTTTGACTTACACACATGGGAGAACACACGAGCCCCTTATGCTTCAGAGTAAAGCAACCTTAAAATCATATTCAAGTTTTTTAATAGCAACTACAGGTTTTATCTTCCTACGAGCACAAATCTGTCATATCTGCAAATCTGTTAATGAAGTAACAGACAAAGGAGATCAAATTTAATTCTAATGAATATTATAATATCACTGCATGCTATCCAGAGGTGTTATCATTTAAACACAAAAGAACCATTATACAAAAATCTGGATTTATTGATATTCTTGATTTAGAGTGAACAGTCTTCTTGTGTAAAATTATTCATTCATTCATTCATTCATTCAGGTGTAAAATTATGTAATTTATTCTGGTCTGAATCATTACATCATGGGACGGAATGATCTCATTTTTGAATAACCATTAATCAGGATTTTGAGGTGTTTTCCATCAGTGAGATGACAGTCAGATGTTGAACGGGCATCCTGTTTTGATTACAAACCAAAGGGTCTTTCAAAGTGTGATCTTGACAACCCCTTCAATGTATAAAAAATGGGTCATTGTTAAAGAACCATTTGACTACATCTTCATAATCAGGACAGTGATATTTTCAATATGGGACTGTCCTGGCAACCTTATCCAGAAGACATGTTTCTGGAAGTGTACCATGTCATGAACAAAGAAGAAGAGGAAATTCAAGATCATTTATACCCTTAAGGGAAAAAAAAACCCCAAAAAAGATTGCTACTCTAAGTGTGCACCTGCTTTATCTTAGCTAAAAACACATATTTACATTCAGAGCTATCCCAATGTTAAGAATAAAATTAATGATTCAAACTTGTCTACTTAGGATTTGGCCCCTTTCATACTGCCCACACATAATTTTTTAGTTATTTAAAATTCAACTTTCCTACAAATTCAAAAGGATTTGTTTCTACTGTAGATAAACAATTATGATCGTTAAAGTTTAATGTAAAATCAGGTCTCTGACTTTGCTTGACTTTTCTTGTTGGAATTTCTGCAGTCTGCTTCTACATAAAAGACCTCCCTCAGGCCTGATGTGTTCCAGGATGATGTAAGCTGCTGATAAGAGACTACCTGAAAAAGATGGCCTAGAAAGGTTGTAAGCAGAAGCAGTAAATTTATTAATAATTAAAAAAAAATACTCCATCTAATTGATTTTGGAGATGAAATTCTATTCTAATAATCTTTTATTTAAGTGCATCCTTTATTATAAGATTTAATTGTTAGATATGAAAGTAAGACTAAAAGTAGTATCAGATTAGAGTATGCTATTTCTGTGCATGATAAGATATTTGCCGAAGATCCCTGCATGATACATCTTCATTACGAGTGCAAATCACAGTTCTATGTTTCTGATAGGATATTGTAGTAAAATTCATAAAATTAAAGCAAAAAATAAATCATAAACTGTACTGACAGCACCATATGCTGTAGGTTTAATTGGTTATCAAAATACAGTGCAACCATGACTCCACCTGAATTGAGGACTTTAAAAAAGAGCACATGATATTTTGAGAATTCCTCATGGAGTAGTTTGAGAAACTGGGGCACAATCCACATATGCTTATTTACACTGTTGCCAAATGTAGCTGTCATAATAATGTACTCTGCAGTTTGCCCAGCATTTAGGCCATGACAGCTACAACTGTTTGCAAAACACCATGCTGACAACTAGAGTCTAAATTATACAATTAGCATAGTCATACAGTATCAATAAAATATCATGCAATGACAAAATATTTTGGGAAAAGAAATGTGTGTGTGTGTGTGTGTGTGTGTGTGTGTGTGTGTGTGTGTGTGTGTGTGTGTGGTTTGATTTTACACTCTTCTGACTATAAGACCATTTTTCCATTTATCCTCAGAATGATCAGGATGTGATTTGGAGTTGAGACTTTTCCCTCTTCCTCTACAAGCCACATATTGTAATAGTAATATTGTCTCATGCAAACAATGACCATTCTTTTTTGACATAGGGCTCTTGGTAACCTCTCTGATCAGGGACAGTTTGGAGATGTGGCCTAGTAGAAATGTTTATAAGCTAACTGGATTTGATAAAAGCCTTTTGGCTAATTTTGATTCACTCAGTCCAGTTTAAAGCAGGATTTATTTAGGGATGTTCAAACTATTAACAGGTTGTATATTAGCAACTACTGTATTATTCTGCACACGTTCCCTATTAGGGCAAGGAAGCTAGAGATGTAGAACATATTGCTGCAATAAAAATAGGAATTTAGGTTCAGAAATTTTCTGAAAATGTGAAATGTTACAAAGTTCCAGACAAATTAATTGAAAATAAATAAATAAATAATCCCTTTTACATCCTGTATGCAGATTATCATATATTCATATGGTAACAAACATTGACTTAATTTCCTAAATAGAACAAAAAAGTGTTCAGTTTACTGTATGTAAACATTTATGATGTACTCTCTTTTCTACAGAAGTAGTAGAAAAAATGGGATGGTGAAAAATCCAATATTTTAAAATATGTTCTGCAGCCTCGATACTTCAATGATAACAGTGTTGCTCACTGATGCTTGTAACCTGAGTCATTAGAAATCTTATAAGTCAGAATATAAGGTAAAACTTTGCTTAAGGGTTGAGTTCATACACCTACACAAGCCCTGACTAAGCCTTATGTAAATATACAGACTTTTTCTATGGGAGTCCCCATGGCCTTGTTGCTTTCTTGGATGAAGTTTTTTAGATACTTACCACCGTCTACTGGGATCACCTCACAAGACCTGATATTTTGGAGATGACCTAATGCACTTGTTTAGCCATCACAGTTTAGTTCTTGTCAAAGTCGGTCAGATCCTTTCCAGATCAGATCCTGCCTATTTTTCCTACTTCCAACACACTGCTATTAAGAACTGACTGTCACTTGCTGCCCAATATTCCCCACCTCTTAACAGGTGCCACTGTAAAAGGATAATCAATAATGTTATTCTCTTTCCCTGTCATTGGTTTCAATGCTATGGCTGATTGGTGTTAATTCGTGCTATGACAGATTCCAGGATGACTTATGTTAAAACCTCATAACAGCCGACTTTCTTCCTCAGTAGAAACAAAAAATATTTTACATGACTCAAGCATTATGTCAACTTAGAATTAGACTTTAAAAAGGTTTGTCAGTCTGTGCCAAATGCAACGAATTGCATATGTAAGTACATTTGCAGGCCCTGCGATGGCCTGACGAGCTATCGAGGGTGTACCCCGCCCTCGTCCAGAGTCGCCTAAGGGGGTACCAGCATCCCCGCGACCCTCATTAAGATTAAGTGGCTTAGAAAATGAATGAATGAATGAATGAATGAATGAGTATATTTGCATTCCTTGTGAACAAAGTAAATGTAGCCTTTTGAATATATTATAATTGACAATTTCATTTACTTCATGCTTTTCAGTGTTTATTATTATGGAGCGAGTCGGACATCCGTGTTAAAATGATGTAAATGGCAGCGGCCATTTTGAGCTCGGTGAAAACAAGCGATACAGTTCGGATAACGTGTTTATGAATTTTTACATTATTATAATGTACAAATTTATAAACACGTTATCCGAACTGTATAGCTTGTTTTCAAGCTATCATTTGTCATGACCTATGACAACACAGACAACCTTGATGTGTCAGCTAGGCAGCGCTATGAGCATTATCACTTTAATGAAGAAGTTGATCAGTGCTGTGGTGTATAATTCTTCAGTCTGATGGTGCAGTGCTTTTGGTTAATCAGAACTTGGCTCATCGTTAGAATAAAAAGAAGCCTTTATCTATCACGTATACATTCCAACACAGTGAAATTATTTTCTTTCACATACACCGGCTTGTTAGGAACCTGGGAACAGAGCACAGCATAAGCAATGATACAGTGACCTTGGAACAAGAGGCTTAAGGGCTTGCTCAAGGGCCAAAACCTGGCAGTTTGGAGTGCTGGGACATGAATGCCTGACCTTTTGAACCTTTGCCATTGCCACCAAGATCAGTAAGATCCTGATTAATCTCTTTCTCCTCCATGGGTGTGATCTGTTCCTCACCTGTTTTGCAGTCTGGGCATTCATTCTTGGCCTTTTTTAGCTGCTCTTTTTGGGTTCTCTTGGCATATCCACAACTTTGTTGGTTTACATTTTGCATATTATTAGTTCCACCACAATATCCTTTAACTCTGAACATCTTAGTTGGCTTGTAACTGACCTCTGTAATTTTTCCTTCTGCTGTTGTTTCTTTACCTGGTGAATGTCAGCTGTAGCCCTAACATTCATGCTAGTATGACTGCTACAGTGGCTTGTAAAAGTATTCACCCCTTGGCCTTTTTCCTATTTTGTGGCTTTACAATCTGAATTGTATTTTTTTAAGGAGAAGTTTAAATTAGGGTTGGGTTACAAAAAATATTCACTATCACAAAATGGAAAGAAAGTGTTACCCCAACAAATCTGCCTAGAAATGCTTGTCCACCAAAACCTATGGACCGGGCAAGGAGGGTATTCATCAGAAAGGCAATAAGAGACCAAAAGTAACCAGCAAGGAGTTGGAAAGTTCCACAGCAGAGACTGGTAAATCTGTCCATAGGACCACTCTAAGCCATACACTCCACAGAGCTGGGTTTTTCTTGAACCAGATGGAGCAGTTTTGCTTTGTTTCTTTTGATAGTTATGCACACTCATGTTTTGTCTTTTTTTGGACTATTTCTCGTTAAGATATATATTTTGCATCTTCAAAGATGTTGGCATGTGGTGTAAATCAACTGATAATCTAACACAACTGCCCTAACTGATAATTTAACACATCCACTCCCTTGGTATTTTTCCTATTTTGTATGGCAACAAAATAGGAAAAATACCAAGAGGGTGGATACTTTTGCAACTGTAGCACTAGTGTTAACAACAAAATTATCTCCAGTGTCAGCTATGTTAATTTCAGTACTGCCATTGGGTACAGTGTTTGGAGCACCCCTAGTATTACTCTTGGCACTTTACTTAACACTGATCTTTTTACCCTATGACTGTCACCACACTGCTGCTGTAACCCAGCTGTGTCACCGACTGAGCTCCTCATGGCTTAGTACAGGCAGCCAGCCCTTTTGCGGCACACATTCATGCATTCAAAACTTTGCAGTGTAACTGCTGTACCGATGTTTGCATTTAAAGTTCACATTTACTGACTCATGAGGAGTGTTGAGAAACATAAATACTCACCACCTAAAAGGAAAGTCATTTTCAGCAAAGTTGCAGCCAAGTAGAATAATATTAATCGATCTGCCAGACTTCCTGAAGTGAGCAAGCACCTTCATTATATCCCCATTTTGAACAAACAGTGGCATATCATGGGGAACAGAGGGAAAACTTTCACCATATCATAAAGGAGTAGTTTTACTTTGGCAGATAGCAAAAACGAACGTCCAACGGAGAGCACAATTTTTTTGTCCATTTCTCATTTGGCGAATGTGCTCCTTGTCAGGTGAGGTCTGTTCAGTCTGTTGAAAAGTTTTGTGCATGCAACGGGTGTTATGGGATGGGCATCTGTTGATGTCTAATGGACCTGACTCACGGACAGACTACCTGACATGCAGGAAGTGTGATGGATATAAACCGCATGTTCAGAGGACAATTACTGAGAAGGAACAAACGGGAACTGATGAATAACGAATGTGTAACTGGGGTCCACAGAATCTGTACATGTAATTGTTACCGTACATGTAATGGGTATTTACCTGGTCTGAAACGGACAGAGACATACATCCCTGGGGTTTTGTGAGAGCCTAGATCAGCAACAAAGACGATTTTCACCACCAGATATTTTTCTTTTTCAAAATTTCTATTCATCGGAAGTCAGTTTACGCTATCCAGAAAGATGTGACTCCTTCCTTATTACCACGATGGCTTTGTGCATCCAGGAGACAAAGCAGATATTGTCACACTCAGCCTGCTCTCCCACCACTAACCTTACATCCTCCACCTGTGTGACAGACTCAAGAACACAGCTGATGCTGTCTCAGAGAGACAGAATATTCTCATCAGCCTCACAAGACATGACTTTTCACTGACTCTCAATTGTTATAACTATAACTTCAAGTTCATCTTTTAAAAAATAAAACAACATGTAAAAATGCTAGAGAGCTCTACACATGTACCTTCCATGCTCAGCACATGCACATAGAGGTGGAGAGCAACAGAGAGAGAGAGAGAGAGAGAGAGAGAGAGAGAGAGAGAGAGAGAGAGAGAGAGAGAGAACATGAGACAGTGGTTAGTCATTCATGCAACTGACTTCTTCTGTGCTGTTGTTTCCAGTTTGGGAGCAGCCTAGCTGGTTCTTGTTCTTGATGTCGAAGAAGCAGTTCCACAATATCCTCCAGCATCTTACTAAAAATGTTGTACTTAGTTTGCATAGTGCCTGTAAAACTTGAAAGTATGCTCATTTATAATAGAGACATGCTGAAAAGGAGGATAAAGAGCCATAACAGTGTTTAATGTTCAGATAAGCAGCTGGAGATGTGAAATATAGTGCCTCAATTGACCAAAGTCCTTTATCCCAGGGTCAGGAAATGGCAGATCAATGAAATCATCTGTCAGTTTTCAAGACCTTAAAAACCACAAGGCTTCAAATGCATCAGGATTACCTTGGTATAATTGACAGGGGTTGTTTTAAATAAATGTGTAAATATATAAATAAAGAAGATATGAAAGAGACCTGAGTCTGCACAGAGGCTTGCTTCTTTTACCACTGAAAATAATGAGTACGCTCCAGGGAGAATTGGTAGCTGTAGAGCTTGTTAGCTTGCTTGTTTGTTGCAATGTGCAACTGAGAGACAGGCTTTGAGTGGGACATTTGTACAAGATGAGAGCCAAACAATTCTCTTGAAGTTGGAGGCTGTTTTGCACTGGCTGTTTCTTCTTCCTCTTTATGATTGAGACACAACCTGTGAGATATTTCCTGACACATTTATCTTAAAATATGATCTGGTCTTCATCTAAGTTATAATAATGAGCAAACACAAGCTGTTTTACTACTAACACACCAATTATTCTTTGTTGTTGTCCATATTGAATACATTATTTAAACATTCACAGTGTATGTTGCAAATAGGACATGAACCTCTAGTTTAATAACTTCAACAAAAGTAAACTGCAGTTAGCAAAAATGGAGTCCTATCAATTAGGTGAGTTTTGAATAAAATCACTCAAACAGGAAGCATCTGCTATGCCTCATAATAAAGAGATCTCAGAAAACGTAAGATCAAGAATTTGCATAAAGCTGGAAAGGGTTAAAAAGTAATCTCAGTATTTTGGACATGCATCAGTGTACAGTTAGACAAATTGTCTATAAATGGAGACAATTTCATACTGTGGCCAGTCTCCCTATGAATAGACACCCAGGCAAGATAACTCCAAAGGCTCAAAGCAGAATCCTCAGAAGAACCATAACAGCAATAGTTTGCCAAAGAAAACCTTGATACTCATCAGTATCACTGGTAAAATGTGGGGGTGGGGGGGAAGGGGGGGGGGTACCTATAACACCAGTCCTACAACACTTGTTTGAGCTTATTACTGCCAAAGTAGGTTCGACCATTTATTAAATCCAAGAGTTCACTTAACTTTTCAACCAGCATTGTGAGTGATTTACACTCAATAAAGACATGAAAAGTATCATTTTCTTGGTGTTATTAGTTAAAGCAGATTGACATGAATGAGCTGAAGCCAATCTCCAACTTTGGACAAGAGGCGGTGTACACCCTTAACAGGTTGCCAATCTAACACTGGGATAAATGAGAGACTAACAACTATTTACACTCACACTCACAAGCAGCAATTTAGGTCACACAGGTAACCTACTTTGCATGTCTTTGGGCTATGGGAGAAAATCAGAGCACCCAGAATAAACGAACACAAACATGGGGAGAAGATGCAAACTTCACACATAAAAGCAGCAATCAGCTGAAGGAACCTTCCTACTTTGATGTGACAGTTCTAACCAATGAGCCAAGATACCATTATCAGACCTACATTAAGATATAGTTATACATAAGTGCATGTAATTTCAAAGGGTTCACTTACCTTTTCTTGCCAGTGTACATTTCACTTTCATTCAAAGTCTCAGGGTTTCATTGACAGAGAAAATGATGCATAAAATTACCATATTCCAAATGCATTATCTAAACAACCAGTGAAAAAAATCTCTGGGGACCTTCAGCAAGAAATATTTTAGTGTTATGTATAAACCAGAAATAATATTCTTATAGTTCTATCTAACCCTAACATGTTTCACTAAACATCTAAACCTAAAAAGACAAAGTGTTAGTTTGTTCATATACAATTATTTTTTTTAGAGCTCTGAGCTGCCTATGTGTGCTAAACACTTTGCACTGGCATAGGTACAATTTAAATAATACTGATGCTAAAATGAGCAAAAATCCCAAAGGGCTATTTTTAAGTGGGCTTAACCCCCACAAGCCGTATTTTGACACAGTGTGAAACCACACAGACGCTCCCATAGTCAGACCTCAGGAGAATTTAAATATTAAATCTTTGAAGCAGACTTGTTTTCCTTAATAGAGGCAGGAAAAAACCCTAAAGTCACACGCTAAGCAAATTAGCATATATATTACACTATGAGAGAAAATATTGCAGACTCAAAGCTACAGTCATGGAAAAAATTTTATAAAAATGGAAATTGTAAATTTTTTCAACATATTTGAACAAGCAAACATTTAATACAGTGGCTACAAAGAAGCTGATATACTTAAACAAAATCTCAACTTAATAGCCTTTTCAATCGTTTATCAATATATATGTATGTATGTTTGTATTTATGTATACATGCATGTATATGAATGGTTTGAGCAAAATTGGCCTCCAAATTTCCACTCAATGGGATGTGCTGGACAAATAGGTCCAAACCAGGCCCAAATAGGCCCCAACTTGCCACTTACAGGAAGTAAAGGATTGGACACTGGCATTTTGCACAATTGATTGTCTCACAGTCCTTGGTATCTCTAATATTTATGACCAAAAAAATAGTTCCTTCAGTTGTGACATACTTGAGAGTTTCTCCTTTTTCACAACATTTGTATGGGGTTGAAATTTTGGCTTTGAAAAGGCCATTCAAGAGCCTTTTCTTGGAGGATTTCCTAGTGTGGAAATCTGTCTTTTACACAGTTAGCTTCAAATTACCTATAAGAACATAGTTGACAATGACAATGAATCAGTGTCTGCAACTTGTCCAGTTGAGCAACTCCAATTCATAATATTTTTACCATCATGTTTCTCAGTTGAGGTTCTATTTCAAATAGACTAATCTTTACCTTAATGGTCACTTACAAACTGTAGTCCTGCTCAAATGGTCTTTGTGAACTGCTAGTTTTTTCTTGGCACACCCCCATTGCAAGTCAAAATTCTCTCCAAGACAGCCACAAAAGTAAATCCAAAAGTTTGTGGCCCAAATAGAAAAACACAACAATTTAATAAGTTTAATAACTTTATTTCTCAACATAATCTAAACCATTCACTTGTTCCAGTGATGAACTTTACAATTCAGTCTCTGTAGAAGCTGGCATCGTGCTCCACTAAAAAGGTCTCAAGAGCCTCAATGACTTCATTATCACTCACAAAATCGTCCTCGAAGTTCCGATTTGAGCTTGGGAAACAAATAAAAGTCTGAGGGTTCAAGATCAGGTGAATAAGGCAACTGTAGTAGAAGTTCGAAGCTGCACTCGTCTGCTGCAGCAACAGCCACCTGTGAGGTGTGAACTGGTGCATTGTCCTGAAGCAACAAGACACCCATGGTACAGACATAAATAACTCTACTGAATTACAACTAGCACAAACAGTTTTCGACTGAATATTATTGGGACAGATTGTAGTTTTGAAAATCAATACCAATATAAAACTAAAATAATGAAAAATGTATAAGGCTACGGACTTTTGGATCTGCCCTCGTACTTATTATTATTATTATTATTATTATTATTATTATTATTACTATTAGTAGTAGTAGTAGTAGTAGTAGTAGAGATAATAATAATAATAATAATAATAATAATAATAATAATAATAATAATATTAATAATAATAATTTATTTATTTCTATTTTATTTTATTTTATATGATAAATTCCTATCAGTATTCCTGTTGATGTCTCATGAGGGAACACTGTCTTAGAAAGGCCTTTGGTCCAATCTTTCAAATATAATATAATATGATATGATATGTTATGATATAATATAATATAATATAATATAATATCATATCATATCATATCATATCATATCATATCATATAATATCATGTGTACATGGTTTCTATGATAAGAAAAAATAAGAAAGTCACTGTTGCAAACACAATGAGTAAAAAGTGTTTACTGACATGCTGTAGGTATGAATAATATTCTATTTTCAGCTGATGTGAGCAGAGAAATACTGCAAGGGAGGGGAGCGACCTTGGCATGATTAAAGATCTATGGTTCCTGCATGCTGCCTCAGTGGATTTTATATTCTGCAGTGCCATACTTTCTTTCATAAAGGAGTTCATACAAATCTATGGTACATGTAAGATGTAAAAACGGAGCCATTTCATATCAGCAACAAACTTTACAAAACATGAATGCACATTAGATAGAATTAAAATAATTTTTATGATCAGAACATCTGTAATATTACAGTAGTTTTTTTACACCATAAATTTGTTTTGTAGTGGAGCTCCTGAGCAGTGCACTATAGTCATGAAACATTGCTTGGATGATTGTCCCATGCCCGTCTGGTGTCTGTGCCTGCAGCTCACGGGCCATTTTAAAACTATATATATATA
>JBCNYH010000013.1:14624576-14639274 GCA_039654325.1 Tandanus tandanus
CACACACACACACACACACACACACACACACACACACACACACACACACACTCACACACACACACACACACACACACTCATATTCACACCTAGGTGAAATTTGGAACAGCCACTAAGCCAAATGTGCATATTTTTGGACTGTTGGAGGAAACCCAAACAAGCATGGGAGAACATGCAAACTCCACACAAAAACATCCTCGCTAAGCACAAGCTTGAACTCACGACCTTCTTGCTGTGAGGTGAACATGCTAACCAATATGCCACCATGCCAATCCTTAAGCAACATCACAACATTTATTTCCCTCCAGAGTTGGGTTCATTTTTCCATGACATCTTGAATTGATGAGAGGAAAAATTAACCACTTCATAAAGTCTTCTCCAGCACATCCCAGAGACTTTTAATAGGGGTAAGGACTCTGTGGTGCCAGTTCATGTGTAAAATGATTCTTCATGCGCCCTGAACCACTCTTTCATTTTTTTGAATATGGTTCCCAGGTTTATATCTGTGCCATAAAGGAAGAAAAATGTCCATTTCCCCACAGTCCAAAGACACATGTGCCTAATTGGATATTCTCAATTGCCCCTTGGTGTAAATTGGCCCTGCAATGGTCTGGCAAGCTGTTCAGGGTGTACCCTGCTTTCACCCAGAGTCGGCTGAGATGGGCTCCAGCCTTCCTGTAACCCTAATAAAGGATAAGTGCTTGATGTTTGAAAAATGAAAAGAAAAATTAATGTTCTTAAATCGTTTTGTATAAACAATGCCATAGAGATTATGCCCTGTCAGGTTAAAGATAGTCCAACAAAATATTAGCGTTCATGAATTTTTTGGTCAGGCCATGTAATATCTAAGGTCACTTATGTCTGAATTTGCTGAGGTATTACCATCTAGAAGATGAACATTTATTTATTGATGAACATATGTATCTAATGTGACATGTAGTCTTATATTTACATATCATATTTATATACAAGTTCTCTTAGTTGACCCTGAATGTTTAGCATATTAAAGATGAAACTGCATAAGTTGTGTCACTTCACAATTTATTCTTAGCACTGTTACTTGTCGTAGATTCACTTCATCACATAATTTATTTTCTTTGTTTTCTGTTTTATAATTAAAAGTGATATGGTACTTTAAATTGAATTAGAACTAGCTGTGTCATGTTTTCTGTCTAAAGAATGTCTAGTTGACAGGACTGAATTAAGGTTGTAAGTGTATTTTAACTCTTGATAGAACAGTTACACAAAATAATGCAGTCTGACAAGCAGGCATATTTTAAAATGTGCGTGGGTGGATTGACAAAAGCTTGTGTCATTATGTGTGAGCTTCCAGGCTTAAATGAGCCAAAATGTCATGCAGAGTGTTATGCTTATTTAAGTGTATTTTCTTCTAAGCTGTTTGCAACAGCAATAAGCTACATCTATGACCTTGTTTGCTCACTTTCCACATTTTAGTGAAGCTCCCCAGTGGAGCATTATAGTCATGGAATATCCCTTGATGGTTGTACCGTGTTCCCACCACAGGAAACCCAATAAAACTTATGTGTTGCTGAGTTCATGCTGATTGGCTGTTGTGTTTTACTGTCTTGGATGATGATGGGCAGCAATAACAACAACAACAAAAAAAAACAAAACCCAAAAAATAAAGACCCATACACCAACTCTAAGACACGCACAGAATAAAAAACATACAATCTAACTCAGGTATGCAGACAGACTTGAAGGTAAATAAATGTTCATAAAGCAAATGCTGAAATCAGAAGCTTAACATAACATATCCTCATTGAACAAATGTTTAAATGAACAAGTCAGATGGTACACATTAAAGCAGAAATCAACTACTGAAAGGAAAGGTGCTGCAAAGCAAACCCAGGCTCGGACACCCTCTCAATAGGGACATCTATCTGGAGCTCCACTTTTAGGCAGTGCTGAAATCTACGTATGTATTAAGTTCTTCTAGAACACAGCTGTTAACTATTCCATGCTCTCAGAAGTTCAGTGGTGACCTTTTCGGTCCTACTCCAAGGTAGTGAAATACTTTACAATTGTTTAAAGTCATCCCTTACTACAGACATGTTTGAAAAAATACTGTGTTTACTGTATCATTTAAATTTATCTGACATTTATGAAACTGACATTTACAGAAATAATACAAAATTGATTTGACATGTGACCACATGGGATTTTGTGGCTCTTTGACAGTTAACCCTTACTATGGTAATGTCAGTGCATGCAATATCTGAGGTAGGATGGATAAAAGTCCAATTTAAGACAGTATATTGTAGCATTAGCTATATGGAAGATTAAAAAAGAGAGCAAGACTTAAAATGAAATGAAAGGCAAACCTTCCAAACTCCCCTGTTACACACAAACATTACTTACACTTTTGAAGTTGCTATCTGCTAAAATCCATTTGATAGTTTGCATTATTCTGTTTGAAAAGACTGCCGTTTCATTCTCACAATTGTGCAACATTTCATATTCAGTTCATATAAGGCAAGATAATGGCAAAAAAAAAAAGTATACAGATAAATAACAAGTCAACTATAAACTAGTGAATTTCTGAATTAAACAAACATCGGCTCATTTACATGAATGAATAGTATAATCCACATTTATTCAAACGCATATTACTTCTGTATATAGTATTGTATATATACATGAATCATGTGCGACTTTTTGCAGTCTACACTGGGTGAAGGAGGAGTACACCTTGAACAGCTCACCAGACCATTGCAGGGCAACTACCCAGTGTCACACTTAAAGTCAATTTGGAACAGCCAGTTAGCCTAATGTGCATGTCTTTGGACTGTGAGAGGAAACCAGAGTACCTGGAAGAAACCCACACAAGGCGGACATGCAAACACGGAAACGCCCAAGCCCGGGAATTGAAACCAGGACCTTCTTGCTGTGAGGTGGACATGCCACTACACCACCTTGCCACATGGATTTATTACTTGTACTTTTTTTTTCTTCACAAAGAAGCTTGTAACAACAAAATTGCGTTTAAATAAGCAAGGACATATACGATGCATCCAAACTTTTATTAAGTTTGGGTCTAATTTCCTTTCCTAATCTTTAAATATTACAATATTACATAAAAACAAATAATGCACACAAAATAATGATGTACTTTGTGCTGATGGGTATAAACAAAAAAATATTAGTACAAAAAGTGTAAGCATAAGCATTTATTACAACGATCAGTATCTTTGTAACAAAATTAAAGACCATTTAACATAGTGATATTATATTTTATCACTAGATTAATAGCTTCTAAAAAGTTCTTTTATAGTTTAAAAAGTTCTTTCTAACTCCTTGTCCATTGATTGTTTTTTTTGGCTTGGAATACAATCCAATTAGTATAGTCTGCTCACTGGAAAATTATCATAATGAGCTTTCGGTTGTCCCCATGCTGAGTGAGAAAGTTTAGCAAGTGGCTAGGAATTCTGAGCATATGAAATGGTAATACAGGCATGTCCTTCTTTCAATGAAATTTAATCTAATGGTAGTCCAGTGCTGGGCTGCCAAAATGTTATGCTACAATTTCTGTCTTACTGACAGAGCTCCTGAATGAATAAGAACTAAGAGCTTTTTCTTTTGGATGATTATTTGCCAGTTCATACAAAAGGAGGTTTGAACACCCCTACGTGCATTTATAGCTAAATACACCCTAAAAATGCTAGTAATTGTTGATCTTAAATATAAGTTTTATCTTTCTCTTTATCTGACCAGGGTTAGGGTTGAAAATGATGATGCCACATACTCCATCACAATGCTCACCTGCCCTTCATGACAGTATATTTTAAAATGCATTCAAAGTTTCAATAAATTGCTTTTATACCTTTAGCAACATGAAGGCAATTTTTGTAGCTCTCTTCTTATTTTCTGCGATAGCATTTTGTAATTTCTTGGAGTTCAGAATCTGGCACCGTGGCTATTAACTGTTTCAATTAAAGTATTATCCATTAGAATAATGTGTATTATTATTCATTCAAGATATACTATCATTCCTGTTTGGTGGAAAGCCATCAATTAATACTTGTTATTGCATCACTGGCATGCACATAGAAATGTGACTGTCTACTTCAAATTTTCTTTTGAATGAATAATGAAACAATTATAGAGTTTGGGTTTCATATGATATGGAAAACTATTGGGTCTAATCACCCCCCAATCAAATAATTCTTTATATCTTACCTCACCTCATTCAATAATTGGGCTTATTATCCCCCTGATTTTGTAGTATATGATAAATTTATATATTCACTGTATTCACAGAATACTTCATACTTTGTGTTAAAATGTTATACTATTTATATTGCCACTCCTCAAACTGACGCACAAGGATTGTAGCCATCTACTGAGGTTTAGGGTTTTTATACTTTTTGTTGCTCTTATAATGGAAAAAGTAAGCATTTGCCAGTGCATTTTTTTTGTCAGATCCATCAAACATCCAACAGATCCAGTGTTCACCATTCCCCAGCACATTTGTATGTACATAAAAACATCAGACAATTCACGCTTTTTAATACACCCTTGGCCTCAGAAGCTAGTATTGTCCACTCTAGCAAAAATGCCTTTTGAATAATTGCCCACCAGTTTCTGACATCAGTTGCTGAAATTTTTGACAATTCTTTCTTCAGTTGGAAGATGTTTGGAAGAGGGTTTTCTTACATATACCGCACTTTTCACACACCCCACAAACACACACACACAATATTTCAGTGAGGTTTAAAGCCTGTAGACCATTCCTTAATAGCTCACTCTATTTTGGGACATTCCTTTGTGGATGTGCTAGTGTGTTTCATCAGGATCATTATCTTGTTGAAAGTTCCAACTCCAGGTCAGTTTCAACTTTTGGACAGGTGGGTTACATCAACTTCAAGCACTGTTTAATATGATGCCAAATTCTGAGTGCACAGTCACTGAACCAGCAAAGTAACCACAAACAACAATTTACACCACCATGTTTTCCACCAACATATTTCACAGTTGATATGACGTACTTCTGCTATTCACATCTGTACTGTGACTGTAGCCAAACAACTCTATCTTTGATTCATCTATCCAGAACACATTACTCCAAACGGCCTGGTCTTTGCTTATATGGTCATTGGCAAACTGTAATTCTGCTCTAATGTACCTTTGGGAAAGCAAAGATTTTTTCCCTGGCATGTCCGCATGCAGGTCAAATTTGTCCAACCTTTCTCTATCTGAATATGCATGCACTTTCCCATCAACAATTGCAAGAGTTACCTGCAGATCATGTAATGAAATGTTGGGATTTTTTTCCATCAAAATGCCCTGATCTTGGGCTAGATTTGCTGGGCAGGCAGTCCTAATTCTAATTTTATAGACTTGAAAGTGTGATAAATGTTAGTTTTTTTTCCCTGTGATTGATATTGTTTTCATTTAAATTATGACAGTGACTACAAACTTTCAATTTTATGTGTCATTTTGGAATGTATCAGTTGGCACTTAATCAAAGAGCGTGAAATGTTTGCTTGCTCAAATATATCACAACAACAACAACTTTTTCCCGACTTTGAATGTATTTATGATCTACACGTAGATGACAGGATATGGATGGGTCTCAGTAAACAGCACAAACAAAAACAACTAAATTAACAAAATGTGGAGCCACCATGCTCACATGGTTTGAGTTATATTTAACAAGCTTGTTGCTATGGTCACCATGCTCACCCTGCCCTGCATGGCTGAGTAAAGCTGAAGAAAATTAGTGGTTATGAGATGGTGACCTCACTGAAAGGAAATAGCCCAAAAGATATATCTAGAAAGTTGAAATTTAAAGAAGGCTCTTAAATCAACAAAGGTTTTTCTTTGCTGTACTATTTAATTTAATACGTACAGCCATCAAAAATCTGCATTGTTCTCTACAGTAGATATGTATAGAAGAGGGTTACATATAATTTTCCTTTTATTATATAGTTCCTGTATTCCACTGTTTGTCATTATTTCTTTTGCTCATTTAGAAATGCTCATTTAGACTTCCTGATGGACTCACACTGTTTTTTGAACAGATCTTGTGGCAGATTGAAACGATTATGCCACAGGCTCTAATAATTACAATTTAATTATATCTCTGCTTCTAGACATGGTATGCCAACATGACAGATATATTAAATTGTGGATACTTAATTGCCAGACAGGTTTTAAGCAGGAACACAGTCTTTCAAATGGTGTCATGTCAAATATACAAAGACGTTGTTATGCTAACCAAAATAGAACCAGCATCTAATAACAGAATATTAAATTACCATTTCAAGACTCTCACGCTTTATCATACAGAATATTAGTATGACTGTCCTTTGGAGAATTAAAAAATTTGCTCCAGTGCTGCTGTGATATAATGCACATAACTTATCCCTAATGCAGAGTCAGTCATACATTCTTTCATACATTTTCACCTAGTCAGTATATACCCCAGCCTCTAAACCTGTATTATTAGTCTGATGTTTATGTGGATGCTGCTGAGAATAGTTCATATTGTCCCTTGGGTATAATAAAGATATCCTTGATCCAATATACACAGAATCATTTTCACAGTCTAACTCCAGGACAAATTATAAACATCATTACCAGCTTGTGCCTTAAAACGGGTTTTATTTCCTGCTATAAGTCTGTCAGACAGAAAAGGCTTCAACGGAAATATTAAAACAACTGTTCTTAGAAACATAGTGCATAAAAACTATTAATTAATTTAAATAAAAGTGAAGAGAAGTATTCTCATCAGTAACTGAGTAGTTGAGAGTGTAGGAAAATGGATCAGTGTAGTAAATCCATGATGATTTCATTTAAAATTCTTTCATGCAATAATACACCTTTTTCTCTTCCATTAATGTTAATGGCATCCATGGTTACAAATAAAAAGTGAGAACCATTTTGGTTTGTCTTATTAAAAGTTACAAGATTAATTACTTTTCACAGCCAATATTCTGTGAAACATGGCATATTTATCTATATCAGACAGAGATACATGAGCTTGTTATACCCTTAATGGCATTGCACCTGATGTGCAGCATAAGAGTTTGTGAACTGTAGTGCAGCATGGTGGTGTAGTGACTCTCACATTAAGAAGGTCCTTGGGTTCAAAGCCCTGTGATTGGCAAAGGGCTTTTTTGGGTGGAGATTGCATGTTCTCCCTGTGCTTGCATGGGTTTCCTCCCATAGTCCAAAGACATTCTATACCCTCAGTGGCATTGCACATGATGTACAGCATAAGATTTTGAAAACTGTAACTGTAGTGTGGGGCACAGTGGCATAGAGATTAGTGCTCACAACAAGAAGGTCCTGGGTTCAAGCCCCATAGTCAGCAAAGGTGTTTCTGTGTGACGCCTTATGCAGTATGCTACTGATACCTGATACTTATACAGATTATGTATTTGAATTTTACAGTAAGCTAATCCTTACTGTAAAAATTAATGTAATTTACTGACAACTACTACTGCCATCAAATTTCTTTTTACAGTGTATACGTTTGGATCCAAATTGACCATACAAAATTTGAACTGGATATTATGCTGTGCAAGGTAATGTAGTTAGGTATATATGTAGATATATATATACATACGGATTCATATAAATAGCCATAATTATTTTCTTTCCTAACATACTTTAATCAAATTCATGAAAATGAAAATGTGGTGACACATTTGGCCACTTGTGGACCTGGTTGCAAATGCCACTCTTACTCACATTTTACTCTTCGTCTTTTTCATGTACTCTCCGAGTGTCTTTGTGTAGGAAGATAAATATGTATTTTTCCTACCTCCCACTTCTATGCCTCTGCTTCAATACACTAAAAACTCTAAGTGGTGGGAGTAAAAACCAGAGACCACTTTTTTTTATCCACAGTTCCTATTATCTTTTGCTGCTTCTGTATCCCCAGCCCCCAGCTGTTGCACTTCAGGGTTGAGGCATCTCAAGAAAGAGTAGGAGGGCCAATGAAAGAGTGTTTTGTGTGGGTATAGAGCAGTAATCCCTTCCAGACAAATGTGTCATTAAACAAATGAAATCCAACTTCTTGAAAATCAGTCAAGTGAAATAATTCAAAATTATTTTTCAACACACACACACACACACACACACACACACACACACACACACACACACACACACACACAATCACAAAGAATCATAAATGGTAAGAAAGTTCATACAGGGAGTCGGCAGACACTGAAAACAAATAGCTTTGTATGCATTGGCAATAATACTTTGCAGTGTGTGCTTGTGCTGAGAGTCCATAAATACTGTATCCATAATCAGGTGTCAGTGCTGACAGATGGGCAAAAGTCTGGTGACTGTGAGTGATAAGGTGCATGTTGTGAAGTGTAGTGCAGAGACAGGTAAGAGTTTGTGGCTGTGGCTGTGACATATAATGAATAGGAAAATTAACACAAAAATATTTGACTACATTTAAGGGCTCTAGGTTATCTGAACCATAATAAATTCTCCTATTTTTATAAATGGTATTATTTTGTTGCTTTGGAGTCCAAAATGAAAACACACAAAAAATATTTTTGCCAAATAATATATCTGACAGAAAGCCAATACAACTTGTCATCCAAATAGCAGCATACCTACAATAAGGCATGGGGGTGGTAGCATCATGTTGTGGGACTATCTCACTGCAGCAGTGACTGAGGTACTTGTCAAGAGAAAAGGAAATATGGATGGGGGAAATACTATCAAATTCTTCAGGAAAACCTGCTGACCTCTAACAGAAAGTTGCCACTGGGAAGAAGGTTCACCCTCCAACATGACAATGGTAAGGAATTGGAAGAAAAGTTGAGCACACAGCAGCTTAGGAAGAAAAAGCTCAATGTCCCTATGTGGCCTAGTCAGATCCCAGAATTAAACCCTATGGAATGACTGGAAGATCGCGGTCCACTAACTGCACCATTCATTTTGACTAAGCTTGAACAGTTCTCTCAAGAAGAGTGGGCAAATATAGCACAGACTTGATGTGCAAAGTTGGTAAAGAAGCATCCAAGCACACTCACAAACATAATCAAAGGGAAAGGTGGTGCCACAAAGTGACTGTTAGCAGACAGATTGGTTCTTTCAAGAAAAAATGCTTAAAGTTAGAAAAATTATCTGACAGTAAACAAGAATTTAAGGCTTAGAATACATACATGACATGTAAGATAAATTAGATTATATCCAAAATATATTCATTTTCATTTTTAAAGGTGCCTTTTATTGCATCTATTGAAATATCTATCATTAGTTATATATCATGAATGATTAAATAATCTCTTGAGACCCCATTATCGTCATATAATAACATCTTATTTTCTTCCAACTACATTATGTGTTATGAGGGCCATTGGGTATTAATATTTTGCCAAATGTCTTTCTGTTTAACGATGTTGATCAAGTTAAGTAGTTATCAGGTGGTAAGGGACAAAAATGGTGCGGAGAAATGACAAGACACACAAAATTAAGGTTTGGGTCTTAGGAGGTTAAGGGTTATACACATGACAATGAGTGCTAAGACTGCTCCTAATCCTAACTACCTGACCCATATCTTATGAAGTGAGACATGTAAATTACTGTGAATTTCCAAATCACAAAGTGTGGTCTTTTTTCTTGACACAACACATATCATCACCAAAGCAAAAGCAAAAATCCAGTAGAGAATCTATAGACATGAAACACTTGAACATTTGAACCCTTAGGCTGCTAGTAACTAGTAGGGTTTAATGGAATTTATGTTTAATTTAGGGATATGTAAGAATTATTTTTAGCAAATTTATACTTTTTTTATGACTATGGTTCAGATTGTTGAAACCCTGTCTCAAAGAAAGACTTAGTTTTGAGACTGGTTTCCTCTTTCACACAGCCTGCTGTTAAATGCTCAATATAGAAATTCACTTTGCTGATAAGAAGAGAACAACACAATTTATCGATTTCTCAGTGTCACTGTTTCACTGACTTGCAGAAGTGCCAGGGAAAGGGAAAGTTTCCTGATTAATGCTTTTTATTCCAAGGGCATCACAAGAAGCTAGAGGAGAGTTTAGTTTTAAAATCATGTGCATGCCTTGAACCTCATAAAGCAAAAAGAGTGCATACTTCTCTTGAATTGCACTGGTCTTTGTCCTACATCCTTCAAGTCCCTTTTTAAATGTCTGGAATGATACCAATTTAAAAAAAAAAAAAGCTACTGGATACTATGCTATTTTAACCGTTCAATTTGAGGTTGTGCACATATAATACAATGTTATAGTAAACCATCTATCAAATAAACTAATCAAATCTTAGGCCTGAGGGAAGTGTATGGCTGACAGCATATAAATTGCTAAAACGGGCCTGTTCAACATTTGATTAGGTATTACAACATACTCTCACCACCATTTACCTGCTTAAGGACTGTGGGTTTGGCCTTTGAATTGCTTTGCTGAGCTGCCTGGCTGTCACAGTGATGTTGATTACACTGAAAGAAGAGATATTGGCTTCTTGGCCAGGGCTTTCTCCTTCCTGCTTGTCTTATCCATTGACCCCGCAGGCTCCCGCTGTGCTTTGTCACATCCTCATGTACCACTGTTTAATAGGTGAAGCCAGGTACTTTGTAATATGCCTCAGATACTTCTTGATTTCTTGCATGGCAACATATCATTGCTCTGTCCAGCCCTGATATCCATAAGGTCCTGAAGGCAATTAAGGGGCGACATGCTGCTCCTCACAGTAAATTAGCACAAAAATCTATTTCTCTAGTCAGTTTAGATTTTCAACTGCCCAAGTCATTCCACTGAGTTCACCAGTGGCTTTCACGTGTGATGCACTGAACAGCAGATTGCAGTAAGGCTGATTAATTAAAATAATTTATAATTAGCAATTAGAAAATGTGTCAGTGAAAATCATCAAGGAAAATTAGTGGGTGCTCACCCTAATGTGTTCCTATAAAAGTAAAATGTGGAAAAGTCATTTTCTACATTAACTAGGACACTTAATTAGGCCACTCTGTCACCCTACTGAAGTCTAATTCATTTAAATATAGAGCACAGCAGAATAGTTCAGTAAGCAGGAAGGATTTACAGAGGAAGTTATTGTGAAAAGACACTTGTATCCTGTTATCTTGTAGGGACAATACAGGGTCCCACTTAAAAGACAGACAAATATAACAGAGAAACCCTCCTGATGAAAACATCATCTTGGTAAGTGCTGTCAAATATTTAGGTAAACAAATAAAGGGCAGGCGTAAGCAGATCATAACCCTAAATCTTATCTTAAAATCCTAAATTCATATTGGTTACACATTAAAAATAATATATTCAATTTTATATTTTTCCTTTCATAATATTATATAATGCAATTCTTGCAGTAGGGCATGTTTACCTTATAGGAATTAATAATATCCTCTCACTATGTTAATTATACAGTCAATCCATATTGAATATATGAATATTCTATCAATACCCTCTGGATATGAGCAATTGCATGTTTTGATTAGTTAATTTCCTACTAGGATATCACATCATATACCATTAGTAGCTTTGTTAGTACTTCTGTGAGGAACTGGCCTCCAGTTCTCAGTGTCACCTGATGTCGGTAAATGGATTAGAGGCCATCTACTTGGTGTGCAGCAACCAGAAGTTTGGCAAGACTCTGTGCTAGACTAAACAGCTTTTGTATCTCTATCCGTGTGTTCTACCAATTAATTTTAAGTATTTTTGATAAAAATGCTTTTTATACTGACCTAACAGATTGCCTTTATCAGTGAGTGCAACTGACTAGTCATGTGACTATGTCACAATTTGAAATGTATAACATTGTGCAAGTTAAAGTTAACTGTGCTACCTCAGGAAACAAATTCAAGGGTTGCCAACAATAGATACGACCCTCGGATCAATGAACTACATGTATTTGATGTGTGACACACACACACACACACACACACACACACACACACACACACACACACACATATTTCCTGGTGTTTCATCCATTTGATAGATTGCTATTTCACTATTATGAATGCATAGATCCATGTGCAGAGACTCACAAGATTCATGTACATATGTCATCGCCAAAAATTGCACAGATTTTCGAGCACTGAAGTCTCCTATGCCCAGTCAACTTAAGATATGTTTACTCAGTCTTATGATTTTTATGTTGAAAAGTTGTTATCATTTCATTAAATACATAACTAAAGAATTATAATCAGACATAAAGTAATGTTATGAAAAATTGATCGTGGTAATCCTTTAAGTCTTTGATAGTAAGAATGTAAATCTTTAAATTTTCAAGAATTTTAAAAACATTGTGTACAGAAATTTCTCATCAGTTATTCCACTCACTCTCAGCCAGTGCCACATCAGTGGTGGCTCTGTGGATAAAGCTTTGGGTTACTGATCAGAAGGTTGGAGGGTCAAACACGACTGCCACTGCTGGGCCCTTGAACAAGACCCGTTGTCTTTAAATACTCATTTGTATAAATGAAATAAAAAATGTAAATAACTCTGGATAAGGGTATTTGCTAAATGCTTTACACATAAATGACTGATAGCCGACTCAGCACATAGTGCCTTATCAAGTTATCGGTGCATATCCTGTTTGGATATTCGAGCTTGTGGGATACCTTAAATAAACATTCCAGTTGTGTTTAGTGTAGTGAAGTGTAAAGCAAACTATTTTGGTTGCAAAGGGTAATTAATGTTGTGATGGAATTGTAATTTTATTTGTTTGTTTTTACCAAATATAATTTAATTCACATTAACATGACTCAGCTCTTCTCAGATAGCTCTGGTGTTTCCACTTTTCTTATTTAACAGAATACAGCATTTTGCTGTAAGTAAAACTTGGATTACAAAAGCATAGTCCATTATGGTGCAGGAAAATCTAATAAAGACTGCTGCTTACAGACCTTACAAACTTAATCTCATCTGACATGTCCCTCACTGCTTTCTGGACGTGTACAAAACATTCTGCCCCTGCCTGTGGCCAGGTATGTGTCCAGCAACAACCTCCCACTGTATATTAAAACCCTTGTTCCAATTAATCATCTCTTGTGATTAAACAATATTTCAGAACGTAAGAATTAATAAACTTAGGCAGGCATCACACTGTTGTAGTGGTTAGTGTGTTCAAGACGGTTCTGGGTTCAAGTCCCGGGCTCGGTGAAGGCTCGGTTTCTGAGTTTGCATGTTGTCTCCGTGCTTGTGTCGGTTTCCTCCAGGTACTCTGATTATGATTGTGAGTGTGAATGGTTGTGTGTGTGTGTGTGTGTGTGTGTGTGTGTGTGTGTGTGTGTGTCTGTCTGTGTCTGTCTATGTGTGTGTGTGTGTGTGTGTGTGTGTGTGTGTGTGTGTGTGTGTGAGTGTGTGTCTGTCTGCTGGGCGCACCTATCTTCACCCAGATTTGTCTGAGATCCCGTGACCCTAATAGGAAAGTGGTTCAGCAAATGATTGTGTGAGTGAATAAGTGAGAATCTTAGGCAGCTGCTTATGCAAAGATTTACATTTTGAGAAAATCTTGTATAAAATATTACTTTCAAAAGTGTTATATTTATTAGGCATTCAATGAATTTCATGAATTATCACATAAAAAAGGTATTACCACCACCTCTAACTCGGGTTTGAACCATCTTTAAATGGAATTTCATGGGAATTGGACGTAAGCCAAGGTAACTGCTGTAGTAAAAATGTTACGACAGTGATATGCAGCACAGCAGAGGCAGAGCAGGCAGGTTTCACTTTTTTCTGGCACTGTGCCTCTGAGCTGTGCCCTCTGTCTGACAAAACTGTCCAATTCATTTACAGGCACTGTGGCAGTGAAATTAATTAAGCACTTACCAGTTCCAGAGGGTTATCATTTCCCTGGAGACAAAAGCATTCGATCAGCTATGACCCCAAGTACTATGCGGTAAAACCTTGCTGCAATTCTCTGACTGCCTTTTGGTGTAAGACAGATTGCTAACCCAGCAGTAGGTGTGAGATTTATCCTTGGAAATGTACCAATTCAGGAAGTGAGAGACCGGATTTGTGCTCACTGTTGAGTCTTTGACCATGATTTTGCCTAAAAATAATCCCACTTCTGATATCCAGACTTGTTAATATAACTGAAAATATTTACATCTCATGAAAGATAGCTACTTGGACAATAGATAGAAGACTAAATCCTAGCAATGAATGTTAATCTCTTATCTTAACATGTTGGGTTTTACTCTTATCGAATATAGAATACACATGCACTGTTTGTGGGTTTGAAACAAGTAAAGGAATATGTTTACATCTGCACAGTAATGAGACAAGTCTTATACAAGATCATCCACTACCAACAGGTATGGTCAGCTAAAAACTGCCTGAGCAGTATCATCAGTACAAAGACCCACTTTATTTTGGGGAAAATAAAATCTCCCAGATTTGTCACAAATTACAATGGAACAGAAAATGGTTCAATGGTAAATGGTAGTTGGCATGTTTCAACCTGTCATGGTAATCTGCAAATTTCTACAGATATAAATGTTCATTTTTCAGCAATAAGCTGCCTTAGAGGTTAGTAACAACTGCCTGGCACTACAGTCAGTTGAACACGTGCCCATCTATATTGTTGTCCCTAGGAATATCCATGAACCCTGCAAAGCTCTTGTGAAAGAATGGGACAACATTTCACAAGCATCAATCAATAATCTCTTTCACTCTGTGGGAGATTCAGTGTACTACAGAAAATATAT
>JBCNYH010000013.1:14658786-14675455 GCA_039654325.1 Tandanus tandanus
ACAAAAATAAAATCAATTCTCGAGACATCAGTATAAACAAACATGTTACACAAAGTATCACTCTCTTATACAACCTCTTAAGGGATAATTCAGGGAACAAGCATTAAAATGTAAACAACTTTATTGAGGTATGCATTTCAAGTCCTCTCAGAGTGCTAAGGTACACAACTGGGAAATGCACCCCAGAACATTAGTGTTTCCAACTGATGAGATGAGAAAGTCAAAACAATCTTCACAACCCTACTGGAAAAATCCAGCTTGTTCTGAGCAGCTGCAGCTAGGGTCACCGGGAGGCTGAAGCCTATGTCAGCCGACTCTGGACACCCTGAACAGCTCGCCAGTCCATTGCAGGGCCAACACACTCACACACACACAAGCATTAACACTCACACCTAGGGGCAATTTGGAACAGCCATTTAGCCTAATGTGCACGTCTTTGGAGTGTTGGAGGGAAACCCTTGTAGGTAGTGGGAGAACATGGAATCTCCACTGAGAAATATCCTGGCCGAGCCCAGGACTCGACTCAGGGCCTTCTTACTGTGAGGCGGACAATTATTTTGGGGGGGGAAATAAAATAAAAAAATTCACAGTAACTAAGCACTTAGAGCCCAGCTTCTAAAACTCAATCTGTGCAGATCAATCAAGATTTTTTCCAGTTTCCTGATGACTTGAATAAACTAAATCAACAAATATTTGCCAACAACTGCATTACTAGCACTAATCAGAAAATATTTTCATCTACCAGCATTTAGGTGATCAGATCAAGCTGGAATTTACAGCAGGGAGACTTTATCAGGTTGGATATTACAGTAGAATGAACATGACTGTGGAAAGATGTAAGAAACACTTACTCATCTGCTGAACCGCTGAATCCTTCTATGGTTGCAGGGAGGATGAACTCTATCCGACTCTGGGCGAAGGCAGGGTACACCCTAAACAGGGCAACACACACATTCACACTCACACCTAGGGGCAATTTGAAACAGCCAATTAGCCTAAAGTGCATGTCTCTGGACTGGGGGGTGCCGGAGTACCCAGAGGAAACCCACGCCGAACCTAGTACTCGAACCCCTTACCTTCTTGCCTTCCATGTAAGAAACAGATTTCTGTTATTCAAATTAAGATTAGAAAAACTTCTACAAACACCTGCATTGTTCATCTCTGTCATTATTCACACACTGTTTAATAAAGATAATGTTTAAATTAAACTGTATTACCTGGCCAGTTTAATCGTTCTTCGTTTGTTTAGAGGGTTTCTGTTATTAAAGGTGCAATTTGTGTTGCTATCGTTGCTAGTACGTCGCCATTTTGGATGAAGAGCACAACAAAACTAGAGGCGCAAACTCTCTCAAACCGCAGCTTCCTGTACAGAACGGTTTCTATGCTCAGGGGGGAAATCGCTCTATATTTTAAATAAATGTTTGCTTAACTATCAGAATTGTATTCAACTCCAGATAATCTTGCAGTTATCAATATTTAGGCTACTTAGAAATGTTATAATAACTTACTGAGTGCTAAATATGCGGATCTATAAGAAATAAATGTGTTTACTAATCTTCACCCCTCTCAAGCATCTTTGGTGCTGTCCTCATAGATGTCAAACAACAGCTAAGCTAAACCCCACAGCAGACGGCGGCTTCTGTCCGCCATCTTAAAAGGTGCTACTTGTCATGTGATACCGTCACCAAGCAATAGTTTGAATGTAAACAAAACGGATCATATCACTTCAAAAGTCTGTGAAATTACATTTTTTTGCTCTGTTTTTTTAAATGGAATGTTAAAAAATGATCAGTGCCTACAGCAACCAGATACATATCTGCAGATACATCGATGCATTCATCTTTTTCCCCCCCTAATCTGTTATTAAAGGATACAAAGACGCAGTGCCTTACCTTCACCCAGATGTATGTACACATGGTACTTGTTAGCAAAAATAAATAATACAGTTTATAAAATAAATAAATTTTTATACTGTGTTGTGATGTAACAGGCATATCCTGTGACGTATTGATGTATATCCTGTGACGTATCTATTTAGATGATCGGCATATCCAGTGATGTAGCGATGTTGTCATGGCGGATGTATATTCTGGTAGCTATATATATTTGTGTGTGTGTGTGTGTGTGTGTGTGTGTGTGTGTGTGAGAGAGAGAGAGTGAGAAGAATACTCCAGAGCAGTGTGTTGGACAGACTAGGCCACACAATTAAGAACATCCCACTGGAACTTCTGGAGCGGACACCAAGGACGCTACTGCTCATCGACAGTGAGTCACTGCTGGCATGATACTCAAAACATCGTCGACCTGCTACACAAGACTGTTGATGTTATCTATCATCTTAGACCTCCTTTACAATCGGACTGCAACTGCCAGAACCTGGAAGCTCTGCCCTGGATATGGACAGTCTCCTGTTTAGTTAACTCATTGTAGTCATTCCATAACTATGTTTGTACACTCATTGGCTCATCCATAATTAACTGTTAAATCAAAATCCTTTTCCTGACTTGGACCGTTCCAGACATTTATGGAGAATTGTCTGATTTCACTGGTGAATTTATGATTTTGTAAGGTCTTGAGTGTGCTTTTTATGACAGTTTCCTTACATATGGTGAGTTGAGGTCAGACTTGGTGTCAGGTCCCGTGGTTGTCTATGTGTGTCCAGGAGGCTGTGACCCATTGGCCATACCACAAAGGTGACTTCATTCAATCGGCAAGTTATCGGTGGTTGGATCGAACTATTGAGCCGACTCAAGTAATTTATTTGTAATCTGAAAGGTTATTTATTTGTAATAGATAGGTTGAATACTTACCTCTTTCCCTCGTTTCTTTATCGCCACCATTGTTCCACTGTTACTGGTGTTGAAGGAATTTAAATAGGCAATGGTTGGTTCACCTTCCTTGTAATCTGTCTTTTTAAAAGAAAATTAATCCCGAACATGGCTTGCTGCACCTCTCTTCTTAACAAATTAGGTCCTTGAAACTTCACTTTTCGAGACAAACTCATTGTTAAAAAAAAATTGCAAAGAAAAAAACTCTGCCACAATAAACGATGAGCAGAAGAAACAGAATTGTGTTGTCAGCTAAGATTAGAAATGTGGACGCTCGATTGTAGGTCGTGCATGTGTAAGCACAGTAAACATGAAAAGGCGACAAGTGAACGTTCTGAGCTGCAACATTGACACATGAAAGTAGGTTTTTGTTGTTTTCTGGTAAAAATATGCAAAAAAAAATTAACATTTTTTAAAATAGCAACTCAAGCCTCAGTATTTGTGCTTGATAAATTTGGAAATGGCTCGTAGCAATAAATTACCTGAGCTTTGGCTCAATCCTCCCATTAATGAATTTCAGTGTCCAGTTAAACACTCTATATAATTTTGTAACTGAACTTTTTATAGAGAATAACTTAGAGTTGTGAAGTAATCTCCTTAGTTGAAAGGATTTTATGGACGCCATTGTATTTATAACCTAGGGCCAAATTCCTCCATAAAATTATCACATACCAATTAAATAATTATTATTTGTTTCTAACCAACCTGTCTTTGTACTTATTGGAATTTAGTGTGAAGCTCTGTGTCTCTGAGCTGTCAAAAGTTCGGTTAATCTTCTTAATATTAATGCTGCTGTAAACCATAGCTGAGTAGCAACTGTCAATATGGCGGCCCAAAGTTCTGCCTCTAACAGCGCTGCCGAGAGGATGCAGCCTATCAAGGTTATTTAATATCTATGCTTCTTTCCTTCTCTAGCATCTTTGATGCTGCCCTCTTGGCAAGACTCCAGATACAATGCCATCTCGTGGACCGGAGGCGAAGTTACTCAACAAATAATTATTTAATATCAGCACAAGGAGGACTAACTGCATGAAATTTCACAAAAACAATTACAAAAATTGTGAAACATGAAGAAAAAGGATTAAGGAAAATGTTGTCGAATCATAAAATACTATAATTTACTCAATAATTAATTTCATGTTATATAAGAAAGAATGAATCATAAAACACTGGATAATAACCACTGGGAAATTAACCCATGTTTATTGGTCCAAAGCCTGAGAGTCCCATGACTAGTTTATCCCACAGGAAAGCTTGTGAATTTAATTATACCTAATTATGCATCATCACATGTACTCAGTTTAACTTTTACATGTGCCCTAATTTAATTTCTGAAATGCATTACTCAATTTGGAGTACAAGTATTTGTTGATAGTACTCTTTTGCTCCTCCTTATGAGGAGTAAGGATATCGTCGTTCACAGCTCTTACAGCATTCAAACAGAGCTGAGGAAAGACAACATCAAGGAACAATCATGAGCCATCAAACAATGATACTACTGTGCGTTTTGATCATGGTCACCATTGCTGGTAGGTGTTCATTAAGATTTGTGACCATAATTGTTTCATGAAAATGTAAATAGGAATATTTATTTATATTATAGATAGATATTTTTTATAATAATGTACATAATGATAGTGTGTATTTTACATTTCAGGTCAAAGTAATGCAATGGTAGTACTTCCCTGGGGCTGTACAAACTATAGTGGTGTGTGTCGTTCAATGTGCCTCCCTACAGAACTACTCTTTGGTCCGTTTGGTTGCTCAAAAGGATTTGTGTAAGTTTAAACTGTGTCTATGTTTATGTGGTGAATACTGGCATATTGATTATTCTCCCCATTCCTTAATCAATGAAGCCATTCCTTTATTCCTTTTTATTTCAGTTGCTGTGTCTCTCGTGTTGTTCTCTGACGAATCATGTTATCAGCATGCAACTATCTTCAGATGATCAGACCATCTTTATCATACAAAATTCTTCCATATTTGGTAGTATTATAATTAAAGTATCAATAAAATATCATTCTTACTTTTGTCAGTTATTTATGTTTATTTGTAATCAACATGGAAAACAAGTATAACCCCTGTATGTGTCTGTGTGTGTTTGTTAGTGTGTGTGTGTGTGAGGGTGTGTGTGGGTGTGTGTGGGTATGAGTCTGTATAAAAATGTAAATCTAACAGTAGCACATTCTGCTGCAAATATTTGTGTCTTGTGAGCCGAGAAAAAAGTTTTATGCATAAGAAATTCTGTATGAGGGTCAAGATAATCTGTAGAGACTACATATACGTGTGTTATTACACATAAATATAAATGCCATGTGGAATTACTGGAGGCGGATACAAATAATACACACATCTGTTTACTTATCTTGGTTTTAACATCAACTACAGCACTGGTTCAAGAGCAGTGGATCTGTGCTCATGGCGGTTTGCTTGGAAAGGAGTCACCTATTCCCTTCAGCTTAGAGGAGACACCTTCTGAAAGAGTTTATGTAGATTGACATTTTATTCATGTGTGTTGGAAAAAAGAAAGAAATTCACAAACAGATCAGGTCAGCTGCAGTGGCCTTACAGTCACTGTGTAGACCGTCACTGTACTTTCTACCCGATTGCAAAAAAACAAACAAACAAAAAACAAAACAAAACAAAACACAATAATATGTATACAGTAATACTTCTGAATAATTGCATCTTTTTATTTGAATTGTTTTCCCCACAGAAATGCAGACCAGCTACAGGTCTCCAACCGTGTTCCTGGAGATCTACCCTCCCGAACACTTTGGCTCCAACCCTAATCATGCCCACCTGACAATCTGATTATTGCCTTAAGGAGTTCTTGATTAGCTTAAAGAGGCGGTTTAGATTTTGGCTAGAGATATAACCTGCATAAAGGTAGCTCTCTAGGAACAGGGTTGGAGACCACTGATTTAAATATTTTTATGAAGGCTTCGGGGGGATATATGGGGGTCAATTAGAAGAAGCAGAATCTAGTTCATAATCAGGACTCATTCTCTATGTAAATATAAATGTCATATTCCATTCACATAGAGAATGAGTCCTCATCCACAGAGCTGCCATGTTGCACCACAACAGTAGCCCAGAAAAGGCAAATCTCTAAAAAGTGCCCTAAACATTTCTTGCTTTTACAAGTTTCGGTCTGAATGTGAAAGGAACGACCGGAAAGAAGATGAAGAAGAAGGAAGAAAGATGAGGAAGAAGTGAAGGGAGTAATCAGTGTTTGCTGGTGCTGGCTTAAAGATTGAGAATTCAAGTTTTGGGGGAAAAAAATTAGGTATCATACTTTATACACAATTTAGTTGTGAATGAAACAGAATAAAACAAAAAAGTGTGAATGTAAACACTTGGTAGTACGCTACAGTCACCTGACAGCTAACATATAACTTGAAAAAAGAAGGAGTAAAGCAAAGGCACTCAGCTGGTTGAATCCTGCACAGTGCACCTTTAAAACCTCAATTTACAAAATGACATTGTCATTTTACAAAATGAATACAAAATGAATTATTCAAATTTGTTTTCAATTTATTAATGTTTGGATTAAACTCATACTGTGACTGTTCCTGGATATGCTTATAATAATGACACAGAGAAATCGATCACCTCTGCCAGAACATGAAGTAATTCTGCATTTATAACATGTCTAAAATAGCAATAGAAATTCACTGTTCACCTTTATTTATTTATTTATTTTAAGAATTCTGAAAATTTAATTTCAGGGCACTCACTCTCATTTGCCAAACTGCTTAATCGTGCTAGGGTTGTGGGGAAGCTGGAACCCATCTCAGCCGACACTGGGCGAAGGCAGGGTACGCCCTGAACAGCTCGCCAGACCATTGCAGGGCCAACACACATACAACCACTCACACCAGGGGTTGGGTTGTTGGTTTGTTTATTTGTTTTAAAACCTTATTCATTTACAATGTCTTCCCAGCTATGGTGACGTAGTGGTAGCATATCCGCCTCACAGCAAGAAGGTCCTGGGTTCGATTTCTCGGGCTCGGGGCGTTTCTGTGTGGAGTTTGCTTGTTCTCCCCGTACTTTCGTGGGTTTCCTCCGGGTACTCCGGTTTCCTCCCACAGTCCAAAAACAAGCAGTAGGCTGCTCCATATCGCCCCTAGGCGTGAGAGTGAGTGTGAATGGTTGTATGGGAGTTGTCTCTGCAGTGGCCTGGCGAGCTGTTCAGGGTGTACCCCGCCCTCGCCCAGAGTCGGCTGAGATGGGTGCCAGCCTCCCCGCGGCCCTAATCAGGATTAAGTGGCTTAGAAAATGAATGAATGAGTGAAATTCTTCCCACCTCAGGAAATTGAGAAACTGTAAAATTACTTTTTTTCCATCCACAAACCACTGAAAGTGAAATATTTGCTGTGAAATGTATCCCAACTCGTGTTTTTATGAATATCTGTAGGGATGAGCAGAACTCAGCCTTTAACATTCACAGGACTGGCACATTTAAAAGAAAATGACAGCGCGCGCCGTTTCCAGTCCCCTGACACCAGAATGGGCGGGGTTTGTTTTCAAACCGTACAAGTGAGAAAGCAGCTGAAAATGGCGGCGGCGGGGTGCGCCGGGTCTGTCCGCGGACCGGGACAGCAGCCTAAAACAAGGCCTGGAGCCGCTTCGAGTCACAACCATGTGCGCTGTCTTACTCTGGAAGAAGCTCGGTGTCCGGTTTGCTCGGAAATACTGCTGGAGCCCGTGACTATGCCGTGTGGACACTCGGTTTGTCTCCACTGCTTCAAGCGGACGGTGGAGTGTAGCGGGCTGTGCTGCCCGTCGTGCCGGCTACGCGTGTCCAGCTGGGCCCGAAATAAACAGTCCCGGGGGAAAAGCCTCGTCAACACCGAGCTCTGGGACATGGTGCGCCAAAGTTATCCGGAAAGATTAGAGCAGAGGGACCGAGTGACGGCCTCGGAAGGTGATGTAAACAAGCTGTTTTAAGTTCAAATCACACAAAACAAACCGTTTTTTTAATCAGCTTGCTGTGCGCGCGAAAATATCAGCCAACGAAACGGTATAATCGCTTTAAGACAACCAAACGGCAAGTATAAAACGATTTGGGATGATTTAACGCAAGGCTGGGAGTCGATTCTTCAAAGTATCGTTTCAAAAGACTCGACACTTCGATTCTAGCTGGAATCTAGTGAATCGACTCTAGCTGGAAACCAGAGAATCGACTCTATCGAAGTTTTTGTTGGTAGTTGTTGTAAATTGATGAAATTATATTATTAAACATCCCAGATCAGTCATACTATTAATAATACCATACCATAATAACAATAAAACTGCCAAAATAACACGGACAAACACGACTCGGTTGGAGTTAGCATATGCTAGCACATTTTAGTGCAGATTCATTTACACTGCACTGTGCTGGATGTCCAGTAATATGTTACCTCTGTTATATTCTACTTTCCAAGCAACACCGGAGAGGGAAAACCTTCCTAAAGTTATACCCCGTGATTGTTCCTCCTCTGTTTTAGTGCACGTGCTCCCTGATTCCCCAGAGCCACTAAACACAACAGCACAAGAATGTGTCACTTCAGCAGAAATCCGGGCAGCACAGTGGACCAGCTGTATTCGACTGCTGAAATCAGAGTATTCAGGCTTTTCATCCTGAATTGCAACAAAATTTAGAGACACATTTGTGGCCCCTTTTCAAATAATTAAAAATAAGGTAAAAGTTAAAAATATTCAAGATCATATTAGATGAGTAAAATACTCACTCCTGCCGACCTGCTTAGTCCGACTAGGGTAAGCCATCACTGGGCGAAGGAAGGGTACGCCCTGAACAACTCGCCAGACCATTGTTGGGCCACATTCACACTCACGCCAAGGGGCGATTTGGAACAGCCAACTAGCCTAATGTGCATGTTTTCTGGACTGTGTGAGAAAACCAGAGTACCCGGAGGAAACCCACGTGAGCGTGGGGAGAACATGCAAACGCCACACAGAAATGCCCCAGCCCAGAACCTTCTTTTTGTGAGGCAGACATGCTAACCACTACGCCACTGTAAAATACTTTGAAATTATATTTTCATAAATATAATGTTTACTATTCAACACATTAAATTAGAGCCAGTAGACTAGACTAGACATAGAGCTATGTAGACTGGAGAAACTCAGTTCTTTGTGTCTGTAAATTCAAGAGATATTCTATTTTTTTGGTCGAAAGCCATCTTATAATTCATGCATTGTTCCCCTGACTGGTACATGCGTGACTGGTACACGCCAATGTTCCTCCTCAAAGGTATAACTAAAAATAAAGGCTATACCCAACAGATTTCCGAACACTGTCGCCCTGAGCTATAAACTTCATTTTATTTTCTCACTATTTACACTGTTGTAAGCAGAGAGATTGAGATAGAGGACTGCAACAGCATAAATATAGAAAAAATGAAATGATATCTATAGATATCGTAAAATATAATTTTATGCTATGTCCTCATTTCTCATGTCATCCCAGACAAAACAGCTGCCTGGTTTTCAGTTTTCCTGAACATCTCAAAAAGCAGATGAAGTCATCTTTGGTTGCATTCTTGAAATTAACAATAGATTCTTTCTATCAAATTCTTTAATTCCATATTTTGTTGTTTTTCGTGTCTAGGATAAATCAGAAACGGTGCTTGCTGTATAGCAGGCTCATCTCATACATTAAAGTGACAGATATCAGAGTAAGGAGCATCAGCTCAGCCCTCTTTCTCTCTGCTCACTTAAGTCTCTTCCAGTGGTCTAGTTCCACCTAGTGGCAAGGATAATTATCACACATCTCACACTACCTACTTGTATATTTTGAAAATATTTTGAATGAGTAATAAAACAGTTATAGAACTATGCCTTTGTTTGATAGGGAGTATTATTTAGTCTCAGAGGATGTTATTTGGTCTCGGAGGGATAACCTCTTGACCGAGTAATTCTTGCATGTTTGCTTGTGTTTTGCATTTTTATTATTATGGAGCCCCAAAAGGGACATGGATGGGGGGGAAGAAAGTTGTGGTTTTGCAAGACAAAAGTTTTGCAGCATGAAATTTGGTCAGTGTACTTCCAGGTCAGTTTGGCAAACTCGTGTCAAGCATATCCCCATTCACTAAGTATTCTCTTCAGAATTCACAGTCTTAATATCTTTATATTTGGGTCTAATAAAAACAACAACAACAAAAAACAGTATAAGATTTTGCAAAGTGTTATATTTAGGTATTTAGGTCAGTGTACAAACTTGCCCACAAAATGGACAAATTTGCGATGAGTGTATTCCCCTACACTAAATATCCTCTTGAGGTGAAGATATATATATATATATATATATATATATATATATATACACACACATACATAGATACATATATATATATATATATATATAGAGAGAGAGAGAGAGAGAGAGAGAGAGAGAGAGTGTACCTGGAGGAAACCCACACAAGCACAGGGAGAACATGCAAACTCCACACAGAAACGCCTGAGCCCGGGAATCAAACCCAGGCCTTCTTGCTGTGAGGCGGACGTTCTAACCACTGCAACACTTATTACATCACAGACCAAAACAATGAAACTGGACTGGTGGCAAATTGGCACTGTGTCAAGCTGAGAATTGGACAAATTTATATTGTAAAAAAAATAAATAAATACAATTAAAAAAAAGGCATGATACAAAACTGTTCTTTCTTACACAAAATATGTGAATAGATTTGATAAGCTAAATAAATTATATTTAAGGAACTATTAGAAATAAAAAAAAACATATGTTTGTAAACTTATGTCCTTATGTTGTTAAAAAAAAAAAAAAAAAAAAAAAACCTAAATAAATATGTTCCTAAACAGGAATGTTTAATTTTACCCGTAATATACAGAAATTTACAGGATTTACAAGATTTCTTCTTCAACAGGATCTCATGCATGGATCACGTCCAAAATTTAATATTGTGACTCTTGTGTATCTTTGTATTTGCTTTGTCACATTTTGGCGCTAATGTATTTTTTTACTGTCTTGGTCTCCACAGATGTATTTTGTTCACCCATACAGATATGTAAGCCTGGAGAAATGCGACATGAGTTTGATAAGCAAAAGAATAAGGTTAGTTGACATAGAATAATAATAAAGATCATGGTTCTGTAACCTAAAAATCTTTGTATTTAAAGGTGCCCATTCTTTAGTGAGTAGCTTATGTGTTTTATCTTCCATTATCAGTTAATTTTATCAGGATACAAAGGTTTTTTGGCAAAACCACTTCAGCTCAGAGGCTTAGTATCTCATATCCATCTGTTTAACATCTTGTTTTGGTACTGTGTTTATTTACAATAACAAGGCTGCATGGCCCGAGGAATGATCTGTGCAGTGCGGATTTGGGCAGTGCAACAACGATTCCTAGAAAGTGGAAAAGTCAAAGATCTAGTTTAAAAGAACAGAAAAAGGCATATTATTTCAAGATAAATAAAAAAGTATGCACTGTTTACTAATGTCATCGTGCCCATTGCAGGGATCATTCACACTCATATACAGGATTAAGCAAATGGGTTCAGAAGTACATTGTGGATGATTCTATTTAATTTCCAAGAGATAACGCTGTATTTTATGTTTTTATGGCTGGTAAGTGAATGGGCACCTTAAAGTTGATAACCAATATCAGCATATGCTACACAGCACAGACTGATTGGTCTGCTCCCTATAGGTTAAAAGACTTTATCCCATGTGGATAATGCTTAAATTAAAATGACACTTTGTCATGGTTACTTGGAGCAGGTGGCATCATCATTATCATGCTTTAAAGTGGAAAAGTAAACAAAAATCTCAGTTTAGTTTGCTTCTCTTGTACTTCAATTTAGTATACACTAAACATTGAATGAGTACAAGAAGACTGTGTTAAAGATAAACTACAAAAAGTTTCTTTTAATTTGATTCTCTTTGTTTGTGTACTACATGCGAAAGCTTAGAATGAGTTTAAAATCACACCGTTACCTAATGTACTTATGCTCTGCTCATGGAGCACATGGAACTCACCTGCCTCTTCATACTTAAAATAGCCTACAATCTTGATTTTAATTTGTTTTTTATGTTGTGTAGTGTATGCTAAACTACTGATTTGGCACAGGCTTGGTGGATGTCTGTGAAGTGAATAGTCCCCTTGACCATCTTCCGTCTCTGAGACTATTCAGTGACATCCACCTCTCTTTCAGTGCATAACTGTCTATCATGAGATCTTCAGGTGTGTGATATAGGTAGTGTAATGTGAGTATGATTCTTCACTTTAGAAGTATCACAATGATATAAACATTGCTTCCAGATGATAATGGATGAAGAAACTGAAGAGAGAATAAAAAAACTACCCTGCCGTAAGAAAGGGGAAAGTGGATTGCAACATTCTCAGGTGTGTCTATTTTCTTTGACTTTTAATTATTGGTTCAGAAAGGAGTGTTGGTGCCTCAAAGCTCCAGTGTTCAGGCTTGAGCTTTGGTTACAGTCCCGTAGAGTTCTTTAGTGTCCAGTAGGTGGACTGACTTTGAACCCAGTGCTGAGTCAAGCCTGAGCCAGTTTGAAAGATATTACATGCAGTAAAAAGCTCAACTACTATCCAGCTACTATCCAGCAGTAATAGTCTGACTTTGAGAAAGTCATGTTTGCATGTGTTTTAAAGGTCTATTTTTTTTGTCGATCTAACACAATAATTTGATTTTTTTCTAATGTCATGTAAACATTTTGAGTGGTTAAGTCCCTTGACTACTGATCAGAAAGTCAAAGGGGTTCAAGCCCAAGTAACAGAACACTCACTGCCGGGCCCTTGAGCAAGACCCTTAAACCTCAATTGCGCAGTTGTATTTAAAAAAAAAAAATTAAAAATACATAAGTTACTCTGGGTAAGGGCGTCTGCCAAATGCCATAAATGTAGAAAAATATTTAAACTCAAAGTATTAAAAAGTTTTAGCTGATTCATCAGTGAAGCCTTATTTATACCAAAAACATATATGAATTTGTATTTTTCAGTCTTTAGGGGTGCTGTCAGACTCTGAAAATGAAGAACCTATGAGGATGAAAACCAGGCATACATCAGCATTCGTACGCAGATCAAGGTTTTCCCCAGCTTTATGCAAAGGGTATTAACACGATTAATTCATATCAAATTTTTATTTATATACTACAATTTCTTGTGTAGGAAGTGCAAATTATGTTTTATATCCAAACCATTTTGTTGTGTTCATTCAGTTTGTACAACATCAATATCCAAAGGAGCCAAAGCTGTATTGACTCTGAAGAAGGAAGAAGAAAAGTCAGAGCTCAGTCACACCTTTCTTTACCAGAAAAAGTATTTCACAACTTCAGAGTTTATACTCATACATAGGCAGAATTTTTTATTAAATTTAGAAGTGTTTGGTAATTTTTCACTATTATTATAATGATTTCTTTATTTCCCCTTCACTATAGGCCAGTATTTGTCATAGTTTCAATGCTGGAATACTCCTATCCTCTGAGAACAGTCGTTCGTTCTCAGCACCAGTTCTTCCCCTTGAAAAGCGGCATCACTGGCGTTCGATCTTGGCCTCTCCTCCTTCCTCTTTAGTGCCTCACTCTAAACCTGAGCGGTCCGTCAGCCCAGAGAGCAACGACAGCATCTCAGAAGAGCTGAACCACTTTAAACCCATAGTTTGTTCACCATGCACGCCACCAAAGAGACTCCCAGACGGCAGGTTAATCGAACCCACCATAGTAAAGTCCACACCCAGGAACCTGACCCACAGCCTGCAGAAAAGCACCAGCTATGAAGCTAGTCCTAGCATCCTGCAGAAGTGGAAGCAGGTTGAGATAGATCGGCAACGTGTCAAGTTCTTGTCCAAAGGGACCATCACCAGTCCAGTGGCAGATGATTACACCATCACACAGAGCTCTGAAGAAGACCAAGAAAACAAATCCTGTAACTGTGGTCCCATGGAGAAAGGCTTGCAGGGTCAACATTGCACTTGTACTGTAAGTACAAACCTGTCTAGAAAACAGAGGGAAAAGTCTATACTGTATAATAAGCGCCAGTTGATTTTTGATCAGTGCAGCACAGACGATGGCTCACAGTCTGCAAATGCATATCCTACATTGATAGCACTTGGTAATACTGATACACCCAAGCAGTGTCGTGCTTGTGAACCACATTGTTCCCCTTCAGGACGAGTTGAAAACTTGAAATCACCCACAATGGACAAACATCAGGTAGCAAGTCATAATCAGGTTATAGAGGACCTTCAGGACCTAAGGAATGAGCCCTCTGTTAGAAGTTGTGTACTTAACAGACCTACCTCAAGAAAGGGCAAAAAGAGGAGCCAGAAGACCAAACATTTGGAAGAGACAAAGAGGATAAAAATATCCAAAATGGAAAGCTGTGATGGCTGTGATTTACAATATAGAAAAAATGATTTATACATTGAACGGATCCATCAAGAAAGAATGGACAGAGAACTGGCACTAAAGCTACAAAGACAATTTGACAAAGAAAGCCAGAAAGTAGAAAGGCATAGGACGAGTTCTGATAAATATCTTCTACGGTCCTGGATTTGTCTAGATGGTAGATCAGTTCGTAATCCACGCAGGTCAGGAAGGATTTCTAGGAAGATAAAACACTTTAATTAAAGTTTTAAATCAAGTTATTGACATGAGACAACAGCAAACTGGTCTGACCTTATCTGTGGAATAGAGAATGCTGATGTCTTTTAGAACAGTCTTGGTGACTGGGACAACAATTCTTATGTTTTTTTTTTTGTTGTTTTTTGTTTGTTTGTTTTTTTTCTTTCCATATTATTATACAGTATCTCAGTGAAATGTACCAAATAACTTTTTTCTTACATAACAATATTGCAGAATCTTAGTCATTAGTATTTTTCGCTTCAATTTATTATTGCCTAATTAACAACCAGAAAATTCCAGTAAGGCTCTTATGGGGCATAAACATAAATGTGACCCACTCCAGCATAATACGAATTAAGTAGTACAGACATACTGAGATATTCATGAATTTGGAAAGAGAATTTAATACGCTTCAAAATGAGGTATAATACATGATTATAATGAGGTATAATACATGATTATTATATAAAATCATGATTATAATTTTCATATGAGTTACATCACTTATGTCACTAATCAGGAAATGCTACGTTTGAGAAAATAGCAGTTACAGAACCATTTTTTAATGTCTGCATTTGAGACTCCCTACCATCTATAAACTAAATTTACAATGTATTGTAATGTAAACTTAATAAAATATATAATAATAAAATTTGAATTTGAAATGAATCCGGCTCTCGACCAATCAGTGCGATCTTCCTGGCGTCATCCTAGCAACAGATGAGTTCTTTTTACACTGAGTCATGTCTGTTTTGAGGCTTCTCGTTGGTTTACCATTATATGATTCAGGGAATCCTTCTGGGATTCCATACATAGGGACAATATTCTGGTACTGAATATGGATAATAGTGCTTTATCCTGAGCAAACACGAAAGCGGTTTGAAAATCAGCAAACTAAGTGGATTTTTCAGTGTTTTACAACTTGTACGTGGAACCCTTTCTTAAACAAGTATTTTAGCATGGAGAGATTCTGTTTATGGATATTTAACTTGGTCATGTGGAAGATTATGCTCTAAAGGATGTATTTTTTGGGGTTTTGCATTTTCGTTCAGGTAAGCCATTTTCAACTTACTTTGGCTCTTACTCAAAACACTACCTTGCGACTTAATCCGTATTATGCTGGAGCAGGTCACAAATACTAAAAATAATGCAATGCTTTAATGCAGTTCATGATTATAATAATTTTAATAGATTATGTTGAAAAGTAAATGAAGTATTAATTGTACGTTTCCTAATTTAATTGGCCTAATATTTTTAAGTGCACAGTTTGAATAGTCAAGGGTGTGGTTCTCTGTCCAAGAGCCTCCTATAGTGCCTTTGTCAAATAAAATCGGTTTGGATAGCACTATAACACCTTTGCATAACTCAAAGTGTGACATGTACTGTTAAAGGGAGTTCTGGTATTATCTTACTTGGAAAGTTTTTTTCTCTGTCTTTTTTTCTGTTGCTTTCACTTTAATTTATATGCATAGTTTCCCCCATGTCCATTGGGTTTGCACATTGTGCATGTTTTTTTCTTTTTTTTTCCTTTTAGTGTTTTTAATGTTTTGGCCAGCTTGACCTTTAATGAAAATTATATATTGCACTATATTCTTGAATAAGCACATATTGCATTTAATCACTGTAGACCTTTTCAAAAATGATTATCCTACAAAATAATTTAAACTGTTGTGATTTTTTTTTATTCATGTGCCAAAATCTTTAATCGTCTATTCAAATTTCTCCCTTATTTTATTTTTCTGAAACACATTTTTCATTTCTGTTCAGTACTGTATGGGCTCTGAATAATATTATTTTAAAAGCTTGAGTTTTGACTGTATATTAGAGGTGTATGAACACAGTAATTAACAAGCCTTCTTATCTGATCTCTTTGATTGTTAAACATATTGGATGTGCTCAACATGCATGTTTGAACTGCATTTGGAAAATGTTCATTATTCTTACTTTTCTGTTTAACAGTAATGCTTAAGTCACAGGATTGTGTCCATCAATTAGTTTAACATTTTTACAATGTTAATAATTAGCAGTACAATTCAGTTAAAGTTTGTTAAATTTTATATTGCATAAATTCACAAGTTTTTATTTTATTGTTTCCACAAGGAAGGGGACACTTTTTTTTTTTTTTTTTTTTTTTTTTTTTTGGGTTCCGGAAACCCGGGAGCCAAAAAATCCCAAACCCCAAAAAAAAACCCCTTTTTTTTTTTTTTTGTGGGTTTTTTCCAGGTTTTTT